>CM052714.1:64194759-64215009 GCA_028551405.1 Uromys caudimaculatus
TTATGGCGTTAAAATGTGCATATTCAGGTGTAGTGGCTAATGCTTTTAACCCCAGTACTGGGGAGGCAGAGGCAGAGGTAGAGGCAGGTGAGGTTTAGGGCCAACCTGGTCTACATAGAGAGTTTCAGGACAGCTAAGCTATATAGAGAATCCTGTCTGTAAAAAAACCAAAATGTTCATGAGAAGTCTGCTACTGATGTGTTTTAAAATGAGAAATGGAATGTTTTTCTCTGTGAGCTATTGGTGACTTCTGTCAACTCTCAGTGTCTCCAGGTTGGTGTGTGTTTTAAGTTTACTAATCCCTAGTAGACTCTTTTGTATGTTATCATAAGATATAATACTCTTCTCAAATAGAATTTCTTGTTTTGTTTTGTTTTAATTTGGATTTATTTATTTCATTTTCCATTTTTTTTTCGGAGATAGTTCATCAAACTCTCATTTTGCTTTCTATGTGTTTTAAGACCCTATTTAAATTTATTTCCATATTTTCAATTATTTGTTAAGTTCTAAAATATTTCTATTTCTTGTTTTCTTGGTTTTGAGTGTAGTTTTTTTGTTTCTTCTTTGTGATGGTTGTTATTTTTCTAAGTTATCTATACAAGTAGGACAGGAATCATTTCTGTATATTAGGAGTGGGATCAGAAGCTTTGGGCATGTTATCAACTTACAGTTTCTACTGTTTGGGGCTTATAGTTAATTTCATTCTTTTCTGAATTATTACATATATTATTATCACAATGATTGTTTTCCAAACTAAATACTAAGCTTCATGGTCTGACAAAAGAATTGTTGTTTTTTTTTTTTATTTTTATAAATTGTCAATTTTTTAAAGCAAAAGTCTTACAGAAGTAGTACAAACAAATCACATTTAACAACTTGCTGAAAACCAGACAATTCCATGAACCATAATGACCTCACCACAATGCAAAATGGAAAGTGTCAGGATGTGAAGAAGTAAGTGCTTTCTGAATCTATTTCCACAACTCAAGAAGTAGACAAAGCCCGGCAGAGTCCATCCTGAGTTTTCGATCTCCAGACCTGGGCACTATCTAGGAATCCATATGCAGGAAGTTAATGCATTCCTTCATTTTCCATTAAAACCTCAGAAGCAAACTGTTATTCCTCAGAGCACAGTAGAATTTAGCAAAAGGTGCCAGATATTTGGAATTCTGCACACTGATAGCCGTCTTGTGGATGAACAAGCTCTCACTGTACACAGAAGAGGGCTCCCCACAGTCTTGAACTCCAAGCTACACGCACTGGGAAATTCCGTTCCTGTGACAAGATGAAGTTGGTGAACGGCTCATTCCTCTTATCTCCAAGTCAGTTTTACTTGGATTTCTGGGCTAGAAGACAGTACCACAGTTCACCCAGGTCATCTTACACACTGGAAGGAAATAGTCTAGACTTCCCACTGTTACTTCTTATGGTTGGTATTTATTTATGTATGTATTTATTTATTTTGCAAGTTTGGGTGGTGACTTCAAGAAGCTGTATTGCACTTAAGAGCAAGCATTCTTTATAAATCTTCCTATGTCTTCTTGCCTGTTAATTAATGGGCTAACGATGCCAGGAAGTTTCTTAGCTGAACTTGTGTAGCTGCTCCCGGGAGGGGTTAGGGAGGACATCCTGGCCAGCTTCCCTTCGTAGATGTAAAGATGTTAGTACTCACCACAGAACGGAGGGTTTGTCTTCGTCCTTGTTTTTGGAAAACTAATGAAATTACTCATTTGTGGCTTGTGTTTGTGTACTGAGGGAAATCACAATAAGACCTATGTGTACCTTTGAAAAGACAAATTTCTGAAATTGCAAACAAACAAGCAGCACTTCTCTCCATGAGTCTGGGAGAGTGAACTCTCTCAAAATTAAAATTATTTATGGTTTAGTGTAGTTACCCACATAATATGTGTGTACTAAACCTCCATCCAACATTGCAGTAGGGTTATAATTGGCCTCTGCTTTCCACGGAGAGGGCATGGGAGGGCTCTGAAGTTTCCCTCCGCAGCCTCCGGGAGAAATACCTGGCTGCTGTAAAACTCTGCAGAAGTTTCATCAGGACATTTGTGTGTGGGAAGGAGAGAAATCTGTTGGGATATTTAAAAAAAAAAAAAAAAAGGAAAAAAACCTCAAGAGTCAGAAGTCTAACATTAATGAGGGTAATATTAAAATTGTATTAATTGTATATCCAGGCAATGTGTTCATGGATAGTATATTATGTTAAAGAAATTAATACTAAGACTAAACTAACTGACAGAATGGCTCAGAGGGGAAAGGTGCTTCCTACCAAGTTCTGGAACTGAGTTTGATCCTTAAGATGAATATGGTCGAAGAGAGAACTGGCATTTATAAGTTGGTGCCCTGGCACATGACCACCCACGCATACTCATAGACAGTAAACAAGTTAATTTAAAAATTAGGGCTCTCTTATCTTAAAAAAATTATTATTGTTGTAACAAGTGTCCCCTTCCAGGCCCCAGAAGTCATCAGACTTTGCAATTATATCTGTCAACAAGAACAAATTTAGGTCTAACCTAAAGAAAAAAAAAAACCCTTGCATTACGGTCGATTGTCACTGGAGAAATCTCCAAGACTGAAGATCCCTAAGGTTTTGAAGTGTGTGTTTGAATTCCCACTATTGTTTGTGACCTCAGTATATCAACCTAGTCCCTTCTGTAGAATGCTACATGGTGGCTGCTTTCTTTCCAGTCTCCTGTCCATAAATATCTAGGATAAACACTCAAGAACAGGCTATTTTTGTGGGATTATAGTAGTGGCTATTCTCATCAGTGTAACATGTTGAGGAGAAGCTTGTCATTTTTCAGAGGCTGGAGTCCATCCTGCCAGGGGAGGCTTGTGGCACTGAGAGTGGCTTGTGTGTCTTGTCTTGATGGATAAAGAAGCAGAGCACTTGAGCTGCTGCTATAAGAAGCAGTCAGGGTCATGCCCAGAAACCCCCCTCTGCCACCTAGATACACATCCCAAAGGTTCTGCAATCTTCTGAGACAGTGTCACCAGCTAGGGACCAAGTGTTCAAACCCATGAGCCAGTGGGAGCATTTCACATTCAAGCCACATCAGGTTTCTGCTAACTTCTTTCCTTTTTTCTTTTTTAAAGATTTATTTATTTATTTTTATGTATGTGAGTACACTGTTGTTATCTCCAGACACACCAGAAGAGGGCACCAGATCCCATTACAGATGGTTGTGAGCTATCATGTGGTTGCTGGGAATTGAACTCAGGACCTCTGGAAGAGCAGTCAGTGCTCTTAACCGAGGAGCCATGTCTCCAGCCCTGGGTAACTTCTTTTCAATCTTAATTGTACATGAAAGTTAGTAGAATGGAAGGAAGCTAGATATTTATAGACTTCTGGGAGAAAAAAATTAATGCCTTGAGATTTATTCAGAAGCCTCCTCCTTCTCTCCTTCTTCCTCTCTGCTGAGGATTGCAGACTGGTCTCAAGCTCATGAGATCCTCCTGTTTCTATCTCCCAACTGCATGGATGATGGATGTGTGCCATCACAGCTGGCTCAATGACAAGCCTTTGAGACTATGGAAGTACATAGTATATGCACACTATATACACATATAATGGAATTATAGTATATAAATAATATATACATTATATATAAATATATACAAAACAAATGTATGTATATGTTTTAACCATACTAGTAATAAGTTAATCATGTTTTTCTCAGAGAAGAAAGCTTGAAATATCCAAAAGAGAAATAAACTCTAAGATGGATATCAGAGGTCAGAAAAATTCTCTGCACTCTACAACCAGAAGAAAAGATGGCAGAATAGTTTCTCTGAGTGAGATGGCAGGGGTGATGCAGCCCCAGCATCTGCAAGCAAGTCAAAACGAAGGCATTTCACAAAAGAAGCACACGGAAGGTGGGAGCTTCTCATAGGAGATAGTCACAAAGGATACCATGTTACATCACGTGTTCAAAGGATACAGTGTCACATCGCGTGTCACAAAGGATACAGTGTCACATCACGTGGTCTTGCCAGCTGCCTGCTGAAAGCTCTGGACATGGTTTCTATCTTTTTTTGTCTAAATGGATTTGCTTTCACTCCACTGCTATATCAGATTTGAACTCCTTAGATACATGTTTTTAATTTAAAAATCAATAGGTTGGTACGCATGGATGGCTCTGGGTTGCCCCTATTCAATGGCGAAGCTCGAGTGAACGCCCTCCCCAGCAGAATGAACAACACCTTGAGTTCTTCCAGCACATACCCCCCCTTCTAGTTCCTCTGTGCCCTACTCTCTACACTGCAATATCTTTGTTTGTTAACTATGGATCAGCAAAGCACTGCAAGGGCCCATACGCGCATGCTCTTGTCTTCTGATGGTAGGGGAAGGGCTGGATGGAGACTAGAGAAGTGTCCTAATACAGGTGAAGAAGGGCCCCCCTCCATTTATCTCCTTAGAATATAGGCTTTGAGAGAAAGGAAGAATTAGAAAAACTGATTTTTTTTTTTTATAACCTCTGTACAGTTTTTGTCTCACTAAGGATCAGGCAGTTCTAAACTAGCTTTCAGCGACTGTGAATCCCAGAGAGGATTAACATTCTATACTTTAGTTTTAGGCTCACATTATTTCCACAGTTGCTGTTGTATTCCAAGATATAGAGATAGAGACAGAGACAGACAGACAGACAGACAGACAGACACACACACACATATATATTTAGTATGGCCACTGTAGCAGAATATCACACAGGTAGATTAGCACAATGCAAATTAATTTTTGTGTATAAGTTCAAAATTTGTTTGCCGGAAGTACAAGTTCAATTTTGGTTGGCTAAAATCAAGGCATGGGAGGAAACTTGGGTCGCTGGCCATTTGTGATCTCTCTGCTGAGTGGTGATTTCAAACTGCTGACCACTGCGTGGTAGTGGTGGCCTCGGGTCCGCTGGGGGGAGGCTGCAGCAAATGTTGACTATGAAGGCTTAGGCCTGGGGTAAAGAACTCCCAGCTAGGAGGCAAGACTTTGTTCTGTTTGAGGGATTTACATCACAGGATGCTTCTGCTTGTCCAGGACATGGGTTGCTTATGGTGCTAAGACACACGCAGGAGAAAAGACCCACGGCTGACATGGGGAAGGAAGGCAGTCAGCCCACTGTTACTGACACAAGATGGCTGAGACAAACAATTTAAAAGGAAGGAAGATGTCTTTGGCAACAGTTTCAGTCTATGGTCACAGGTCCTTTTCCTACTGCGTCTGTGGTGAGGCAGCACCTCATGGCAGAGTATGAAGCAGAGGAAACTGCTCACTTCATAATGGCTAAGAAGCAAGAGACAATGGGAGGTCAGGATCCCAGCGTCCCCCTGTAACGGCCTAATATCCCAATCGGCCCTACCTGCAAATGCTTCCACTACTTTCTCACAATGCCGGATGCTGGGACCAAACCCTCAACAGATTTGCCTTTGGGGGACACTTGAGATGCAACACCTAACAGTCTGTCAGAGATGAATAAGAAATACACAAAGGAAGATGATAATGGCAAGAGGTGGGTCTGGAGAGATGGTGCAGGGCTTAAGAACACTTGCTGCTATGTCATGATGGCGGAGCTCACATCCCAGCACTCATGTCAGGTGGCTTGCAACCACCTGTATCCAGCTTCAGGGGCTCTGATGCCCTCTTATTTCTCTTATGGCCTTTGTGGTTACTTGAGTACACAGACACACACACACGCGCACACACTCACACACAGGCACACATCTAGAAAAAGCCACCAACACTCTCACTCTCATCAGAATATATGGGTGTGTGGCTCATATATACATATACTTATATACACACGTAAATGTAGCAAGCTTAGGCTCTAGAGACTGTACATTTTCAGTAAATCATCTATAGCAGTCTTAGGGCCTAGGACCCTCCACTCAAGAGCAGCTTGGAAGGTCCTTCCCATGATATTTAGCATCTATGTAGTGACTCCCCAACTTTACATGGTACAAAGGTGACATACATTCAGTAGGTGCCATATTTCAATTTTGCATTTAGATCTTTTCTTGGGTGAACTCCTGACCTTACGCTGTTTGCAACAATCAGCTTTCCCATCTGTTTATCTGGTTATCTCCCCTAACTAGGCTGAAGACACACTCAGTGATGGCCAGCATGTAACACAGTGGCTGCCATGTGTTAGAAGCTCCCTAAGTACATTGAGAGTTGAACGGATGAGCAAATGGGAGACAGGGGATTCTGGGCAGATGCTGAGGGGCAGGGTTATCTCACCCAGGTTCATGTTAGTCATGAAGAAAGTGGGGCAGTGTGAGGAACTTGGCTGTAGGGCAGTCTAGGAGAAAGGAAGTGAGGTGGTTGTGCTGTCACAGAGCTGGCAGTGTCCCCTGCTTGTTCCTGGCAGACATGAAGGAGGTGGCAGGCAGGTCTAACTGAGAAGGAGGGCAGGGTGCAACCCCAGCCCCAGGTATCCCGCGTATAAACTCCATTGGCTGCTTCGATGTTCTGTGTTGAGGTTTTCTTGCTTGTAAAATGAAGAACCATCCGAGACAAGCCAGGGAAATACAGCAAGCACCTTGGCTGGAATGTAGCTGATGCTGTGATTAAAGTAATTGCAGGTGATCCCTGGCTTAGGATGATTCTACTTAATGGTTTTTCAACCTCGCAGCCCTCAGAAGACCGTATGCACTCAGCAGGAAGAGTATGTCAAAGTTTGAGTTTAGATCCTTCCCTTAGCTACCAAGACACCTCCTGCGAGGTGGAGGAATGGCAGGGAGTCCCTGGGTAGCCTTGAGATCAGGAGGAAATCAGCTGGGGTTCCATAGTGCAGTGTCACTAGGCTTGGAAGCTGCATGGACTGGGATATTCAATTTATTTTCAGCTTAGGATACTGTCAGCTCATAATTTGTAACCCCATCATCAATGGAGACATGTTATTTCATGTCTGAGGACATCAGCTGCTATGTAGTTGTCTGTGTCTTGGCCAGAAGTGCTGAGTAGTACTGATGGTTGAGCCAGTTTGGGTAGCTTTTACATCCCAGAGCAACTCTGTAAAAAAGGCAGAAATTCTAGGAGTCGAGGCTTTGTCCAAGACCTTTGGTGTAAGAACGTAGCCCAGTGGGACCTTTGCATCTGATTGGACCTTGTCTCCAGCCTGCAAGCTCTTGCCTCTCAGCATTGGGACACCAAGTGGGGGCACCCTGGGGCTCCCTGCAGTATCCCTGTGCCACTTGGAATTGTGGTCAAATGAAACAGATCTGATTTTAAATCTGGATTGGGACCTTCACATCAGAACTCTGAGACTAAGGACCTGTCTTGATGGGACTTTAACTACTGGACTGAATTCTAACAAGCCAGAAGCCCCTCATTGTTGGTTCTTCAAGATGGCGTCTCAGATGCTGCAATTTGAAGTGTAGATAGGGCATGGAGAAGTGGGCATTTTCCAGGTCTTCGCCCTCCTAGAGTGGGTTGCCTAGCAGGAGGTCAGAGGTCAAAAGAAGTAGTACATTTCAAATCACTTGATGGACCAGGCAACACAATTTGCCAGCTGAAGTACTTTAATAGATGAGGTCCTCATAAGAGTTCTAATTAAAAATCAATGTGATCTATAATTAAATTCTAGTAATCACATATGCTCCAGCCTGTCTCTTTAGCTTTTAGCCAAAGGCAGGAGTGGAGTGCAGCTATTGATTAACAAGGGAACCCTTTGAGGCTGTCAATATGAGATGTCTCATATTGACATGAGGGTCATGGAGTTGCTCAAAGCCCAGCAGACCCTGAAGGACACTCGGCTTGACCCCAGCAAAGGCCTCCACGCTCTCTAACCATCCTGCCCAGCAGGCCAGGGCATGCTCAGTCTCTATGATTCCTCATCTTTCCACAGAGTGCCAGGAGGGAGGCTTAGAGGGAGAGGAAGCCTGTAATGTCACCTGACTCAAGGTGCTGTTTTAGCTTGCCTCTCCCCGTTGGACCACAGCAGGCCTTTGTTAATTATTTTCAGTAAGGCTTGTCAAGGACAAAATTAACTGTGCTGAGTCACAGTGAGTTCAGAACATGCTGATTAAAGACTTCCGTGGAGGCAGCTGGGATGTTTAGGTGTCCAGACTTCTAAGCTCTCCCAGCACTTTTGGGAGAACTCCTATTGGGATTTTTTTGATTACTTTAAAAAGGACACAACACGCCATGTGTAATCCTTTAGCAAGGCCGACGGATGTTTGATTTCTGCCTGTCTCTTTGATCATCAGCACAACTCAAAGCGGAGAGGCGTGGTGTCATGTGCGTAGTCCCACTTCAGGGACAAGCCTGTCCACGTGGAGGCAGAGAGAAATAAAGAGCCAGGCTATGCTGAGCACGGCAGGAGGATTTCGGGAGTACCAGCTGCTCGCTCTGTGTCCTTGCTCTGCTGTCCTCTTGGTACCTCCTGCTAAGGCAGTCACCCTACCAGGACTCCTACTCCCAAAACTGACAAGTCCTCATTTGTCCTTTAGATCTGTATCATACAAAGTCTACTGTCTGCTCATTATAATTTACTTGAATTATGGGTGAGAACACGGTGGAAGGGCTGTTTGTGGTCAGGATGGGCATACTGCACTGCTCTCTCAAGCCTGAGGATACCCACATTCCTCCTCTTCTTTCATTTTTCTTTTCTTCCTCCCCTTCTCTGTTGTAAAACTTTTTAAATCCCAATTGGGGGTTTCTATCTCGCCTTTGAACATTTAGTTCCTGGATAAAAGACACACACACTCTTTATATTTATAATAAACCTTAAACAGCACAGCAGTTGTGCAGATATCTATTCTCTATACTACTAAAATCTTCTTTCCTGTTGATAACCCTAAGTTATTGCTTACTATGTTTTATCTGTGGGCTGCTCTTAACAGCCCTCAGGGCCATGTTTCTCATGACTTGCCTAACCCATGGTGGCTTCTCTTCTCCCTCCTCTTCCCTCTCTTTCTCTCCCTCTCGGTTCTCCTCAGACCCAACCCTCAAGCCCTGGAATCCTACCACCTATGTCTCTTCTGTCCAGCGACTAGATGTTGACATCTTTATTTACCAATCAGAAATAATGTGGGGGCAAGGTCACCTAGGAAACGCCGTTAGCACTGAAATCCATGCAGCATCAGACCAGCACACTACACTCTCTTTGTCCTTCTTTCCTGTTCACCTCATTTCCTCTACACCTTTCTGCCCCACCCCATGCCTCCCCCCCCCGAAAATAAAACAAGTATATACTATTTTTCAAAACTAAAGGTGATAATGTTACAAACCTGGCTTTGCGGAAAGCAAGAATTTAGCCAATTTATTTGCTCCATAAAGTCAAATGACCAAAGCCTTCAACCTCAGAGCTTTTTCATCGTGTAGGCTGAAGTGTGGGAGATGGCGTGGCACTGAGAAGGTTTGGGAGGTAGTCATGACAAAGGGGAATAGGTGAGTCTGGTATTTTCACCACCTGCACCTTGTGGGGAGACTTGGATCAGACATCAAGGTGGAGACAGAGCCGTGGAACAGACATAAGGGCAGGCGAATCACCTCAGCTTTTCTTCTTCTCCTATTCCACGTGGAGCCTACCAGAAAAATCTGTGCTCCATCATTAACATATCCCAAATACGATCCCTTTTGATCATGTCCCAACTAACAACTTGGCTCCTGGTACAAGTCTTATGCCCTTGGATTAGTGCAATGGCCTCAGTGTTATGCCAGAACCAGCTTGTGAAATCCTAAGGCCTAATTATTAAATTTATGGAAAATTTGCAAATTAGCTGGTAAAGGGCTATTATTTAAAAAAAAAAAAAAAGTGCCTGGGGCGATGGCTAAGCTGCAAAACTGCTTGCTGCACAAATGTGAGAACCTGAGTTCAGATTCCCAGTGCCTGCAAAAATGCCAGTCTTGGTAGAAGGCACCAGTGGGTAGTCCCAGCCCTGGGGAATGGACATGGTAAGATCTCTGGTGCTCACTGGCCACTCAGGTTGGCCAAGTCTGTGAGTTCAGCTACGGAGCCTGTCTCAACAAGCTAAAATGGAGGAGCCATGAAGGAAGATTCCTGCTGTCGACTTCTGGCCTCCACACAAAGGCACATACATGCACACACACACACACACACACACACACACACACACACACACACACACACACACACACAATTCAACAGTGTAGATTTGCTTTCTAATACAATTTGGATTGGTGTTAGAAAGCTGATTCCATTCTTTGGGCCTGAAGTGGCAACACAGAATATCATGGTGGCAAGAGTGTGTGTCAGAACTTCATGGGGACCAGGAGGTAGAGAGACAGAAGGGGTGAGAGGATGTACTATATCTTTCTAGGGCGTGCTCTCAGTGGCCCATTTCCTGCATTTGGGCTCTATCACCTTCTTATGGTATCACATTCTAAGGTTACAAATTAGGTGAAATTCCTTGGAACCTAATAACTCCCCCAAAGCTCATCAGGTGGCAAGTCCCCTGCCCCTGAACTTCTGCAATATCTCATATAAAAACTGTAACACAGGAAAATGTTGATCTGGGCCACTCCCAGCACAACTTCAGCAGGGGCTCATAGGGACCCTTGAAAGGACTGACACTCCTACTAAAATTTCAGCTTAGATGGGCAACTGTGGTGGGCTGGTGTTGAACTATACTGAGAGCCATGCTGGTCTTTAAGTCAAGTAATGCAAATAAACCTACAGCCGTCTTGTGTACCTGCGATCTTAAAAACTATCTTCTCTGGTATCCTCAGGTCATGTACTAGGGCAACATCCAAAAGTTATGAGACACCTGAGACAGGTGGGTCTGACTCTTGGGTGACTTTAGCGCTTACTAGTGAATGTCCTGAGGCCAGTGATTTGCCTCCTAACCTCAGCTGCTTCTCTAGTACAATGAGGATGATTTCAGGATTAGATGAGATAATACACGCAAGGAGCCCAAGAGGGTCTGGCACATGATCAACACTGGTGAGGCTACAGTGTCTTCCAGAAACACAGGTCAGGGCCCCTCAGCAGGGATTTGGCTGGCCCTGCCTGATGTCATTCTTCCCACCAGTTTCAAGCTGGGCTCCTTGCCTGTGGCCAGGGAGTGTATTCCAGAGCATTCCTGTTTGCCAACTCAGGCCTCGGGCTGCTGGGAACTTGCAGTTGCTTTCATGGAGCTCTTGTGTGTGTGACAGGGTGTGCCCAGCTCTTAAAGTACTTTGATGAAAATGCCTTTGTGCTAAAAAGCTCTATAAATACGGAGAGTAGACCAGGGTGTGGCATCTCTAGTATAATGCCAGTGTCAGCTGTCATCAAAGGCTCAGGTCAGAGAGAAAATGGAAACAGAGGTGATTCTCCAGTCCAGTGACTCCAAAGCAGAGACGGCTTTCTCTTTCCAGATCTCCTTTCTCAGTTCTTGTACTGGATTGTACAAGGCAATCCCACCTCTCTGGTGTCTAGAACTATGAAAATCTGATTTCAAATATCCTTTAAAATAATTATCAGTAAATCACGCTACCTTCCATGCCACACTACCCAGAAACCCCCCCCCACACACACACAGTGGGCAGTGCAGAATGTGATTCTCCTACCCTCACACCAATACCATCTCCTTCTCTGCCCCTCAGTAAAAATGTACTGCATCAGCCTATCACCCCTCATCCATTACCATCCATTCATCCATCCATCCATCCACCCATCCATCCACATTATTAGTTAATCTCTAAGAAATGATTAATTATTATGACCGATTCTGAGGTGCTATGATGTGCACAGGTCAGAGATAAACACAGACACCTACAGAAAAGTTGGGATAAGGTAGGCCATGTGCTTTGGTAGAGATGCACCAGCAGCAGTCCAGAAACTCAGGAGGGTTAGCTAATCTTGTTAGGAGGTCTGTGTAGGGGGCCAGTCCCAGAGGAGGACAATGTGGTTGATAGTGTCTGCATAGGCTGTGGACACCTGGGAGGAGGGGGAGGAGGAGGAAGGGGAGGAAGAAGAGGAGGAGGAGGAGGAAGAGGAGGAGGAGGAGGAAGAGAAGGAAGAGGAGGAGGAAGAGGAAGAGGAGGAGGAAGAGGAGGAGGAGGAAGAAGAGGAAGGAGGAGGAGGAGGAAGAGGAGGAGGAGGAGGAGGAAGAGGAGGAGGAGGAGGAAGAGGAGGAGGAGGAAGAGGAGGAGGAGGAGGAAGAGGAGGAGGAGGAAGAGGAGGAGGAGGAAGAGGAGGAGGAGGAAGAGGAGGAGGAGGAGGAGGAGGAGGAGGAGGAGGAGGAGGCTGTACTTGATATTTTCTGCACACAATGGTGTTAGCTAAAGGCAAGCTGCTCATCAACACTCAACCTTAGTGAGTACTCTGACTAGGGGAAGCCTATGGCATTCTCACAGGACTGAGGCACTGGGGTCCTTGACATGGTCATGTTCATGTCACATACACATTCACTCAGGACTTCATCTGCTCCCCACACTGGAGGTACCAAGGAAACAGAATTGAGGGCCCTTGAGAAAACAGACTATGTTATTTCAATCAAGCAGTGATTGTCCCATGACATAGCCGCGTTGCCAGGGGGAACAACAGAGAGGAACACATAGGACTGTTTATCTTGAAGCTAATAAATTCAAAGCTTCCAAATCTGCTCATTTGCATGGGTGTCTTCTAAGGCCCTAATTACCTGTACCTATGTATATGCATATATGTATGTGTGTATGTGTGTATATATGTGTGTGTGCATGATTCTACTACTTCTCTCTAATAATAGACACATACACACATGTATATATATATATACACACACACATATGAATAGTTTTATTAATAACATTTATACAAGTAAGCCATTTAAAAAGGAATCATCTAAGTTTCTCTTTTCTTTCATACTAAGTACTTCTGTCAAGTTTCTACTTCCTTATTGGTATGGTTGCAGAGAGATATATTTCTAGAACAAGCTAAGGGAAGCAGAGTTTGGGGTGTCCAGTTGAGGGTTGATGTTTTTGTGTGCTGCTGTGCAGTGAAGTCACTGTGAGGCCTTCCTGCTGGAAACACTCTCATCACACACCACACTCACAAGCTTCACAGTTGGCTTACAGCATGGTGTAGACATATCTTTAAGCTCCTGGCATCATCCATGCTCGAGTAATGTGTGGGGTCAGAGGTGAGTCTGTGGGACATTCTCACATGATTGAGCGTGACTTTTTTTTTGTATTAAGAGAATTGTTTATGGGAAAATCAGACAAAGGTTTTCTTAGATCTGACACTGGTCTCAAAACTGTATATTCTATTACCAAGACTGTGCTGTGAGGCTGAGAGTCCTGAGACACCAAAACAGTCCAAACCCTAAAGAAAATCACCCTGAATTACACGGGAGAAAATAGAGAGCACTTTCCCCTTCATTGTATAGAAAAACAAAAGATACAAGATTGTCGTAAGAAAACATGATCAAAGACATAGCTGAAAAGCAGAGAGAAGACAAATATCAGAGGCAGATGCAGGTCTGTGGATGTCTCAACCTCTCCTCTGCCTTTCATCTTGTCTACTGTGGTGACTTCAGAACATGCTCCTCTTGTCTGTCCCTCTGCCTACCTTCTCCACAACAAAGAGATGGTTAAGGACCAGGTGATATATATATATATATGAGACAAAGAGGCAGAGACACAGAACAGAGACACAGGGAGACAGAGAGTAAATATTTCTTATCTCCCCTAACTCTGACTCATCAAACAGGAATGACTGCAAGCACTGGTGCCAGTGAACTGTGGGGTAGGTGCCAAGCACCACGTTAGTCATTGTGAGGGTCAGTGTTGACCACCAACTTGCCTTGACAGGCTCTGGGAGACACCCTCCAGGCACACCTGGGAGGGAGTATTTAGATGAAGTTAGTTGAGGTGTGATGATGCCTCCTGAAAGTGAGTGGAGCCATTCTCTGGTGGGGGCTGGACTGCATCAAAGGGAGTAAGAAGCTGAGCCTGGGCACTCATTATTCCCAGTCTCCTGACTCCAGATTCAGAGTGATGTCATCCTGCAGATTGTCCTCTCAGACTGTAATTCCAAATGGTTTCACCACAATGACTGTGAGCCAAAATAAACCCTTTCCCTTAAGTTATTTTTGCAATGCTATTTCAGCATAACAACAGGAAAAGTAACTAAGACAGATATCTATTTTTAGTATATTAAAATGGTAAGATTATACTTTTATACAATGTACGATAATTAGTTTTTTGAGACAGGTCCTCTTGTATTCTAGTCTGGTCTCTTGTTGGCTGTGTGACTAAAAATGACCTCAAACTTGTCATGCTCCTGCCTCCACTGTTCAAGTTCTGGGATTTCCAAAATAATCTTTTTCTTTTTAAGTGTGTGTGTGTGTGTGTGTGTGTGTGTGTGTGTGTGTGTGTGTGTGTGTGTGTGTGTGTTTGTTCTGGGAATGTGCAAGTGAGTACAGGTACTCTCAGAGGCCAGAAGATGATATTGGGGACGTTACAGGTAGTTGTTAGCCTCCCAGTGTGGGTGCTGGGAATTGAACCCAGGACCTCTGCAAGAGCATTCATCACAGGTTCTTAACTGCTGCGGTAACTCTCCAGCCCCCAAGACAGTCATTTAAATAGAGAAGATGATTGTGTGAGCTGGAAGGGCATTAATGTCAGCAGGCAGCAAGGCGACAGCATGGGACCAGGCAACTATGACACCATTTGCTTGTCTGTCAGTCAGTCAGTGGGCATTTTGGTTATTTCGGAGAGCATTGCTGTGAACATTCACTTACCTGCATCTGTCTGTGTGTTAGTCCTCACTTCCGGGTTCGATGTTGCAGAGGTACCTTTGCCACTTGTGGTCTGATGCTTTGTGTTCTTTCCCTGTTACAGCTTTTGAAATACTATCAATAGCTCCCATTGTCTCTTAATATTTTCACTTCTGCCACCTTCTGCCTGTATTCAAGAGTACTGAAAAACCCAATCTCAAATAAATGCTCAAGTGCCTTTAAAGAAAGTCCCTAAGAATTTGGAACACAGAGAATTTTCTTTGTCAAGATACTGTGGAAAAACATTTGCAAAGTATAATGGAAGTGTACCTCCAGACTAGAGCACAAGCTATACACACGCATACACGCACACACACAGACACACAGACACACAGACATACACACACACACACACACACACACACACACACATACACACACACACACACACACAATTATTTTGAAAACAGAAGGAAATAAATCTCAAACATAGTTCTTAGAAAACATCTTTCTCTCTTATATTTTGAGATAGAATTTCATTATCTATCCCAGGCTTGTCAAGACTCATTTTTAAAAAAAAAAAAAAAAAACCTATGCTGGTCTTAAATACAGGATCAACCTTTCTCCTTCTATGAAGTGGTGGAAATGTAGGTGACCACTACGGTGCCAGGCCTTCTGGGCAGCGCTGTTCATCTGCTTCATTATTGAGCAGTCACTACCTGGGCTGCTTGCTTCCTCTCCTACTTGCAGGTTGGTAAGGATAAAAGCTTCATACGGATTGAGCCCTGATTCTGTACCCCTCTACAGGTTGATTTATAGCTTGATCAAATGACATTGCATGCACAGAATGATCACTCATGCATGCCGTTTTGCAGATGAACAAATCCAAAGCCAGAGTGAAACAAGATGTCATCAAATCGGTTGAGCTGCGGAGTCACAAGCATCGGACCTGAATAAGGAGCCAAAGGCATCTGTGCACGGCAAGATTTGGAAAATTTACATTGCCATCTGAGGTTTCTGTCCATTTTGAAAGCCAAGGGCTCTAAACACATTGCTGCCTTTGTCTTATGATCAAGTGCCACACCTAGCCATATTTATGGATTTGTTGAAACATAAATTAGTTGTGTCCTAGTTAGAATTTCTATTGCCATAAAACAGCACGACTGTAAGCAGTTTAGGAGGGAAAGGGTTTATTTGGTTCACACTTCATATCACCGTCCATTATTGAAAGCTGTCAGGACAAGAATTCGGGCAGGGTAGAAACCCGGAGGCAGGAGCCGATGCAGAGGCATGGAGAAGTGCTGCTGACTGACTGACTGGCTTGCTTCCTATGACTCACTCAGTCTGATTTCTTGTAGCACCCAGGACCACCAGCCTTGGATGGCATTACCCTCCCACATCAATCATCAAGCAAGAAAATGTGCCACAGGCTAATCTAGTGTGGCCATTTTTCTCAATTGAGATCCCCTCTTCTACAATGAGTCTAGCCTGTGCCAAGTTGACAGAAAACTGACCAGCTCAGTTGGTGAGTACATTTCCATTGCTGTGAAGCAGCTTTACTTCCCTCCCCTGGAGCTGCTGAGTCTTTGTTTCATATGAAGTGCTTGGTTAAGGCTGCCCCACAAGAGGGGCTTTAGCAGTTAACAGTTGCCTCTGCTCAGACTCCATGTGGTTCGCGCCAGATACTTTTCAAATCCTTATAAAGAAAAAAATGCCCTAAAATTACATACAACCATTAAAAGACCATTGTTATCCGTTTGGTAAAAGATACACTGCATACAGGGATGAAATGACGCACACTCTCATCTTAGGTTTATCTGTTGTTTAGGATGCTAGAATTCCCTCCCCTGCTATTTGGGTGGAGCTGGAGTGTCCATTGTATTCACGAGATTCTTGTGACGTATGCTTGAAGCTGAAGATGCACAATTCACTTGTGTCTCATTAATCTGTTACTATTGCTTCTTCTTTATGATGATTTTGAGAAGCCTGAGATCTGGGCTGTTGTTCTCTTTTAGTAATAGGAGAAGAAGATGCTGGGCTGCCTTCATGCTGTGGCCTTTGCAAGAGCATCCGCAGGAGGTCACCGACCTTTCCACTCTAGGATTCCCATACTTTATTTCAGACCCCAGAGTGCAATCTGGTGGAGGTTGTTCCTTCGAGCAGACTGATTCTTTCTTCCTGAGTGTGTCCTCTGGTCGTGTCGACTCTGAGACCCTTTCCTTATCGATCTTGTCATGCAATGTTTCCATTACCTCTTTGCACTCACTCTAAAAAGAACTTGCTCAAATAATGTCTCCAGGATAAATGGCATGTGGCATGGTGGTCTCGGCCACTTACGCATTCCTGTCTGTGTGGATTTTCAGGTATTGGCGGTGACTTGTCTTTAAGATTGCTCTCACTGGATCAATAGTGTTTGCATCTTCAAGGGCCATCTGGTCTATTATTGAGCCATCGAGTGTCTTAAAACAGATTCACTTTGGTATTTAATTTCATGGGGACTGAGCAGCGTGAGTGCGGTGAAGTTAGAGGCACAGTGGCTAAGAACTTACCTAGAGCAGAAGGAGGGTAGGGCATCCTGCATTTTCTTATTTACTACTGCTTGTATTTTAATAAAACAATAGGTTTTTTTCCTCTTAAGTAATAAAGAGCCTGCCTTCTAGTTTTTAAAGCAAGGAAGACCAAATTTTGAAAAATTAGGAGTTGTCTATTTTCAATCCAAAGCCTCTTATTTGCTTATCCAGTAAGAACTTGCAAGTCCATATTTCATTTGGAATTATTTGTATACCCCCTCAATGTGCATTGTGTAAATGTGTCTTACTCAAGAATTTGTTCACTTAACAAATATTTATGGGCTGTCCAGTCAGTGGCGTATTCTCTATGTACCCTGGGCATACAGACAGTCTCATCAGGCTTGTCCTTAAAGAACTTGCAAAGTTGCTCAAGGGGAAAAAGGAGGAAACTGTGAAGGAGGGTCTATTTACATACAAACACTAAGCGCCAGCATTTCGGCATTTGCAAATTTAATAAGGACTTCCCCTCCCGTGTTAATAGTAAACAACGTTCCAGCCCTGGAGGCTCTGTGCCCTTGCAGAGGCTGGGGAAATGATTCTACCACAAAATATTGGATTAGAAGAAATTCATTTACGGGTTCCATGGGTTAAAGGAAAAATGTAAGTGCCTCTAGAATGTATTCTCTTGTACAATCTCAGAGAATCTCAGCCCATTTCTTTTAAGGAAACAGTAGAGTTTCTCTTGGTTGTGAAAAGCCAGAATCTACCTTTGTCTGTACTTCTGTACTGAAACACCACTATCAACCATCAGCGCCTCCTCTTTCCCTCCTCCTCTCGCTCCTCCACTTACTTTGTTTCCTCCTCCTCCTCTTCTTCTCTTCTTTATTCTTTCTATTCTCTTCCTCCTCTTCTCCCATCTCTGCAGTTTGCCTGTGAGACTAGAGATGGACCCAGGGCTTCATGCATGCCAGGTAAATAATCTGCTAGTGAACCACATCCATGAAATGTTTAAGGGAATGGAGTAATAATAATAAGCCTGGTAATCAGGAGGTCTGGCTCATAGGTGGGGCTTTCTTGCCTTTTATGTGGTTTTGTTTGGTAGGCAGTTAAATATGGAAAGAATCACCTTGATGTTTATACCAAACATCCTCAAGAACGAGGTCAGAAAGAAGGAACCGGGCTGTGGGTGTTGCTCAGTGGTTGAATGCTTGTGTAGCAGGAACAAGGCCATGGGGTTGATCTCCAGCATTGCATGTACACAGTCCTAAGTGAAAAGGAATTAAGTCTTAAATCTGTTGGGATGTTTCCTTTGGACGGAAACACAACCGTCTCTGGCATCTGTGGGTTCTCTGTTGTTTTTCCTCTGTGCCCATAAAGAATCATAGTATTGGTGCCACGCAGCTCCAAACCCAAATAGCGCAGGGAAAGAGCTACCCTCCCAGGAGTGTGGACAGACCTGTGATCAGGGGTACTGCCAGTACCTCTGCTCAGAGGGTCCTGCCCGAAACCTCCAGGACACAGGAACCTACAAGCAAACTGGGACAGCAGCCTTCCGGTCCCATTCCGTGGCCGGAGACCCCAGTCTGTGCCACAGAGCTCCATAACCAAATAGCACAGGGAGAAGGCTAGCATCCAGGGAGTGTGGACAAGTCCATGAGTGGAGGTAAGACGGGCGCCACTGCTCAGTGGGACCTGCCTGGAATCTGCAGAACACTGGGACAGAGGAACAGCCTGGGACAGGAGCCTTCCAGTTTATGCCTGAGGTCTGTGCCATGCAGCTCCATACCCAAATAGTGCAGGGAAAGAGCTACCCTCCCAGGAGTGTGGACAAGCCTATGATCAGGGATAAGGACAGCACCTCTGCTCAAAGAGACACGTCCAGAATCCTCAGGACACAGGTACTCAGTGGCAGGAGAGAGCTGATCTCCCAGGAGTGCTGACACACCTTTGATCACAGGAAGACCACCCCTTCTGTTCAAATTCCTCAATGAAGAGGGACCCTCGCAGAGCCATCAGGACAAAGGAACCAAGGAACAGCTACACCCTAGAAAAAGCAAGAAAGTAATCTTTCAACAAACCCAAAAGAAGATAGCTACACAAACACAAAAATAACATAGAAAATAACAGGAAGCAACAATCACTATTCCTTAATATCTCTTAACATCAATGGAATCAAGTCCCAATAAAAAGACATAGGCTAATGGACTGGATTCATAAAAAGACCCAACAGGAAACACACTTCCGTGTTAAAGACAAACACTACCTCAGAGTAAAGGGCTGGAAAAACAATTTTCCAGGCAAATGGTACCAAGAAACAGGCTGGAGTAGCCATTATAATATCCGATAAAATCGACTTTCACCCAAAAGTCATCAAAAAAGATAAGGAAGGACACTTCATACTCATCAAAGGAAAAATCTACCAAGAAGAACTCTCAATTCTGAACATCTATGCTCCAAATGCAAGGGCACCCACATTCAGAAAAGAAACTTTACTAAAGCTCAAAGCACACATCGTACCTCACACAATAATAGTAGGAGACTTCAACACTCGACTATCATCAATGGACAGATCTTGGAAACACAAACTAAACAGAGACAGTGAACTAACAGAAGTTATGAACCAAATGGATTTAACAGATAGCTATAGAACATTTCATCCTAAATCAAAAGAATATACCTTCTTCTCAGCACCTCATGGTACCTTCCTCAAAATTAACCATATAATCGGTCACAAAACAAACCTCCACAGATACAAGAAGATTGAAATAATCCCATGCCTCCTATCAGATCACTACGGTTTAAGGCTGGTCTTCCATGGCAACAATAACAACAGAAAGCCCACATACACATGGAAGCTGAACAATGCTCTACTCAAAGATAACCTGGTCAGGGAAGAAATCAAGAAAGAAATTAAAGACTTTCTAGAATTTAATGAAAATGAAAGTACAACATACCCAAACTTATGGGACACAATGAAAGCAGTGTTAAGAGGAAAACTCATAGCTTTGAGGGCCTCCAAAAAGAAACTGGAGAGAGCATACACTAGCAGCTTAACAGCACACCTGAAAGCTCTAGAACAAAAAGA
>CM052714.1:64215509-64240735 GCA_028551405.1 Uromys caudimaculatus
TGGTGGACCCTCAGAAAAATGGACATAATACTACCTGAGGACCCAGCTATACCACTCCTGGGTATATACCCAGAAGATGCTCCAACATGTAATAAGGACACATGCTCCACTATGTTCCTAGCAGCCATATTTATAATAGCCAGAAGCTGGAAACAAACCAGATGTCCCTCATCAGAGGAATGGATACAGAAAATGTGGTACATTCATACAATGAAGTACTACTCAGCTATTAAAAACAATGGCTTCATGAAATTCGCAGGCAAATGGATGGAACTTGAAAATATCATCCTGAGTGAGGTAACTCAGTCACAAAAGAATGAACACGGTATATACTCACTGATAAGCAGATATTAGTCCAAAAGTTTGGAACACCCATGATTCAATTCACAGCAGCTGTTGGCCTGATCGTGGAGTCCCAGATAGAGGAGTTGAAGAAGGAAGTGAAGGAGCTGAGGGAGTTTGCAGCCCCATGGGGAGGGAGCAACAGTGTCAACTGGTCAGGCCCCCCCGGTGCTCCCAGAGACTGGACCACCATCCAAAGAATACACATGGAGGGACCCATGGTGCTGGGCACTTATGTGGCAGAGGATGGCTTTGTTGACTATCAGTGGGAGGAGAGGCCCTTGGGTCTGAGTGTTTTAGATCCCCCAATATAGGGGAATGCCAGGGAGGGAAGATGGGAGTGGGTGGTTGGGTGGGGGAATACCCTCATAGAGGCAGGGGAGGGGGGATGGGATAGAGGGTTTCCAAAGGGGAGACCTGGAAAAGGTAAAACATTTTAAATGTAAATAAAGTATTAAATAATAATTAAAAAAAAGAATCATAGTATTGATCAGTAACCGATCTTTAAGTAGTGACACAAAAACCACCCTGAAATAGGTCATTAATTATGTTAACATTACGAGCCACATGTTTCTACTCTCTGAGAGGGGCAAAATCTGAAAACGATTTTTATAGAAAATTAGGTTTTTCTGGGCCTTCCTCTCTTAAGTAGCTGCTGAGGCCAGTTGAGCGCCCAATGCTGTCAGATTTCAATCTGTACAGTCGCAGTCTGGCTCTGGTGGCCTCTTCCCAGCTAGACTCATTCATGTGTAAGTGTTTGTCCCCTGCAGCAAAAGGTGTAGTCAAGGCTTCTGGTGAGTCCTTCCATAATTGTATTGCTGATCTGTTTCTTATCCCCCCTCCCCCAAACCACGTCAACAATAGAATTAATGAATGGAATCAGGTTTTCTACTTTTGGAGCTTCTATGAGGGCAGAATTAGAAGGGTAAGGCAGAATTAAAAGAAGAAAGGTAGGCTTTTTGTTTGTATGTTTGTTTGTTTGGCTTTAGAGATAAGGTCTAGGTATGCAGCTCAGGCTGGTAAACTCCCTACCTCAGCATCCCTAGCTGTGATGAACCATGCCTAGCTAGAAAGGTGTATTTTTAAGTTAATAAAGGATGGTCTCCATCATTACTGCCCACGAGTTAGACCGCTGTGAGATGTGAGATGTTTGTGGACCTGGGCAGGTGAGGGGCCGCATCATGCCTCATGCCCTGAGGGATGTAAATATCTATGCCGGGCCTGTATGTGGCTCAGAGGCTGGCTTAGAACGTGTGAGGGGTCTGGGTTTAATCCAGTCACTTACAGAAGGAAGAAAAGGAGAAGGAGAAATAAGAAGACCAGGTAAGAAAGAAAGAGAAAGGACTGGGGGAGGAGTCGGGGAGATTTGGTGAGAGGAGGGAGGAGAGGAAGATGGGGAGGAGGGTAGGGGGGAAAAGAGGGAGTAGGAGGAAGAGAATCAGCAGGAGGAGGAGGAGGAAGAGGAGGAAGAAGAGGAAGAAGAGGAGAAAGAGGAGGAAAAGACTCCAGTCTTGGGAGGATAGTGGTTAGAGCACGCCCCTCAGGTTTCCTGGGCTTTTGCAGAGCCACACACCTTGGCAGGACTTTCCCTCCAGTGTGCCTGTCCCTCTGCCTTCTTTACCAGAAGGTCCGCACACCCTCTGAGGGAGGGGAGCTGGCCAAGTTGTTAGCTGTTTGCTCGTAAGTACTCCTTTGCGGTTTAGGGGTAAGTCCTGGGATGTGATGAGGACTTGTTGTTGTTAATTAGCTGGTTGGTTAGTTAGTTGGTTAGTTGGTTAGTTAGTATACGTTAGTCATCATGCACCCTCATGGATACTGGAGGCAACCAGCCTCCAGAAGGAGGAGGCTCACTTGGCCTCTTGGCTTTAGAGGTTTCAGACCATCTTGGTGGTCTTACTGCTCTGTTGGGAGCACATGGCTGGAGCAAACCCATGCACTTCAGGACCAGGAAAGGCCAGGCTCTCCCAGTCCCGGTTGAGTCTGTGAACTAAGACCTCATCCAGGCTCTGCAGCCTCCAATAGATCCAGGCTGGGTACCAGGCCTTGAACATGTGGATCTTTGGGGGCCATTTCTGATCCATGCTGTATCACTAGGCTCTCAGGACTGTGAGCATCCCTTTCCGTTCACACGCTAGCTCAGCCGTGTGAATTCACGGCCCTTCAGGTAGTTATGAAGTAAAATGTCAGCGAAGGTTTCCATAAGGATGCTGTGGGACTCTGGAGCAATGTCGTGTTAGTCAAGGTGGGATTCATGGTTGGGACAGGAGTTGGATCTGGCAAAGGTTGCCCAGGCTGGGGGTTCTTACTAGCACAAGGTGGAAGGAAAGTAGGCGCTTCCAGGCTCTGGGCATGTGGACTCTAGGACCCGGAAACACTCTCAGCCTGTCCAACTGTCCTGGAGGTTCATTGAGAAAGCCAAGGCAAGTGACCCCCACATGTTCTGTCCTCTCACCAAAGCACTAATGTGGAGCTCTGGATTTGATACCATGTACAGCTGTCATTTGGGTTACATCATGGCTGCCTGAGAACACATCTTTCTGAGGAATCTTAGGTAGATGAAGACTGAGAGCTTTCTATATATTTGTGCATGTGGTATAGGTGTATGTGTGTGTGTATGTGTGTGTGTGTGCATGTGTATGCATATGTGTGTATATGAGTATGTGTGTATGTGTGTGTATGTGTGTATGTGTGTATGTGTGTGTGTATGTGTGTGTGTGTGCATGTGTGTATGTATAAGTGTGTGTGTGCATGTGTCTCTGTATGTGTATGTGTGTATGTGTATATATGCACATGTGTATGAATGTGTGTGTGTGCATGTTTATATGCATGAGAGTGTGTGTGCATGACCATGTTTGTGCATGTATACATGTGTGTGTGTGTATGTGTGCGTGTGTATGTGTGTGTGTATGCTGCGTGGAAGCCAGAGGCTGACTTAAGATATCTTCCTCTACTACTCTCAACTTTAATTTCTTTGAGACAATGTCTCTTCAGGAACCCAGAGGTTTCTGATTGGCTAGGTTGGCTAGCCAACAATGTCTACCCCCTTCTTCCTGTCTCTACCCCTTCTAGTGCTGAGGTGACAGGTATGTGACACTGATGTGCCCAGCGTTTCATGTAGGCAGTATTGATCCCAACTCAGGCCCTTGAGTTTTCCCAGCAAGCGTCTTATCCACTGAGCCATCTCCCCAGGCTCTTAACATTCTAATTTTAAAACTATTTACGCATCCTGAAAGAATATTTTAAAAGTGTAAGCCATGTCGTCCGTCTTTAAGGTGCCACCATTTCACTGCGAGGAGAGCAGACAATCTGGTCTCTGCAGATGCAGCTTTCACAAAGAAGAGGGGAGGCCGGCGGTGCCATGGCCTTCTCCGACTGATGGCTATGAATGTAGATATCAGGCTCAATGGAATGGAATGTGTGTCGTGGCAGCCTGGAATAAATCATGCTCGGTAATAGTGCAGTTGAGTTGCCCCCCCGCCCCCCAGCCAGAGTTGTTTCTCCTCTTGGGGAAACCATCTGCAAGCTTGTGCTGGCACCTCTGAGGCTGCCAGGGACAGAAACTGTATTTTCTTCCCTTTATGAAAACCCAGAAGAATATGGCAAAGAATCAAGGAGAATGAGCAGAGCTCATCTGCAGTGATGTTCCTCTGACACTGAGCCTGCGTTGC
The DNA here is from genome assembly GCA_028551405.1 of Uromys caudimaculatus. Taxonomy (NCBI): domain Eukaryota; kingdom Metazoa; phylum Chordata; class Mammalia; order Rodentia; family Muridae; genus Uromys; species Uromys caudimaculatus. Next base: position 64,219,520 of record CM052714.1, read on the forward strand.
ACTCTGCTGAGGAGTGTGGGCTTTGCTGTCTAAGCATCTCCCTCAGCATCAGGCAGAGCACCCAGGCATTTCTTTGGTGTGTTTCTCAGACTAAGAGACCTTTACTGTGTGAGGGAGTTGCTGTCATTTCAAAGCTTGTGTTCTTCCAAAACCCCACACTGAAGTGAAATCCCACACTAGGGGATAGTGGTATGGCTTCTAGGAGTAATCGGGCCAGGACGACTCATCTCTCACGACTGGAAACAGCACATCGATAAAAGGGCTCAAGGACTTGCTCGGTAGCCTAGGCAGGTTTTCAACTCCCCATCCTCCCCAGGACTGACAACAGAGGTGTGTGCAACAGTTCCTGGCATCAGCATCATAAATTACCATGCATACAATTCCAACCATACGTTTCTTCTTAATGTTAAATGCTGTATGCAAAAATAGTAAAACGATGTTAAAATAAAATTTGCTGGAAATGTCCAAGATGTAGCAGAAGGAGGCTTACTTACTACAGTAGGTTCTCCTTCTTCTTCTTCTTCTTCTTCTTCTTCTTCTTCTTCTTCTTCTTCTTCTTCTTCTTCTTCTTCTTCTTCTTCTTCTTGACAGGGTTTCTCTGTGTAGCCCTGGCTGTCCTGGAACTCACTCTGTAGACCAGTCTGGCCTTGAACTCAGAAATTCACCTGCCTCTGCCTCCCAAGTGCTGGGATTAAAGGCGTGCACCACCACTGCCCTCCTGCCACATGAGGACACTCCAAGAAACGAAAACTGGGAACAGAAAGCAAATGGACCAATCTTTACTTTTGGTGGACTTCAGCCCTAAGGGTGCCAGTGAATGTTACAAGCATGGGTGGGGTCTACAGTGTCCAGGATTGAAGCCATTTATGATTGCTGTGATGTAAATTGTCCTCGGTGGCTGCTATTGTGCTTAGAAGAGACTGTATGGTGCCTTCTCCTGAGCAAAGATGAACAGATGACTCCTGTTTCTTCTTCCTTCCTTCCTTCCTTCCTTCCTTCCTTCCTTCCTTCCTTCCTCCCTCCCTCCCTCCCTCCCTCCCTCCCTCCCTCCCTCCCTCTCTTCCTCTCTCTCTCTCTCTCTCTCTCTCTCTCTCTCTCTCTCTCTCCCTCCCTCCTGTCTGTCTGTCTTCTTTCCTCTCTTTCCTTCTTTCACTCACTCATTTATGGCAGATCACACTCATTTCTTAGGGTAGAAGCCAGTACGCAAATGGAAGCCACCAGCATACAGTATCAGGGCTCCAGACCCACCAGGGGCATCAGGACCATTAGAGGCAGCAGGGTCTGATGCTGGGGCAAAAAGCTAAGGCAAAATTCAATAGTAATAGATGATGCCTGAGCACAGGGAAGCAATCATGCCTGACATTTAACTCAGGCCACAGGCCACTTCCAACACTGACATGCTGACCTAGTGGTAGATACCCTCCAAACCATGGGTGTTCCTCCCCTCCTGCCCCACATGGACCAGACAATGGTGAGATGGTGAGAAAAGATACCAAGGACTTTGACACCAGAGGCAAACCAGGACAAGAGCTTCTTTGTTAGGCATTGATGGGGTGAATTGTTTATCTTCCACCTGCCTCAAGTGAAGGAGGAGTCCTCCTAGATACTAGTGGCTGAGCAGCAGAGGCAAGAGAAGATAGGGCAGTTGCACGTTGAGATGAAGGGGAGAAAAAGCTGAATTGTAACCCAGTGGGGATGGGAGACAGGCAACTGTGTCTTTTTGAGAAAATATTGGAACTGAGGGAGCAAAATTGAGAAACAACTATGTTTTCCAAAAGCTCAGGGCAAGGGCAGAAGAAAGGCAAGTGCCACGGTCCTGAGGCAGGAAGAAGGAAAGAAATGGCCTGCCTAAGTGGAGGGTTGCAGGCGGTGATGGAGTATGGGGAGAGCGATTGGGGGAGTCACAGGATGGAGGCAGGGGAGAGGGGAGCCTCTGGTCTTGTGAAACCTTAGAAGGCCAACTGAAGAGTTTGGGGTTTGTTTTAGGTGGATGGGAAGTGGCTTTGCTACTCTTACCCTAGTCTCAAAAACCAGGAAACTGGTACTGCCCAGGAGCCCCGTCTTCCCTCCAAACTTACAGAACCAGTGAATTGACAAGAGTCACGTGTACTGTGGTCTGCTTAGTGTGTTCCAACAAGACGTTGCAGGGGCTCAGATAATGAAAAGGCATCTCCTCAAGGGCTTCATGTTCTGTAGACGTGCAATCTAGTGTCAGAGAGTCAGCACAGCAGGGTTCTGCTGATGGTCTCCCCCTTCCCTGCAGAACGCCACTCTCTCACTGTGTCAGGGACAGGGAGACATGACTCATTCAGAGCATGCCACTGCCTTTCAGCAGATTTGACACTAGTGACTTGAATGCCAGCATGCATAGGGGAACTCCTCTTAGAGGAGTGGGTGGAACTCAGGTTTCCCACCTCCCCGAGATGCAGCTTCAAGTGCTCTGGATATGTCTTTATCATTCTACCAAATAATTTCATTCTAATCCATGGGTGCTGAGCCTCATCAGAACCGCATCTTGTGTTGAGTGATCAAAACTAACAAGAAATAATTGAGGATATTTCCTAGTTAAAAGAATACTTGGATATCAGTCATTTTGGCAGATGTAGATATGCTATAGGGATCTGCTCATAGATCAAGAAATAGATCTATAAATGTGAAAATCTCTTACTGCGTGTGTACGTGTGTGTGTGTGTGTGTGTGTGTGTGTGTTATACCTGCATGCATGTATGCATGGGTGCCTGTCTGTGGAGCTCAGAGTATGTCAAGTGTCTTACTCTATCACTATCTTACTCTTTTTCAAACAGGGTCATGCACTGAACCTTGAGCAAGGATGGCAACCAGCAAGCCACCCAGGCACTGTGATGCTAGGGTTACAGGTGTGCATGTAGCCACGCCTGGCTTCTTGCACATGGGTGCTGAGACTTGAACTCAGGTCCTCATGTTTATACAGCAAATGCTTTCACCCACTGGCCCATATCTCTATCCACAAATGTATTTATTTAGCTTACAAAGTAAAACTTCCCTTGTAGCATTTACATGCATACTTTATTTTGATCAATTCCCCTTCCACACCTCCCCCACCACTCCCTGTTTGTTTTCACTGATGTATTATTAACCTCCAGCTAACTGGAGGCTCCCTGTCTACTTCCCTCCGGTAATCTAAAAGTGCTTTGCAATGTCATTGAATCCCACATATCCAGGCCAAGTGGAATAGTGAATTAAAGAGTAAATTAATATGAAGAAGAATGACCCTGAGCGACAGCTAGTTCAGCCCCATATGCTAATCATGGCAGAGCAGGGTGCAGGATAGGACTTGTTAGCAGAACCTTGGCAGTATGAAAGGCAGTATGAAATGAGAGAAGGGGGGGGAGACGAAGAAGGAGGAGGAGGAGGAGGAAGAGGAGGAGGAGGAGGAGGAGGAGGGAAGGAGGAGGAATAGGAGGAGGAGGAAGAAGAAGAGAAAGAGGAGGAGGAAGAAAAGGAGGAGGAGGATGGGGAGGAGCAGGAGGAGGAGGAGGAGGAGGAGGAGGAGGAGGAAGAAGAAGAAGAAGAAGAAGAAGAAGAAGAAGAAGAAGAAGAAGAAGAAGAAGAAGAAGAAGAGGAAGAAGAAGAAGAAGAAGAAGAAGAAGAAGAAGAAGAAGAAGAAGAAGAAGAAGAAGAAGAAGAAGAAGAAGAAGAAGACAATGACAACTTTGTGTAACCTTCAAATAGGCTATGGGCCTTGTTTTTCCATTACTACATAGACATGAAGTTCCCCCTTTAATAGTAATATTCTGATGGGGCTAGAGGATAGCTCAGATTAAGAGTGCGTGCTGCTCTTCTGGAGAACCCCAGTTCAGTTCCCAGTATCCACATCAGGCAGCCTGTAACTTCAACTCTAAAGGATCTGAGGTCCTTCCTCTTCTAGCCTCTGTGGGCATCAGTCCTCATGTGGCAAACAGAATGGACCTACAGATAAAAAAAGAATAAAAGAAATTTCATATTAACAATTTTAAAATCCAACAGCCTTGGTTGGAGGTGTCTGAAGTTATGCTAATCAAGTCCCATGGGGATGCCCAGGTGTTACTGGGTGTTCTTCATAGAAACCCACCAGTGAGTGAGAGTTCTCAAACTCTGGCTGCTGTGAAGTGCAGTGTGAATGCAACAATGAGCCACCAAAGCAGCACTGTTTCTGCTGTGCCTCCATTTTACCTAATTACTTCTGGTATAAACCCCAGTGGAAACAATGCATATTTTGTTAGGAAACTCCGGCCAAAATCTTTGGCCCTCAGACAAGAGGGAAACTTTGGCAAGAGCGCCAGTATAAAACTGTGGTATGTAAGTTCCCGTGTACATAAAATGAAGAATTAATGTGCCCCACCACGCTGAGAGAACACTACTTAATATTTGTGCATTGTCTATTAGAAAGAAGTGTGCTTGGAGGAAAACTGATGTCCTCTGTTTGGTTCAGAAATGTCATTTCCAGAATTATCAGATACAAATCATTTCAGAGCATGCTGTTTCAAAATTCATCTAAAAAACTATTGATGAATGAGGGCCACAATTTGAAGTCAGCAAATACCGTTCCTTTTAAAAGAACACAGATAGGAGGGCACTATGACAGTATGGGGTTCTTGAGGACAAGACACCGTATTTCTGGGATGGAGGTGCTAGTTTTGAAACTAACTGGGCGGTGCCTTAAACTTCACAGGGAGATTTTTCTAACTTGAAAGAGTTTTTAAGGCTACACTTTTATTTTGAGGTAGCTGAAGCTTGACATGCCCTTTAAACTATTCTGTAGCCAGGTCCTGGGCACACCAATTTTCCTCAGTGCCAGCTGACTTGCTTCCTGTGCCACATGCTAGAAGCCCTATGTGCTGGCTAGTTTTATATCAACTTGACCATGCCCAAGTCATTTGGGAAGATGGAATCGCAGCTGAAAAATGCCCACACTAGGTTGGCCTGTGGGGCATCTTCTTGATTAATAATTGGCGTGGAAGGGCTCTGTTCACTGTGGGCAGTGCCACCCCAGGGCTGGTGGTTCTGGGGGCTGTGAGAAAGCAGGCTGAGTACTCCATGGGGAAGAAGCCAGTCAGCAGCATCCCTCTGCGGGCGCCTGCAGGGGTCAGGTAGGGAAGTGAACCATGGGATTAACCTTCCTGGTTTTCTTAGTGTTTCCTGTGAGTTCAAGTCCCCACCCCACTCCCACCCTACCTGTAAGGCCTCTATGCTCCTCCATTTGCAACAAGTCCTGCCTCCAGATTTCTACCTTGAGTTCCTGCTCTAATTTGCCTCCTTGATGAACTGTTACCTGGAAGAGCAAGATGAAATTAACTCCTCCCCAACTTGCTTTTGGTCATTGTGGTTTGCCACAGCAATAGAAACACAGATATATTCTCTATTTCTGTAATTTTGTCATTTAAAGAATGTCATGCCATTGTAATTGTCTCTGCTTGAATTTTTACCACTAAGTCTCATTCTGTAGACATCTTTCTATGTTGTTTGTTCAACAATTGTTTATCACATTTGATTTTTCATGGAGTCTTGGAATGTATCCTAGTCTGGCCACTCACTATGTAGCCTAAGCTACCCTGAAATGGGCAATCCTCTTCTCTCCATCTCCTGAGACTTGGAATTAAAGACATGTAGCAGTACACTCAGCTCTAAATAATTCCTTTTTATCCCCAAGTAGTATTCCATAGTGTGTTTAACTATATGCTTATTGAAAATCAAATAAAGTGTTCTCTCTCTCTCTCTCTCTCTCTCTCTCTCTCTCTCTCTCTCTCTCTGTGTGTGTGTGTGTGCATGTGTGCACGTAATAAGGATGGAACCCAGGGCCTCCGTGCATGTGAATCAAGTGCTCTACCATGGAGCTGTGTCACCAGCTGTAGGTCCTTGTGCTATTATAAATAAAACAGCTACAAACATTGGTGTGCGGTTTTTTTTTTGTTTGTTTGTTTTTTGTTTTGTTTTTTGCATACATTCAGGTTCTTCTCTGAATTAAATTTCCAGGAACTCAGATGCTGGTCTATAGGGTAGCTATATGTTCCAATGTCAAGAAACTGCCAAATTGTTTTCAGAGTGACTATATGCTTTTATGTTCCCACTGACAATGGCTGAGTGACTCAGTTTCCCTAAACCGTTGCCAGCATTTGCTGCTGCTGCTTTTTGATAAATTATTTCTCCGATAGTGAAACGAGCCAATTCAAGCCAGATTAGATTATATTAAATGCAGGTTTATTGGGAAGCTGCTGTCTGGTGAGTTCACTGGCCTCAAGGCCAGAGGCCAGAGAAGATACTATGGAGAGGGAAGAGAGGGGAGAGAGTGAAGAGAAGAAGACAGAGAAGGGGATGAGGAGACCAAAATGTCTGGATTATATAGGGAGGAGCCTCTGGGGTGAAGGCAGCCCAGCCCCAGGACTAGAAAGTTCAGGGTTGGGGCAGAATATGTGAGGTAGGGACTGAGGCATGCTGGGAGAACCTGGAGGCCAGGTCTGCTTTAACATGTTAAATATGCACCTCAGTCCCTTGTCCTGGGATCTGAAACCAAACACTGTTGTGGGTTTTTTGTTGTTTTGCTTTTTATTTTGTTTTGTTTGTTTATTGTTTGTATTAGGTCTGCTGGGAAAATAGTAATATCTCATTATAGTTTCAATTTTCATACTTCATGATGGTGAATATTTTTATGGACCCATCTATCAAGAGCACTGTCTCCAGCAAAATGTGTGCATGTCCTTTGGCACGCTCTAATTGGGTGAGCTGAGGGTCTGGTTTGGTTTGGTTTTGTACTATGGCAAGTCTAATTATTCCACTATTGTTTGCTGAAAAGATTGTTTTTCAAATATGAAATGGCTTTCATACCTGTATCTAAACTTTGTTGCCGTCACTCCTTTGGACTGTTTCTATGCTCTCTTCTGGTTCCTTGACTGGCCTGTCTGTGCTCCTGATTACTGTAGCTGTAGAGATTGTCTGCGAGTTAAGAGAACTAATATTGTTCATGCTTTTTCAGAGTTGTTTCTGCTCACGTATTCCCTTGTCTGCCAACGTAAGTTTCATAGAAACATTATCTGCATTCATCAAAACTTTACTGAGGTTGCAATAGAAAACAGTTACCCTTGCATATTAATTCCAGAAGGATTGACATCTTTTCTGTGTGAAGATTGCCAGGGCTTGGGACGTAGCTCAATTGTAAAGGTCTCATTGTCACACACACGCACACACACACACACACACACACACACACACACACACACACACACACACACACACACGAGGCGGGAGGGAGAGGGAGAGGGAGATCCAAGCCATGAATATCATGTGTGTCTCTGTCCTTTGGATGTTACTCAGATCTGTCAGCAGCATTTTGGTGTATTTACCACATAAAATTGTATATACATTTTGTTAGATTTATACCAAAGTGCCTTGGAGGTCAAAAGAAGGCACCAGAATGTCTGCATGTAGGGTGTTGGCATTGTATTCTTTTCTCAAGAGACTTCCCAGACCCATTGGTGTGGAAGTCCTGCTAAACCTTACCCATTAGAGGACTCTCCCAAGTGTCAGTCTCCATCCTAGCTCATTTCCATCCACAGAACCCAAGGAAAACCAGACAGATTCTCTGCAGCTTATAACTAGAGTTTGGTTTGTGACATTTGCGTGCTTTCACTGTGCAGGTGAGGTTTCTCCATTTGTTGGAGGCTCATTTTCCTAGTCTTTTTTTTTTTTTTTTTTTTCATCTTCTCTTTTGAAAATCTTTGGGTGGGGGTTGTCACTATCACAGTAGTGGAGGAAGGCAGCCATGGCTGCACATGCTATGGGAAAGCCTCTGATCTATGCAGTGCCCACTTGTTTCCTGAATGCCCTTGTTATAACACCTCAGACATCTGCTTCTGACCAGTTTCACAAGGTGTGCCACATCGGGGCTGATAGTCATTCTCATGAGCTGTTGTGTGTTTTCCCCATGGGGTGTTTTACATAATTTTAAAGAAAGAAGTCTTAGTTTACTTTAATCTGAAGACCCTTGTATACTCCTAGCTCTGAGAGGAATGGTTAACTTTGTTGTTATGGTTACTAATATTTACCCAGCTGTTCAAAGATGTATTTTTAAAATGTTAAAATTAATGTTTATTTATTTATTTTATGTGTGTTGGGACACATGTCACAGTGCATGTGCGGATGTCAGAGGACAACATTTAGGAATCAATTCAGTCCTTCCATTATGTGGGTCCTGCGAATTCAACTCAGGTTGTCAGGCTTGGTGGCATCTGCTGGCCGGTGACTGCCATCTTAAAAAACAAACAAACAAAACACTGAGGGAGACAGAATCTCTGGCACTAGGTAGGAATTTAAAGGAGCATTTTAGTTTTGCTTAGCTGACAATATGAGAGCTTGGTACAGGTCCCTATGGCACCGTGATGTAAGGTCCAGGCAAGAGGTGTCTCTACTAGGAAGTCACAAATACTATTTGGTGTGTGCTGAACTCTGTAGAAGCTTATAGAACTGAAGTTTGAAGCCATTGGGACCAGAAGAAAAACCCATTTGAATTAGATACAACTAAAGTTGCTGCTTGCATGAGGTTAGAAGCAAAGCTTGCTTTGAAAGGATTGTTTGTTTGTTTGAGACAGGGTCTCACTATACAGTACTAGCTTGGAAGGTACTAAGTAGACCAGGATGGCCTTGAACTCCAGAAATTTGGCATGCCGCGTTTGCCTTCCACGTACTGGGATTAAAGGCATGGAGCACCATACCCACTGTTTAAAAAGGTACATTCTCATTAGGGAAGGCACAACATGCTCCGCCAGAGTGACATTTCAGGGCTAAGAGTGAAGTGAAATGAGTGAGGTGCCTGTCAAACAAACCTGGGGACCTGAGTTCCTGTCCCCAGCACCCATGGCAATAAACCAGGTCCACAGGCTTGTGCTCGTAATCCCAGTGCTGGAGAGCTAAGGTCTCTAACGGGAGGGTCCCTGGGGCTTGCTGACTATCGAGTCTTCCCAAATCAACGAGTTCCAGGTTCAGGGAGACACCCTATATGCAAAATCCAAATGGAAGGGTAAAAGGAGAGACTGGCATTGACCTCTGGTTTGCACATATATGTGCATGCATACAAACATACTTGCTCTCTCTCTCTCTCTCTCTCTCTCTCTCTCTCTCTCTCTCTCTCTCACACACACACACACACACACACACACACTGGCATTGACCCACTTAACAAGTGGTGAGATCTTTAAGCAAGGTTATGCTTATGGGTTCTTATTCATACCTCTGGGACAGCAAAGAAAGGGGTGGCTTTCTCAGATAAACAGTCCATTTGTAAATATCTTTACCTGCAGCAGATAGCATGTCATTATAAGAGGCACACAAATACAGTTCTTATACACAAATTTGTTTCTTCTAGTCAAGATATTCCATTTCTGTGTCTAGTGTCTATTCACAGTGTTTAAAGGCAGAGTCGGTTTGTTCAGCCACAACTTGATCATGACTAAGTACTAAGACACAATAGCTGAAGTTCAGATACAGAGGATGATTAAAAAAAAAAAAAAAAAAAAAAAACCAAGGTGAGAAAGAAAAGAAATGAGAGAGGGGGCTATCCCTCAACTTGGATGAGGACAGTATGCATGTCTTCTGAGAAGGTGGGCAAGCTGGGTTTTCCTAGGAAAATGTGAACATCTTACTAATGGCTGCCTTCTCAGCATAAAGAGCCTTTTTGTGGGTCGGCTTAGTTACCCCATCCATACCTGGGAGAATCCAGCCATGGAAATGAATACGACCCTCACGGACAGCTTCTGATTCACAGTGATGGTTACCTATCAGGGTCACGTCTCCTTTTGCTACTTGTTTTGTCTGCCTCCTTAGAATAGGGCCATAGGCTGGGCTGTGGCTCTATAGTCAAGTTATCGCCTTAGCATGTGCGAAGCCCTGGGTTCCATCTCCACACTATGCAGACCTGCATAGGAGCAGAGAGTCAGCGTCTCTACTCTGAGGTGGTGCCCTTCATCCCAGGAAGTGAGCCAGATGCTCCTGATAGGTGGTGGTTGGAATCAGATGGTGGAGACAAAGCAAAGAGCTCAAAGAAAGAGAAAACATGACCCATCATTTATTTATTTTTTTATTTTTTATTTTATTTTATTTTTTATTTTTTGGTTTTTCGAGATGGGGTTTCTCTGTGTAGCCCTGGCTGTCCTGGAACTCACTCCATAGACCAGGCTGGCCTCGAACTCAGAAATCCACCTACCTCTGCCTCCCGAGTGCTGGGATTAAAGGCGTGCGCCACTACTGCCCGGCGACCCATCACTTATAAATCCAACATTAAAGAAACAGACTGTTAGAATTATAGTGTGCTTTACTGTGTCCCTTGGGGGCCCATGTTCTAGAATGTATCTTATAAAGCAGTACAAAAATATCACTATGTTCCGTTTCACTGGGTGAACATTGCTGTTTATTGGCAAGCTGGAATGTGTGTCACATCCTAAGGTCAACTGAAAAGTGGCAATCATATCTATGTTTCAGAGACTAACTGGGAAGACGAGACGGTTTTTAAGAGATGATGGCAGAAACCTTACCTACCTTACCTGAAGCTTCTCAGCCTACCCTTTCCTATGCAACGTCTTATTCGCTGACTGTTATTAGCTGACAATAGAAGAGTCAACTCCAAAACTGTCAATTGCTTAGTCCAATTTGGGTAATAAAACCAGTCTATGAATTGAAATACAGTTTACTTTGAAAAGAAACCATGACTCCCTGGAGACTGCTAAATGGTTTGGGGAAAATGGCTGTACGATTAGCCCCTTTATTGCAACATTATATTCTGGAAAAGCACACTTAATTATATTTGGTTTGCTGGAAAGCCTTTTCCTGTGCAAAGTGCTATTAACAAAAAGTTGCAGGAGGAGTTATGTAGAAGAGCCGGTTCGAAGAGTTGGTAAGCCACGCCTACATTGCAACAGAGCATGCCCGAACTTTCTTCACCTTTGAATTCAGCCGCCATTCTCTTACTTCACAAAGCCAAACTTGCAAGTGTTCAGAAGGGCCTCATACTTAGTTTAGATAGCATATGTTAGCCATGAACTTGTTGAGGTTTGGGGTTTTAAAATTGTAAACTGCTGAGCCAGCAAGATGGCTCAGTGGATAAAAGCACTTGCTGCCAAGTCTGGCGACCTGAGTTTGATCCCCAGAACCCACGTGATGGAGAAGAACTGAATCCTGCAAGTTGTCCTTTGACTACCACACAAGTGTTGTGGTGTGCGTGTCACACACTTACAAAGTTTTGTTTTCATTTATATGCGCATCCTCTACACTGACACAAAGCAAATAAAGTAAAAAAAAAATGCATTAATTTGAAAAGTGATCCTTTCATTCATTTGACTTATGCTTAAAGTAGTAAGCATGGAGCCTGCCTAGCACTTAGTCCATATTTCTACATAAAGAAGCTTTTAGGAAGGCTGAAAATGTGTCACTGCCATAAATGACATATTCAGGAAGACCCAACCCCACTTGCTGCTGGTGGCTCTCCTCCATGGTGTCCAGATAAAACCCCTCTCTTGGCTCTCATTACTCATGTAGGCAGCTTCATAGAAAGTTTTCCTTGGGAAATAGAGGTGGTGGGCATGGTGCCCCAATCCTTTTTTACTGCAGATGTCAACACAATGGATATATTTCAGCCCCATTTTGATCTGGATCCAGTCCTAGTCTGTGTTAGGAGCTGGCTGGTTGCACGGGAGAATCTAGAGATGCTGCAATATTGTGTATGTATATCTCACATGGCTGTGTCAGTTAGTTTCCTGCAACTGTAACAGAATCCTGGAGTCCAATACCCTTATAAAGACAAAACATTCTGGTTGCCTAATAGGTTTGAAGGTTTCATTCTGAGATCAGTTGGCGTGGTACTTTGAGCCTGAGATGAGACAGTTCATCGTGGTAGGATCTTGTAGAGGAGTAAAAAAACCTTACCACTCATGTCGAGGAAGAAGGGGGGGGGAGGAGGAGGAGGAGGAGGAGGAGGAGGAGGAGGAGGAGGAGGAGGAGGAAGAGAGATTGAGAGAGAGAGATAGAGAGTGAGAGAGAGGGAGGGTGGAGGGAGGGAGAGAGAGAGGGAGAGAGGGAGGGAGGGAGGGAGGGAGAGAGAGAGACCCACAGTAACTTAAGGACCTCCTATAAAACCACTTGCCCCAGTGTCTCCGCATCTCCCATGGCACCCCTTTGGGGACTGAGTCTTAGCATGGGGAGAACCATTTCAGATCCAGAGTAGAGTGATCGTATCTGCTCACAAAAAACTACCTATAGGCAGCCTACTTATGTGAGGGGTCGGAGGAGCATGCTTAGGTATTGAAGACACTGACCTAGCCTCTGCTCTGATCCCATCATGGGACCACTAGCCATGCTCCTCCCTAAGGACATCTCTGGTGTGTGGGGTCTCCTGAGACACATTCTATCCTGGTGCCCTAATGACACCAAACTTCCCACAGAGTATTTGTCCAATTTCAGACATAAGAAAATTAAATATATTTGTTCTCTTGAATGTAAGAAAAGAGTAGAGAGTAAGGAGACTTTAAAGACACTTGATGTCATGACTAATGCTTATTTCTAGACAAAGGTTTGAGGCACAGAAATATGTTAGCCATAAGGGGTATTTATGACAAAACTATTAGTATTATGGACAGATGGAGAACTGTACAATTGTTCTCAATACTCTCCTACATTAAAAAAATAATAAATAACAAAAGCAAAATATACAAGGCTCCTGTGGTTCCCCACCCTTTGTCTTTTTCCTCATAAAAATTGTGAGACTTGTATTATCTAATTAATTAATCCATTTAACTTTATACTTAAATGGATTTGGGGTATGTATAAATCAATGAATTATACTTAAATATTTGAAATACAGTATGTCTGGACTCTGCAAGCAACAGAAACTGACTCTGGCTTAATCAGAAAGAACATTTATGGCCAGGAAGAAACTCGGGGGAGAAACTCTTGCCACTCAAGCGTAGGACTGATTTGAGCAGCCCTCGTCCACGTGCAGCCGGACTCGGCCAAGCGCTCACCTGCAATCCCACCACTGCGGTGAGATGGGAGCCGAGACAGGAGAAGGTCAGTGGCAAGCTAGGCTCTTAGGTGCTGCAGTGAATAAAGGAGCTTGCTTCAACAAGGTAACAGGCCAGGACTGACAACTGAGGCTGTCCTCCATATACACACGTCTGGACTCATACAGATACAAAGTGTGTGTGTGCATGCGTGTATGTGTGTGTGTGTGAGAGAGAGAGTGTGTGTGAGAGTGTGTGTGAGAGAGAGAGAGAGAGAGAGAGAGAGAGAGACAGACAGACAGACAGACAGACAGACAGACAGAGAGATCTTTAGGAGGTACTTGGGACTGGAGAGATGGATCAATGGTTAAGAGTTCTTGTTACTCTTGCAATGGACATGAATTTAGTTTTCAGCTCTGACGCCCTCTTCTGGCCGCTTAAGGTACTTTCACTCATAACACATATGCGCGCGCGCGCGCGCGCGCGCACGCACACACACACACACACACACACACACACACACATACTAACTTTTTAAAATTTAAAAAAAAAAAATTGAATTCTAAAAAACTTGCTGGAATCGCACTGGGAAGGGCCGAGATTCAAAGGGAAGACTGCAGGGACCTGCTGGCAATTCACAAAAATAAAGGCAGCTCTTAGGATCAAAAGGGAAGTAAGGGCAAAAGAAGCAAATTCAGATAAGTTAGAAAAATAGTGAGTCCTGTTGCGTGTAATTTTAAAAAGTCACCCTATCACCTTCTAGGGGCGCGTTCTCAGCTCGGCTCCAACAACTCCCTGCCACTGGTCCCACTCCTCAGGGCTAGCTCCGCCAAGCCTCTAATGACAGCCCAGGCTGCGCCGTTTCTCTTGCCCACCTGAGTCACTGCAAATGGAAAATACCAGACAGCCTTACTATTTTAAAACTAGCCAGATAACTCAACATCTGCGTGAAGAATTTCCTATCCTAATCTAACCATTTCCTATATCCTAACCTTTCCAGCCTCCTCGGCCTCTGCGGGTGGCAGTGGTTACATACTACAGGTGCCCGAGAGACCTACATGTCTGCTGCTTCCTATCCGCTCCACTGCCTGGCCAAAATCTCTACTCTTCTCTGCATCTCCTTCTCTTCCTTCTGGGACTCGGAAATCCCACCTTTTTCTTTTTGCCCAACAATTAGCTTCTGCTGTCTTTTTTTTTTTTTTTTTTCTTCGAGACAGGGTTTCTCTGTGTAGCTCTGGCTGTCCTGGAACTCACTCTGTAGACCAGGCTGGCCTCGAACTCAGAAATCCGCCTGCCTCTGCCTCCCAAGAGCTGGGATTAAAGGCGAGCGCCACCACTGCCCGGCAGCTTCTGCTGTCTTTATTGGCATAATCAAGAAACAATTAGGGAACCAGATGTCAGTATCTGACCCTCCCCTGTTTCATACGTTTTTTTGTTTGCTTTATTTTCCCCTGACAAGCCTCTCTGAAACATGTTTCCTTGTCCCAGGAGGACAGAGGCTGCTCTGAGTCTTTCTTTGTTAGAGGTAAAGGCTATTTGAGCAGCTGCTGAAAGGTTGCTAAATTTGCAGTGACCTCAAGCACCTGGGAGGCTGAGGCAGGAGGATTGCAAGTTCAAGGCCAGCCTGTAAGTGCAGTCAGACCTGCCTCTGTAAACAAAGAGACAAATTAAAAAGGGAAAGAAAAAGAAGCTACCAGGAAAGTGAATTTCTCCCAGAGGCTTCTATGTTAGAGGTGAACCTGAGTCCCACCAAGTGGACACTGTATGATCTGTGGGCTGCAGGAAGGGCCTGAGCTATTGTCCAGTGACCAGATGAGGCCCAGGTGCCCTGGAGGAGAACTTCAGTAAGAGGAGGTAGGAACCCACCGTAAGGGCTAGGAATTGCTGAGCAGTTTCTTGGCCCCTTGGAACCTCTATGTCCTTGTCTGTAAATGAGCCATCTTTACAATGTCCTGTGCATACAATCCCAATGTTATCTGGGACCGTTCCCAGAGGACAGTCACCCCAGTCCCTGAGGCAGATGAACTCAGGTGGTTGGGCAGTACTCTGATATGGACAGCATCCTTGTGTGAGCCTTGGTTCCCTTCTCTGTACAGCTGGTACGTCCTTTATAAAGGACACTTGTCTTAACAGTTGAAAGAATTTGAAGGGTTAAAGTGAATAGTGTTGACTGCTTTTATTACTAGAAAGCATAGGAAAGAAAAGAGGAAGAGAAGAAGAGAAGAAGGGTGTAGGGCAAATGGGATGTGCCACCAGACCAGCAGAAGAACTGGAGAGGTTGAGTGGGCTCAAACCCAGGGAATCTTAGAGATTTGAGAACAGCAGGAGTGGGACGTTCCCTGTCTATCTCTGTACCTGCTCCGGTACAGAGTTAAAGTGTATGCGTTCACAATTACCCCTAATAATGCAGTATGAGCAAACAAGGGTCATCTCAGAGAGCTGTGTTACTCAAGATCACCACGGGGAAGACCTTTCCCTAAAAGAGCCCTTCCTAAGACTCCCCAAAAAAGGTTTTTCTCTTCTGCAGTACTCGGTACCCACTCTCAAACGAACTGGACCCTGCTCTGGCTCCATGTAGCCGTCTATGCTCTGCCTTAGAGCAGGCAGACACGCTGGCAGCATTTAGACACTCCCCATCCCCCACCCCCAGCTCCGCAAAGAGGTAGAATGCAGTACCACAGAAGGAGGGGTGAGAGGAATAAGAAGGGCTGGGAGGGAAAGAGGAAGGGAGGGAAGAAGAAAGGAAGGGCGGATTTCAAAGAACACTTCCATGTTCAAGTTTCTCAGACGAAAGTTAATATTAGTAAGCATATTGCTGTGTTAACTCCATCTGAATCCACACAGGGTGTCCCTGTTGCTAGACAGGGGTCTCCCTGGCTACCCCTCTCTCCACTTCATCCTTCTTCCCTGTACTCTCAGCTTCTCAGACACACATGTGTCATGCTAGAACCGGGTTGCTTTATTTTAAAATGCCATTGCTTCGAGAACTGACTTTAGAAACCTGGCAGAGGTGCACACTGGTTTTTTTCTGCTCGACAGAGCTATCAAATGAGAAGGTATAGAGCTCAGGGGTGCCATTCGTGGTTAGAGCATGCGGTTGGATTTTGAGTAAAAACAAGACAGAAATGTGCTGATGTTGAGGGTTGGTCTTTTGCTTGTACTGTAATGTTTAATTCTGGACCTCAAGGCCTGGTTGCTTCCACGGAGGAGAGAATCTGCATGTACAGAAATGATGCTATGTAACACTCCCTTCTCCCAAGTTACCCCTATTGGTTAAATAAGATGCCGGAAGCTAGTAGCTGGGCAGAAGAGACATAGGTGGTGTTCGGGATTCCCGGACTTGGGGTCTGAGGAGAACCACGAGGGGAGAAAGAAGATGGAAAGAGGAAGGTAAGTCATGGGGTAGGTGATTCATGAAAACATGGCCATGAGGGCTGGCCAATTGGAGTTAAGAGCTGCCCAGATAACATATGGCAAGTTATAACTTGGGGTTATTGATGGGGAAATAGATTCTAATAGCTTAGAAGGTAGATATCTCCCCAGCTCTTGTGCTGGTTAAGGCTTATTGTAAATATAAAGGTGGGCGTGTCTTTTATCTGGGAACTGAATAATCAAAGGCAGGGTAGAAACCCCCGATTGAGATTAAATATTTTCTACAGCATGCTGAAGTGTTCTGTCCCAGGTAGGAAGGCTTCTGAAGACCTCTGGTCTGTGCTAACATCCTTACATTGACTGCCCTCTGTGTGACTCATTGCTCACCCTTTCAGCCTCTGCTTTGTCAGGAGGGAGGATAACCACCCCACCATCCCATCTTTCTCTCCAGAGTCCCCATCCCAGCTCTAGGCAGTGCCACACTACTCTTGTCTGTGTGGATCAGCCTACTCAAGGCATTTCCTGTAAACAGAATCATACAGTGTTGGTTTTGTTTTAGATTGGCTTCTTTCACTTAGCATCGTGCAAAATTGTTTTCCAGCCCTTTACTCTGAAGTAGTGTTTGTCTTTATCCCGGAGGTGTGTCTCCTGAATGCAGCAAAATGCTGGGTCCGCTTTATGGATCTAGTCTGTCAGTCTATGTCTTTTTATTGGGGAGTTGAGTCCATTGATTTTAAGAGATATTAAGGAATAGTGATTGTTGGTTCCTGTTATTTTCGATGTTATTTTTAGGTTTGTGTGGCTATCTTCTTTTCAGTTTGTTGAAAGCTTACTTTCTTGCTTTTTCTAGGGTGTAGTTTCCCTCCTTGAGTTGACATTTATCATCTATTATCCTTTGTAGAGCTGGGTTTGTGGAAACATATTGTATAAATTTGGTTTTGTCATAGAATTTTTGGTTTCACCATCTATGTTAATTGAAAGTTTTGCTGGGTATAGCAGCCTGGGCGGGCAGTTGTGTTCTCTTAGGGTCTGTATGAGTTCTGCCCAGAATCTTCTAGCTTTCATAGTCTCTGGTAAGAAGTCTGGTGTAATTCTGATAGGTCTGCCTTTATATGTTACTTGACCTTTTTCCCTTACTGCTTTTAATATTTTTTCCTTGTTTTGTGTATTTGGTGTTTTCACTATCATGTGACGGGACGAATTTCTTTTCTGGTCCAATCTATTTGGAGGTCTGTAAGTTTCTTGTATATTTATATTCATCTCTTTCTTTAAGTTAGGGAAGTTTTCTTCTATGATTTTGTTGAAGATATTTAGTGGTCCTTTAAGTTGGGAATCTTCACTCTCTTTGATACCTATTATCCTTAGGTTCTGTTTTCTCAATTTGTCCTGGATTTCATGGATGTTTTGGGTCAGGAGCTTTTTGCATTTTGTCTGTTCTTTTACTGTTGTGTCAATGTTATCTATGGTATCTTCTGCTCCCGAGATTCTCTCTTCTATCTCTTGTATTCTGTTGGTTATGCTTGCATCTATGACTCCTGATCTCTTTCCTAGGTTTTCTAACTCCAGGGTTGTCTCCTTTTGTGATTTCTTTCTTTCTTTCTTTTTTTTTTTTTTAAGTGTTAATCACACATTTATTATCATGGTACAGTTTATACAATATCTTATGTATAAGAAATTTATATTCAAATATACACTGACTCCAAATAGAGGAAGAAGTATGTGAGTATTTTAAGATCAGATTTCTCTTTGCATTCAAAATGGTGCCTGGCATGAGATAACTGCAAAATGATATCACTAAGTTCATAAATTTAGTTTTTCAATTGATTTGTGAAAGTGTCTCTAAAAGATCGAGATTGCTGTTCTCGGGGCATTCTGAAAATTTATGCAGTTGCCTTTTTGTTTTACTGTTTGGTTTACATTCACCCAGAAGTCATATGAAAATGATTTTAAAAAGTTATGTCTCTAGTGTCAGAGTGCTGCCTCTAGTGACATTTAACATCTTCGTAACATTCTAGAACAGACTCAAATTCAACTCTCCAGTTCAATATAGACAAGTTCTTATGGCCTGAAATCTTAGTGACAGAGTAAAACAAGTCTTGTCAATAACATGTGCACTTGCTTTGTGCCATCTTGATTTTATTCTTCTTTATTATATATGATTTATTCAAATGATAAAGCAACATATAATCCTACCCTGAAATTTTAATTGTAATTTCAGTAAAATTGTATTTAATATAATGTTATGTAAATGACTGTCTGTTATTGAAACCTCAATGTTTATTTATTTAATCACTTTACCTCTGTCTTAGGGTTTCCATTGCTGTGAAGAAACACCATGATCAAAGCAACTCTTATAAAGACAAATATTTAATTGGGGCTGGCTAACAGTTTCAGAGTTTCAGTCCATTATCATCATGGTGAGAAGCATGGCATTATGTAGGCAGACTTGGAGCTGGAAGAGTTGAGAGTTCTACATCTTTCTCTGAAGGTACCCAAAGGAAGATTGTTTTCTGCAGGCAATAAAGAGGAGGTTCTCTTCTGTACTGGACAGAGCCTGAATATAGAAGGAGCCTTCAAAGCCTATGGCCAGTGTGACACAGTTCCTCTAACAAGGCAACACCTAATCCAACAAGACTACACCTCCTAATAGTGCTACTCTCTGGGCCAAGAATATTCAAACCACCACAGCCTTCTAGTTTTTTCATGAAAAATTCAATTGATTGAAAGTGATAGTATAGTTGGCTGACAACAAAATAAAACACCAACAGAAATTTCTGATTCATCTTCAACTATTAGGTATAGCAATGACAGATATGATATAATTCTCAATGTTAGACAATAGTTGCTTGCATTTTTCAACATGTTGGCTAAATATGATCTGTCAACAATAATATATTATGTATGGTTCTCATAAATAATTTTATACTGATTTGTCATAGATGAGAATTTGAATAAAAGAAATTAAGTATTTGAAATAAAAAGAAAAAGTTCTTAATAATGCAAATTTTCTAGATAACAATATACAAGTATTTTAAGGGAATCAACCTCTTTCCTATGCCCTATACTGTTGCCTCTTCAAAGCCTCATTGTTGCTAACAGACATTGTACATTGTCTTTTGTGATGTCTGGACAACAGCAGCTTAGACTAATCATTTCTTTACTGAAGGAGATTGCCAATGATTTCGATTATTCCAGCTAGCTCTTAACAATCCATTTTCACAAAATCAGTAGATAAGGTCCCAGCAGCAAAGTCTAAAATAATCTTAACTTCTCTACACACTGGATGCACATCATTAAGGAATTGGGATTCTTCCAAGTGCATCATAGGAGTACAGAGTCTACAAAACAAAGGAACCTTCACAATCACTTCTAAACTCTTAACTGAAGAAATTATAACGAGAGATCCCTCTGAGGCTAATTTCTTCCTCAATAATCATGTCAAAAATCAGCATCAGCTCTGAGATGACACTGCTGTTGAGTTGAAGAAATTCTGAGGTGTGTGTGTGTGTGTGTGTGTGTGTGTGTGTGTGTGTGTAGTACCCCGGAGGAACTGCAGTATGACTTTTTATAAATAATGAGCTGCTACATTCTAAAGAGGGTAAGAAATAGGATTTTACGTTGAATAACTCAAATCTCTGGGTTCCACAAGTCACATGCATTTAGAGTTGCAGACTTCATTCTAAAACACCAGAATCATGTTCATTTTCTTCTATCTAGGTTTGTTTTAACTGAGGTTTGTTGTTGTTTTGTTGTTAGTTACTTGCTGTAAAATGAAGGCCTATCATTACAAAGCTTTCCTCTGCCTCTGGATGATGCATACATTCTGGCAACCACAGTAATCAGGTGTCTATTCCAATACTGAGAGGATACTTCAGAGGAAACACATTTCCCAGGCATTCCAGGTACTGCACATCTTTAAAAGATTGCCAAGAAATACAGCTTCGTTTTCAGTAACACAGTGGGTATGTAGTTCCTTGGGCAGCTAGATGAACCTCGGCTTTCCTGATGTGTGGCCGATTTGAATAAGTGTTTTAGCAAAACTGGTGAACAAAGCACTCAAGGAATGATATGCCTGACTAATGGATGCACTTTTTTTTCTTCTCCCTTTTTATTTTTGATACTTTATGTACCTTTCCAATGTTTCCCCTTTTCTGAGTCTCCTCTTTGGATACCCCCTGTCCCCTTCCCAACCCGCCTCTAGGAGGGAATTCCACCTCCCACCCCACCCCCCGTCCACCCATCCCCATATTCCCGCTTTGACATTCCCCTTTACTGAGGCCTCTAACATCCTCAGGCCCAAGGGCCTTTCGTCTCTCCCTGATGGCCATCGAGGTCATCCTCTGCCACATATGTGGTCCAAACCATAAGTCCATCAATGTGTATTCTTTGGTTGGTGGTCCAAACTCCAGGAGGACGGGGAGAGGGGGGGAGGTCAGGCCCATTGACTCTCTTGCTCCCTCCATGGGGCTGCAAATTCCCTCAGCTCCTTCAGACCTTCCTCCAACTCCTTCATCTGGAACCTCACTCTCAGTCCAGCGGTTACTGTTAAGTGAAACTTGGGCATTCTGAACTTTTGGGCTAATATCCACTTATCAGTGAGTACATACCATGTTCCTTCTTTTGTGACTGAGTTACCTCGCTCAGGATGATATTTTCGAGTTCCATCCATTTGCCTGCAAATTTCATGAAGTCATTGTTTTTAATAGCTGAGTAGTACTCCATTGTGTAGATGTACCACATTTTCTGTATCCATTCCTCTGATGAGGGACATCTGGGTTGTTTCTAGCTTCTGGCTATTATAAATATGGCTGCTATGAACATAGTGGAGCATGTGTCTTTATTACAT
>CM052714.1:64241235-64256450 GCA_028551405.1 Uromys caudimaculatus
AAAAAAAAAAAAAAACTGAAGAAATTCCATGAAGCAGGGATATCGCATTTTGATTCTAGATTTTTCCACATAATTTGGCCCCATGGCAAGTTTCTTACAATCTTCTCCTTTTGCTTCCATCAAAATAGAACTCAGGGTCTATCTGAGTCACTTGTCTGTCTCTTTGATTTCCACACAGTCCTCACTTGAGGGTTATGGGGAATTTCATTTGAATGAAGGTCACCAATGTAAATACTCAGGAACAGGAAGATGCCTTCTCTCAGGACTCTCCCATGCAACAGAGCATGTTTGCACCTATGGAAAGTGAATGGGAAAGTCAAGAATGTGGCTGTAAGAATACAGAGTGGGAAAAGATGACCTGGGACCTGCCTTCCTGGTGGGAGGACCAAGGCTTAGGAGGGATCTTCAGTCTTTGCTATGACATCAGAGATTGGCTTGCCAGGTTCTCATTCTCCTGAGCGCTAGCTCAACTTCAGGGGAGAGCATCATGATGCTATCCCTACCATCTCCTTGTTTGCATGTAAGTAAAGCGAAACAGTTTTAATTGCCAATGTGACACAGTCTAGACTCACCTGGGAAGAGTCTCTCAGTGAGGGGTTGTCTAGATCAGGGTGACCTGTGGGTACATGTGTGGAAGACTGTCTTGATTATGTTAACTGATGTGAGAAGACCCACCATTGTGTTGTCAAGTAATAGAAAAAAACTGTGTAGTAGGCATGCGTGCATCCATTTCTCTTTGCTCTTGTACTGACTAGTTTTGTGTGTCAACTTAACACAAGCTGGAGTCATCACAGAGAAAAGAGTTTCAGTTGAGAAAATGCCTCCATGAGATCCAGTGGTAAGGCATTTTCTCAATTAGTGATCAAGGGGGGAGGGCCCCTTGTAAGTGGTACCATCTGTGGGCTGGTAGTCTTGGGCTCTACAAGAAAGCCAGTTGAGCAAGCCAGGAGAAGCAAGCAAGCTAGTAAGCAGCATTCCTCCATGGCCTCTGCATCAGCTCCTGCTCCTTGACCTGCTTGAGTTCCAGTCATGACTTCCTTTCGTGATGAACAGCAATTGGAAGTGTAAGATAATAAGCCCTTTCCTCCCCAACTTGCTTCTTGGTCATGATGTTTGCGCAGGAATAGACACCCTGACTAAGGCAGCTCTTAACTGTGAACCAGATGGTTCTAAGTTCCTGCTACCTGGCCTTTCCTGTTACAATGGGCTGCATCCTTGGGACCATAGCTAATAAAACCTTTCTGTTCTAAGCTGCTTTTTGTCAGAGCACTCTATCACAGCAATGAAGCTGAAACTGGCACAGAGATAGACATCAGGACAGAAGCTCCCAATTTCGAATATGCAAATTCCAAAGTCAATTTCTGTAGGAGGCAGTGGATCCCTGGGAACAGATTACAGGCATGAGTTTTGATTTGAATATCTACCAGTCATCATCCAGAATAAAGGTCAACACAAGATGCCACAGGGGCTGAATTCTCTAGAGACCAGCCCTGGGCAGGCCACCTCCTCAAATGCAGGTACTTCATGTGACTCCAGGTGGTCATAGTAGTCATAGTGGCTTTGCTTCTGATGTTCCAGAGACTTAGTTTGTGATTGACAGATGACTCACATTCTAACCAGCCTGGGTTTCCTACTGGTAGTACATGGGATCTTGACAGCAGCTCCTCTCTGGGAAGACATACTCTACAGAGAGATAAGAAACATCAAGACATTGTTGCTGCCTCCCAAGTCTCTGCAAAGTACAAGAAAGGTGAGAGGGAGACCTGGCTGTTGGCTCTGCTGAGCCGTCCATGCCCTCTCTCTTTTGTGAAACCTTAGATGGCTCCTGACAGGGAAAAGAAGACTGTGGCCATGGTCCAACAGGTAAGGGACATATTAGTCATGCCTAGCATGTGATTGACTTAATTAGCTGATTGAGGGAATCAAGTCTGAAGTTAATGGGTTTTCTCAGTCTCAATCTTGTAAACATGAGAAAAGTTTTGGATCATGAGATACACCCATTCATTAATCCATTCAGTGTTCATTTATCAGTGGTTGGGGAACCTATTGACTCTATAGCAACCACTAAAGCTAGCTGTGGTCTTTGTCCACATGGAACCTACACTAGCAGGGGAAGATAAGTCATGACCTCCATTGTTCATTGTCATGTGCTGATGGTGATGTGCAGGCTCCTGTAATAGCATCTAGCAGGAGACTTCATCTAGACAGATCGCTGCCATGTGTAAGTTCTCCTGTAAAACAGACCTTTACGTGAGTAGGAGTTGGATAGGAAGAGCAAAGGTTTCTGGACAGAAGGAACAACATGGAAGGCCCCAAGAAGACAGGACAAGGCATACGGAAGACCGAAGAAGAGGAGTATCAGCCAGTTACGTTGACAGATAAGCATCACCAAGGCCTTATTTCTTAAAAATTGGGGACTTGGGGCTGAAAAGAAGGCCCAGCAGGTAAGAGCTTTTGTTGCTCTTGCAGAGGACCTGGATTTGGTTCCCACAACCCCCATGGTGGACCACAGCCATTCATAATTTTAGTTTCATGGAATCCAACGCTTTTTTCTGATCTCTGTGGGCCCCAAGTACACATGTGATGCAAAGGCAAAGCACCTATACACATAAAATAAAACAAGTAAATCTTAAAAACACCAAAGAACTCAAAGGATTAACTCCCCTTGGAAATAGGCATTTTTAAAAATGTGGACTTTATACTAATAATTGTAGAGAGTGTCTAAGGGTTTTAAGTAGTAAGGTGATCTGGTGTGGCTTGGTGACAGATGACTTGGCTAAAGAATGTACTGAAAGGGACAGGAGTGAGAAGAGCTGCTGCAGAGCTGAAGGGGAGCTTACCACAGAGGTGGGCACAATGGAGACATTGCCAGACAGGTCATCCTTGGTAATGCCTGTGCTGGTTTGAACAGGTTTGGCCCCCATAGACTCATGTGCTTGAATGTTTGGCCCATAGGGAGTGGCACTATTAGGAAGTGTGGCCTTGCTGGAGTAGGTGTGGCTTTGTTGGAGAAAGTGTCTCTGTGGGCGTAAGCCTTGAGGTCTCTTATGCTCAAGCTACGCCCAGTGTGGTACACAGTCTCCTGATGTCTACAGATCAAGATGAAGACGTCTCAGCTCCTTCTCCAACAGCTTGTCTGCCTGTATGCTACCATGCTTCTCTTTCTGCCATGATTACAATGAACCTAACCTCTCGAATTGTAAGCCAGCCCCAATTAAATGTTTTCCTTTATAAGAGTTGCTGTGGTCATGGTGTCTCTTCACAATAATAAAACCTAAGACAATGCCAAATCCAGAAATGAGTGAATAGAGTCTTACCTGGTACCCACCCTGACCCATGGCTTCTTTGAAAGCAAAAGAAAGAAAAGACTAATTGGAGGTGGGAAGAAAGTAGGGATATGGACATGGGGGTAGGGAGACAGTCGAAGGACTAGAAAGAGAGGGCTTGGGGACCAAAGTACCCCATAGACCAGAATGAAGTTGATTTATCTTCAGTAAAACAACATAGAATCACAGCTCTGCCACAAAACACATCTGCCTGGGCACTTCTTAGGGAGGAGGGAGGCATATGTTTGCATTACTTGAATTTCTCTTGCAATCCCTTTGGTTTACTTCTCAGCAATGGTTTTGAAAGACAGAAATTTCAAGTTCAAAGTCCAACACACTGGCAGATTTTAAATGATGTGGAGGAGCAACATGTGACCCTGTCATCCGAGAGTATTGGCCGGGGGCTGGAAGGCTAGAAGGCATGGTTTGAAGTTCTTTTCATTACTATATAGAAAAACATCTTTAGTTGTGGAGTTCTCTCTCTCTTTCTCAAAAAAGCAAGCAAGCAAACAAACAAACAAACAAAAACCAAAAAAACAAACAAACAAAAAAACAAAACAGCAGCAGCAGCAACAAGAATAAAGCAGCTGGGTTCTACTTCCACCAGAGAAGACAGATAAGAGGAAGTGGCCTCAAACGGCAGTAGGAGGGAATTGTATAATGTATAATATCAATAGACAGTGAAGGCAAAGGGCACGCATGTAGAAAGGATCTGAGAGCTCACCCAGGTCATAGGGCCTGGGGCCCTGTAGTTTTGTTGTTGTTGTTGTTGTTGTTTATACTTAAAATATCTCTGTGGCTCTGGAAATGCCTATAATGTCATTTTGATATATCAGTAGTGATTGCATTATTTCTGACAATCTGGACCTCTGAGTCACTAATTCAGTCCTAGTGCCCAGGTCACTTTGCCTTAGATGTAGCATAAGCATAAGGAAACCACAGTGTGGGTTGAGAGGGTTGAGGTCCTGGTGGACATGCTGGAAGCACTCAGGGAGAAGTACTGAGAGAGAAGATGGAGTTACTGAGGGCGGTCCAAGTACTGATGGAGGTAGCAGAGACACTTACAGAGATGCTTGAGGTCCTTAGGGAAGTACCTATATGCCCATAGCCAAGGTTCCTGTGGAGGCTCTGATGTTGATGATGGAAGAGCATGTGGTAGATAGGAGGCTGGACATGGCAGAGGTTCTGCTGGAGATGGTGCACATGCAGGTGGTAGGCCCAGGATGAGAATGAGAGGGAAGTCTCCTTCCCTGAGGAAGCCAACTAGAGACACGCTAATTTGTAAGATTTTAGTAACTTAATCTTCTGTTCTCCTGTCTTACTCCAAAAGACTATAGTGCAGGGTCAGGGGTGATAAACTAAAGTATCTTAAGGAGCTTCCCACATATATAAAACTAAAAGACACCCCCTAAAAGGAGGGCCTTTGTGCTGACAACCGATAAGAAAACATCTAGGTTGGTCTTGGTTTGATGTCACCTCTTCTTATGATTCACGGGGATGTGTACCTGTAAGTGTGTGAAAGCTGTGCGTCTTTGTAAATACAGGGTATTTACAAATGAATTCCATGGCGTGAATAAGGGAGATCTGTACGATGTGTTTGCCCACTCAGTCACCACTCTGTCTCTGCAGGGAACAAGCGGTGAGGCTTAAGGTTAACAGGACCCACCTGAATAGGTGCACCCAGCAGCACCCAGCAATGAGAGATGGTGCATCCACATGGGGTCACCAGTTCCTCTTTCCAGATATTCCATGAGGCTATCAATGAAGACCCCTACCCTGTTAGGTGCCAGCACAAAGGATTCTTATTTGTAGTTTCTTTTCTGAGGTTAAAACTTGAGGGATCTTTTTTGATGCAGTTCTCTAGTGTGGCATTAGGCGCTGGGAAAATAATAATAAGTTGGATTTCTCAGAGAATAGTTGCCCTTGCTGACAGGAATCAAATTTATAATGCTAGGAAGGTCTGGTTTTGATTGCCGCCTTTTTCCTGAGCGGGTGGGTGGCTGGTTAATAAAGCTGATCTTTCACTTCTGGAATTGGATGGTGTTCCTGAGCTCCAACAAGCCTGCATCTAATTTGGATCTGCCCATGTATTATGGGTCTGTGCTATCTGGTGAGAATGGGGCTCAGAGTGCACTGCAGTCCTGGCCAAGGGACAGTTTAGATTGTTATGGGTCTCCTAAGACAGGAGGTCTTAAGCCCCTGCTTTTGAAAAGTTAAATCTGACTGTGTATGTGCCAGAGAGAGAGAGAGAGAGAGAGAGAGAGAGAGAGAGGAAGAAGAGGAGGAGGCGGCAGTGGGGACATGGTGTTTCACCAACGGTCATAAAGTGGACTTAGGCTTAGTCGCGCAGTTTTCTCTGCTTACACATCAAGATGTAAGCCAGAAACTTAGCAAAGAATCAGAGTGATTGCTGATACTGAACAGCTAAAAAATGTCTCCTCTTTCCAAGTTTCTCTCACTGCCAGATAAAGATAAGGGGATTTATACTCAGAAGTGGCTGTTTCCACAGAACTGCTAAGTCTTGGCATGACTTAATATAATTCATTACATGTCCAGAGCTCAGTAGAAAAGGCATACAATTATTTTTAATAACATTCGAAAAACATACTTGACAAAATTTATCACCCATCCACGCTAAAACCTTAGAGTTGAGAAAACTCTCTTAAAATGATGAAGTAGACATCGTCTCAACCCAAAGCCTACATGTTACTCAGTGGAGAAGAGCAGAGCCTTTTTTCTTTCAGGAATAAAACGTACAAGGTGATGTAACGGGTGGGCTGGTAAGATGGCTCAGTGAGGAAAGGTACCTGCTGCCAAGCTGATGGTGTGAGTTCAAGCCCCCGTAGTCACATAGTAAAAGCAGATAACCAGCTCCCTAGACCAATGGAATCAGCAAGAAAATCTAGCAATAGACACAAGTATGTCGTATCATAACTTTTACACATGATGATGGTAGGTTTGAAATCTGTGCGTGGAAAAGACTTTTGTGTGTACAGGTAACTGGGCAGCCATTGAGGAAGATGAAAACTATAATATTTCCTCATAACATATACGCTGATATCATCCAAATGGATCACAGATCTAATTGTCAAAAAACTGTATAAGAACTAGAAAAAACATCTGGGATTAAATCTCGAAGGGAAGGTCAAGCCACAGTAAGAAAGAACTCCGGTAAATCTGATCACAGTCAAAGTAGCACAGAGCTTAGACATCACAACACAAAGAAGTAACAACAATAAAATAACAATGCAGAGTAAAGAAAATCAGACTAATCTAAGAAAGCCATTGCAACTTCCTGCAGAGCAGGCTAATATCTCTGGCTAGGGAAGAGTTCTGAAAACGGACAAGGAAATGATCAACCCAGAAGGCTGACAAATGAATTTAGAGTTCATTGGAAAAGAAGTGAAAGTTCTTTACCAAAATGCTACAAATGTTGCATTTACTCAAAACAAGGTAAATGTGAATGATAGCTCTATTTAGGATTGACAAAATCCCAAACAAAATCCGGGGCTAAAAGATAGCTCAGTCAGTAAAGGGGAGCCACATAAGCTTGAGGGCCTGGATTTTGATCCCCAGTGCTGACAAAAAGAATCCCCATGTTGTGGCTGGAGGGGTGGCTCAGTGGGTAAGAGCCCTGGTTGCTCCTCCAGAAGATCCAAGTTTGATTCCCAGCACCCAATGGCAGCTCAACC
The DNA here is from genome assembly GCA_028551405.1 of Uromys caudimaculatus. Lineage (NCBI taxonomy): Eukaryota > Metazoa > Chordata > Mammalia > Rodentia > Muridae > Uromys > Uromys caudimaculatus. The sequence continues at coordinate 64,248,254 of CM052714.1, forward strand.
GCTGGTAACTACAGTCCCAGGGGATCCAGTGGCCTCTTCTGGCCTCCATGGCGTCATATGTGTTTAAGCATCTAACATAGAACCTGTCTACAGAGCACTGGTAGTGTGGAGACAAGCAGACGAAACCAGAGGTCCTGGGTTAGTCAGCCTAGATAACTGGTCACTGGGAGACCCTGTCTCCAAAAGAAGACAAGGCAGAGAGTGTTGGAAGGAGCCACCTGACATCAACCCGTGGCCCCCACGCACAGATGCACACGCACTGCTCCCACAAATCTCCAGACTTCTAGAAATACCTTCTGTTAGCAAAGCTAAGAAATGCTCACTCCGTGACTGCTGTGTGAGAGGAGTGAACCACATGAAAGCAACACCTTTGTAATAAAAAGGAAGCGTGGCTGGGCACGCCCTCACACTCGGTATAGAATACATGTGAGTGTGACAATATCTTTTGCACAATAAATGTATACAATGAGAGCTAAAGAGAAAGCAGAAAGTGTCAGATTACACTTGGATCACACTCAGATTACACTTGGATTACATCCAGATTATACTCATTTTACACTCGGATTACACTTGGATTGCACTCAGATTGCACATCTGCTGGAGTTTCTATATTTGATCATTTCAAGGTGGCAATAACCCTTAGAGCAAGTTGACAGACAAAAACCAATTTGATCAATGAAATCCATAGTCGTTTGTAGTACGCACAGAACATCATCTAAGTCTTGTACTATGTAACATTCCAGAATAGGAGCTCTAGCTTGCCATACCAAACCCTTCACAATTTGACAATGTCCACATGATAGTGACTTCTGAACCAATAGGCAGATGATATCATTCATAAGGTAGCCAGTTCTGTGTTTTATGGCTTCAGTATATTAATCTAAGCAGTAGTCACATTAAAAAAAAATTCTATTATCTTTTTGAGGTCTCCAATGAAAGATTTTACTGACATGATAACTCAGAAGCCTTTGCATAAACTACAGTTGACAGGAATGTGCTTTCTTATTCACTCAGACTAATTATGATGAAGGGATACATGTTTGAAGAGATTTCCTTTTTCCCCTTTAAGACTACAAAAGTAAGTAAACAGCAAAGTCCATACAATCATATTTAAGAGGTCTCTTCCTGGCTGATGAGATGGCTCAGTGGGGAAGGTGTTCTGCACAAGGATGAATGCCTGTGCACACACAAAAGACTGGATGCAGTGGGGCAAGTCTGTAAGTCCAGAACCAGCGGGACAGAGACAGGTGAACCCCCCATGGTGCCTTGTTAGTCAGCCTAGCTGACAGATCCAGACTCAGGGGAGACCCTGCCTCAAAACTAGGGAGGACAATGCAGACACACACACACACACACACACACACACACACACACACACACACACACACACACACACACACACACGGAGGGACCTGGGATCCAGGCTATCATAATCTAGTTCACAGTCAAGTTTTCTTCCCTGCTCTGTACTTCTGCCCTAAGAAAAGCTGAACTTTAAATTAGCATTTCAAAACAACTTATTATAGGTTTTTTAAAAAGATTTATTTTAGTTACATGTGCGCATGTGTATCTGTGCAGACATCTATGGAGTCCAGAAGAGGATCGGTCCCCTGGAGCCAGGGTTACAGGAGGCTCTGGGCTGCTTGGTGTGGGTGCTGGGAACTGAACGCAGGTCCTCAGGAAGAGTAGCAAGCACTCTGAACCACTCATCCCCTCCAGCTCCTCACAACTTGTCTGCTACTTGGGGAGAACAGTTGCACCACCTGAAGCCAGTGTTGTTTGATGTCTTTCTTCTTCATGCATGCCCTCATTATACTCACACACCCAACGCCATCCTGGACTAGAAGTCTCCTAAGTACAAGGGTTGTATTCTTCTCTTTACTGTCCACAGCTCTTGGCACAAAGTCTGTGCAGAGGAAGCTCTATATGAGTGTTTGTTGAATGAATGAGTACACTGTACTTCCCTTCTGCATCCTGGATGAAGGAGAGTAGCTTAGAAGCTTAGAAGACGGTACGTGAGATCTGTTTAGATTGTATTTAGTGTTAGCCACTGGAGATCTGGCCAATTCAAGGGAAACAGGATATTCCAGAACATCTGAGACAGCCCATGCAGTGCCCTGACTCCCTTTTCTATCAGTGGGATCGAAAGATAGTAAGAGGTTATGGACCATTGTGCTCAAAATAAAATTCTGTTGCTAGGCAGTGTGTAGCAATTAACTTGTACATAATCAGAGAAAGTGGAGGAAACCAAACAACCACGGAACTCAAAATGTCTTCCAGGTGCCCAGAGCAAAACAGCACCAGGCAGAGCTGCACATGCTCCCTTCCACATGTATGAAATTCGGCCGCCTGTGTGAATGAGTGTATCTCCAAGAAGGCCTGCACTTTGCTTAGGTCCCAGTGCCTGCAGCATGCCTGAAGCAAAGGAGTTCTGTTTGCCTTTTAAACATGCGTGCTTATATGTTTATACCCCCAGACTCGGGCAGGCTGCTCTCAGCTTTGGTCAGGGAAGCTTCTGTTTGCAATGGGTAGCAGTCAGTGGAGAGATAAAGCTGTCCAAGTGCTGCGTGTCCAACCCTAAAGTGACCATGTATATCAACCTCTTCCTGGTCCCCACCAACCAGGGTCTAGGAACATCAAGGAAAAGAGAGTAGGAATAGTATATATAAGAGTCTGAGGAAGGAAGGGTGGCTGTGGAGTGCTGTCTTCTGGACACCGCATAGCTGCTGCACGCACACACACAGGCTCCAGATGTGGTTACCTGCAGATCAAACGAGTAAACATTCTAGCATGGATGGGGCGGGGGGGGTTCCCAAAGGTCTGTACCTAGCAGAGGAGCCATTGGCTGCAGGCTGAGGGACGGTTACTTTTCCTTGGCAGGTAGTCCATGCCCCACGACCACTCCCAGAGGGGTAGAACTAATTAGACTCAGTGGGTTACACAGAAGAGAAGAGAGAGAGAGAGAGAGAGAGAGAGAGAGAGAGAGAGAGAGAGAGAGAGAGAGAGAGAGAGAGAGAGCGCACAGGGGAAGAGTGTGGATAGGGTTAAGGTACATTGTATCCATGTATGACATTTTCAAAGAGTAAATAAAAAGTATTTTTAAAAAAGAATAGCTGTTTGGGTGAGGCTGCCCCAGCCAGAGTATGAATCAGCCCTTGCCAGCTTGGCACTCCCTCCCGATCAGATCCACAAGAGGGGTGTATGCTTTGTTCATTGCTGTGCCCTTAGCAGTTGAGCAGGAAGTGAAAGGAGACTGTTAATTAAGCCCCGCTCCCCCCCCCCAGGAGACTGTCAATTAAACCGCCCCCTTTGGGAAGGGGACTGTCAATTAAGCTCCCTCCAGGGGGAACAGAGGGAGAAAAATGACCTTGGATTTATAAGATGCTCATATCTTCTAGAATTGTATAGATTTTTGTTTGCTTGTTTGAGACAGAGTTTCTCAGTGTAGCTCTGGCTGTCCTGGGACTCATTCTGTAGCCCAGGCTGGCCTCAAACTCAGAGATCTGCCTGCTTCTGCCTCCTGAGTGCTGGGATTTGTGTGGCACTGCCGCCCGGCTATGCTTTTGGACGTACTGTTCGTGCCTCCTTTCAGGCATGCTCTCCAGTTTTCAAATCTGTATTTTGCTAGATGCTGCAGAAGAGAGCTGTTCTTTAAGTCTCAGAGAGTTGGGAGGATTTGAAGGCAAGAATGGATGGGGAAAAGAGAACTTGGCTTAAGTCTAAACTCAGCACTGATTTCATGGCAACCTTAAGCGTGTCACTGGATCTCCGGCTCTGCCTGGGCAGTGGTGGATATGCAGGGTGACGGAAAGTAAAGCACAAAGCCTCTACTCATGGAGCTCAGGATGGGCGTGGCCAGCCCCACCCGTTCCTATTGGTCCAAGCCAGTCACATGGTCATGTCCAAACTCAAGAGGTGCCCACCTCTGTGGAAAGCTGAGGAAGTGGCGTGGGCGAAGCAAAGTGAAAATTTAGCCTGTAATGAAATTCATACTAACATCCTCCTGTCTGTGAAATGTAATCCTGAGCATTGGTGCCCCGAAGTCTTAGAGAACATCTCCAAGGCCAACATTTTCACATTGACCTTGGAGCCAAATGTGGCTCACTCTTTGCTTGATTTTGTTTTGCTTTGTTCTGTTTTTGGGACACAGTCTCATTCTGTAGCCCAAGCTAGCCTGAAACTCACTCTATAGTCCTGGCTGGGTTCAGGCTCATGCTTCTTGAGTTGTTGGGATTATAGTCCTGAGCCACCACAACCAGCTAAATGTGCTTCTTGGTTTGAAGACGTCTGAACTTAACAGTTTATCTGCCACGACCAACATCCAATGATGAACATGGGGCCACGATGCACAAGCAAATGCTTCCTCTAGAAAGGGAAGAGAGGGAGACGGGAGAGACCAGGAGCTTAGGTGGCAGGATCGTGAACACTCTCACCTGGTGTAGCCTCCTAGGCCCTCCTGTGAGGGCGAAGGATGCTCCACCATTGGATCTGGACTCCAGCTGAAGACTAACTTCCTACTCCTTCAATGTCGGGGGTTGTGGGCTCTAGGCTGCTCCTTCATTTTTACCATCTCTCAGCCAGGTAGGGGAGCATTGGGAATCTGTCCGTCTGTCTGTGGGGTCACGGGTGCGCTAGAAGCTGAGAGCCTTTGATATCCATGACTCTTGGGCTTTTAAAGTCCAGATTGCCTATTCTTTCTTGTAGGTCTTTATTCATACCATGAATCATTTCCTGCTTTTAATATTTCAAAAGTATTTCTTGTCTGACTGAGTTCAGGTTTTCGTGGATTACTGCTTTACCAATGTCTTTAGCACCACTTGCAATCACTGCTTCAGCTGTGTGTGTGTGTGTGTGTGTGTGTGTGTGTGTGTGTGTGTGTGTACACGCGTGCATATATGTATGCACACCTTGTGTGTTTGTGTATAAATGTGGATGTGGAAGCAAAAAGAACAACCTCAGGCATCATTCATCAGACATCAGCTGACTCTTTCCTTGACATTGTCTCTCTCTGGCCTGGAACTCACCAGTTAGTCTAGGACAGCTGGCCAGCCAGCCCCAGGGATCTGTTTGCTGCAGCTTTCCAGTGACGAAAACCAATGTGTGTGTCACTGTGCATGGCTTCTGTTTTTAATATTTTATTGTATTTTAAAATTATGTGTAGATATGCTTTCTGTGTTTGGATGTGTGAGTGCAGCACCTGGGAGATCCAGAAGAGGACATCACATCCCTTGTGAGACGCTCAATGTGAGCGCTGAGAACCAAACTCGGTTCTTCGGCAAGAGCAGCGCACCACTTACTGCTGACTTTGTAGCTGACTCTTTTATGCGGGTTCTGGGGATTGAACTCCTTTATTTGTGCTTACAAGACAAGCAGTTCATTGACTGAGCCATCCCTCAGCTCTATAACACTTTTACTGTTACTGCTGAAGCCTTCTGACACCCAAGCCATCATCACATGTCTAAGATTTTCTTATGGGCGTGACCTTCTCTCAGCTTTGGTTAGCTACTGATGAAAAATCCTCTAGAGTGCAGTGACTTTAGATGTACTCATTAATCCATACCTCCGAGAGCTATCTGCATGTGACTGACCAGGTTGTGGGGAACTGGGCAGAGTGAGTCCACAGCAACAACACTGATCAAAATGTACACCATTCACCATGTCTCATGGGAAGGAGGAGAAAGCGCCGTTAGGCCCGGCGGCACACTCCTTGGGGAGAATAAGGAACGGGAACTGGGAACCTGGGACTGGGTGATCACTCCCAGGAGCACATATGAAACACTAAGAGGCTGTGACAAGACTCTCAGGCCACAACACAGGCAGGAAAGAAAGAGAATCTCATTAAAACAAAATATGCAACAGACAGTTGTGCCAGGAGACAATGGTGTCCTGCTGGCCAGGAGGAGGACAGAGGGATTGACTGACACTGTCAAATGCTGCAGAGTGGCCAAGAAATGGAGAGAAAGAGAAGAAATGTTCAGATTTGGCTACCAGGAGGCCATCGCTATAGAAACCAAATAATTTATTTTTCAATGAAGGTACGTGTGACAGCAAACATTGGTGCTATTAATAATTACTGCAGAGCAGCATGTACTGAGCAAACAGAGACATATGGCCACGTTAGCATCGGGATCTTTGCCAGAGCATTAGCATCCTGTGCAGTGGGCAGCGTGTGAACAGGAGACACAAAGGAACTGAGGTCGTCAGAGGTTTTCTGTGGCCTGGTTTGGCTTTATCTAGGGTCTTGCTTGGATGAGAAATGGGAAGAGGAGTCAACGGTGGACCCTCAGGGTTGTTTGGAATCTTCTTATAGCGCAGGCCTTTGGAGGTCTAAATGCAAACACAGCTGCCTGTGAGGGTCTCTGAAGAGGGTCTAGAAAATAGAGCCAGCCATAAGGCTATCCTCACTTGAAAGGGCTTCAGATTTTTATGTATGCTTGGATGGATGGATGGATGGATGGATGGATGGATGGATGGATGGATGGATGGATGGATGGATGTGTGTGCCCATAAAGGCCAGAAAGGGGCATTGGGTTTATTGGAGATGCGGTTACAGGCATTATGAGCTGCCCAATATGGATGCTGGCACTGGAATGCTGGTCCTCTGATGGAGCAGTACGCACTCTTACCTCCTGAGCCATTTCTCCACCCTCTCCCCCCGCATTCATTTTAAACAACAAAGGGAAGTAACAGTACACACTAGAAGACAGTGGTCACTGCTTCTTTCGGAAAGAACACTTGTTGTCTTGGCTCAGGTCGAGATCTTTTTCAGTAAAAGCAAAGCCTAGCAAGGTGTAGTGTTGCATGCATGCAACTCCAGCACCTCGGAAAGAGGCAAGAGAGTTGCCTTGATTTCAAGGCTAGCCTGGGGTACATAGTGAGGCCTTGTTTCCAAAAGAAGTAGGAGGAGGAACAAAAGGAAGGAAAAGAGGAGGAGGCAGAGGAAGGAGAGAAGAGGAAGAGGAAGAAGGAGGAGGAGTAGGGTGAAGAGGACAAAGAAGAAGAAGGAGAAGAAGAAGAGGAGGAGGAGGAAGAGGAGGAGGAGGAAGAAGAAGAAGGGGAAGGGGAAGGGGAAGGGAAGGGGGAGAAGGAAGAAAAGGAGAAGGAGAAGAAGAAGGAGGAGGAGGAGGAGGAAGAGGAAGAAGAAGAAGAAGAGGAAGAAGAAGAATCAAAACCTTAATTGTTGCAGCATGCTAGAGCAGGGGCGATGTGAGGACGTGGCCCAGTGTCAGCACTCCGAGGGCCATCTTTCCTGGGTTACTGCTCTCCATCTTAGCTACTGTTGACAGTCACTCTGACCCAAACCCGCCCCTAAAACCCCTGGAACAAGCACTCTGTTGACTCACCAGCACTTCAAGGAGCTGCATCTGAGAACTTGAGGATAATCTCGGTTGTTTTCCCTTCCCCGTCAGTGCCAGAGCTCCCGGAGCCAGGTGGGTTGATGTCTGCCTTTTGTTTGTTTGTTTAAATTTTTTATTTGCAAAATATTAAGCTTACAGAAAGTTTCAGGATATAATAGAATAAAGGACAATTTTATACAATTTTTATACTAATATAATAATTTCATGTATTGGTCACATTCTGTTTCATTTGCCTCATCTCACAGGACCATTTGAGGCTCATGTATATCAACTGCTATCCTTAACTGAAAACTTCAGTGTATACTTCCTAAAAATGAGGGATTTTTTTACAAGTCTGCAGTATGGTTATTGATTTGGTGGATTAACATTGATGCAATATTTTCTTTTTGTTTTATTTTATTTTATTTTATTTTATTTTTATTTAATACTTTATTTAGATTTCAAATGTTTTTCCCTTTCCAGGTCTCCCCTTTGGAAACTCCCTATCACATCCCCCCTCCCCCTGCCTGTATGAGGGTTCTCCCCCACCCCCCACCCACCCACCCACCCACTTTCATCTTCCCTCCCTGGCATTCCCCTATACTGGGGCATCTAACACTCTCAGACCCAAGGGCCTCTCCTCCCACTGATGGCCAAGCAGGTCCTCCTCTGCCACATATGTGACCAGCACCATGGGCCCCTCCATATGCATTCTTTGGTTGGTGGTCCAGTCTCTGGGAGCACTGGGGGGCCTGACCAGTTGACACTGTTGCTCCCTCCCCATGGGGATGCAAACTCCCTCAGCTCCTTCAGTCCCTTCTTCAACTCCTCCATCTGAGACTCCACGCTCAGTCCAACAG
>CM052714.1:64256550-64286550 GCA_028551405.1 Uromys caudimaculatus
ACACCTACGGTCACTTGATCTTTGACAAAGGAGCTAAAACCACCCAGTGGAAACAAGACAGCATTTTCAACAAATGGTGCTGGTTCAACTGGCAGTAAGCATGTAGAAGAATGCAAATTGATCCATTCCCATCTCCCTGTACAAAGCTCAAGTCCAAGTGGATCAAGGATCTCCACATAAAACCAGATACACTGAATCTAATAAAAGAGAAAGTGGGGAAAAGTCTCGAACACATGGGCACGGGGAAAAGTTCCTGAACAGAACACCAATGGCTTATGCTCTAAGACCAAGAATAGACAAATGGGACCTCATGAAATTGCAAAGCTTCTGTAAGGCGAAGGACACTGTCAATAGGACAAAACGGCAACCAACAGATTGGGAAAAGATCTTAAGCAATCTTAAGTCTGATAGAGGGCTAATATCCAATATATACAAAGAACTAAAGAAGTTAGACTCCAGAGAACCAAATAACCCCATCAAAAAATGGGGAACAGAGCTAATCAGAGAATTCTCAACTGAGAAAACTCAAATGGCTGAGAAGCATCTAAAGAAATGTTCAACATCCTTAGTCATCAGGGAAATGCAAATCAAAACAAGTCTGAGATTCCACCTCATACCAGTCAGAATGGCTAAGATCAAAAACTCAGGTGACAGCAGATGCTGGTGAGGATGTGGAGAAAGAGGAACACTCCTCCATTGCTGGTGGAATGTCTGTCTGTTTTCTTGCCTCAGATGCTCCTTCATGGGGTTGCCTGCAGGGAAAACAGGAGCCAGACTCCCAGGTCTCACTGCAAGTTCCCAGGGCTTTATTCAGTCCCAGGCTCTGTTGGTGTCCCTCCTCCAACCCTTTCAGTTCACTGGTGACCACAGAATGGGAGACATGGGATTACATTTGAAAAAGAATTGTTTCTTTGAGGACATAGCAGATATCTGTCTAAACAAAGGGCTCATGGGGAAAAACACCCCACCCATAACAGTCCCAGCAATGAAGCTGAGCCGGACAAGAATTCCCTAATGCCACCAAAACTTTGGGGCTTTTGAATAGCAGTACAGAACATACAGCTTTCAAGGTAAATACTGTACGTGAAACAAAAGGGTTTTGTCCCAACTCATCCAAAAACCTGTGCATCAACTTGGACCCAAATTAGTACAATGGCCAAATTGGATCGGATTGCTGCCTCTTGATCCCTGTCCTCTTAGCTTCGGTATTGTGGGCACACCATGCCCACAATATAGGTAATTCTCTGTGTTTTTCCTCACCCAGGAGTATGGTGACATCAGGTTGGCTGTCTCCTTGGACTCTGTTGTAAATATTAAATACTTCGCCCAGGTTCAGCTCTATCAAGCCAGGGACATGGAACGTTAAACGCCTCTGACTGGCTTCCAGTTCTAACTCTCACACACTCTTCTATGCTCCTTACCACAAAGCTGCACCAGAGACCTCCTCCACCATGGGACCTCTCAGGGAAGAACGTCTGGGGATATCCTGAGGTAAGGTGCTACATTATTAATATACAAGTCTTTCTGTCTGCTAGTCAGTCTTGCTGACAGCTTTTATCTGGCTTGTCTCTTTAACTGCTTTCTTAAAACACAACATGCATAGCGCGACAACCCCAAACCAGGCTTCAATAATTACCTTTAAATTTTATTTTATCATAATTATTATTGTTTGTGTGTGCACAGATGTATGTGTCACACACAGCTCATGGGTGGAGGTCAGAGAATGACTTGTGCAATGCTCCTCTCCTTCCACATGTATGCGGTTCTGGGGATTGATCTCAGGTCACTAGGCTCATATAGCAAGTGCCTTTATGCACTGAGCTGTCTCAGGCCTTCTGCTAACTCTTGGCTGTCACTCTGATTTTAGTTTTGGAAGCATTCTGAAATGGTTATGGTAGAAACTGAGGAGATCGCAAGTGAAGAGCATTCTACCTAAGTTTTGACAGAGTGAACACGTTGTCCTTTGCTGGGGCCCGCTGTCAGTGGCAGGTGCTCTCTGCATTCATCTTTGATATGTTTCATGGGATTTAAAAAGCCACTTCTTGGGACTGTGAGATGGCTCAGTGGGGAAAGTGCTTGATGTGTAGACTGAGTTCCCATCCTCAACACTGCACACGAAAAAGCCAACTATCACAGCCCAGGCCTGGAATCCCAATTCTGGGGGCTGAGATAGAGGTTTTTCAAGGGTTTTCTGGTCCCAGTGGAGCTGGAACAGGGAGCTCCAGGTTCAGTGAGAAATTCTGTCTCAAAGATAATTAACGTGGAGAGGGATTAAGGAAAATGCCTGATGGACTTCACACTCACACACGCGCACACACACACACACACACACACACACACACACACAAGAACTCACATCTAAAGAATGAATGCACATCTATCTTTATAGAATCAGTTTTATAAAATGTCTGAAATGGTTCAAATATGTGTATGCATCTTCACCTAGGAGCTGCAACCCAGGGCACTGTCCTGCAGTGTGTAGTTACTTACTGAGTGCTCACTGTGTGCTCAGACCTTTCCTGGGCATTTGAAGCAGGTTTTAAAAAGAAGAGTGACAGAGATCATGGCATAATGAACAACTGGCATAGACAGTGTGTTTTGGGTCGTGGCTACAAGGGAAGGAGCAGAAAGAGCCCGGGGATGTGGGTATAGCAAGAAACACATAGGGATGAGTAGAAGCGCTCTAGTGACAGACAATACTCCATCGGTAGAGGCATTCTATCAGTAGAATAGTAGGCCATTGTTTGGCAGAACTATCTCTGCTCCCTTGTTGCATACATTCCTAATCTACTATTAAACACAAACCATCAACGACGGCCCCCGACGCTGTGTCCATATGTGAATCTAATTTAGTGTTTTCTTGGGATACATTTCTGGGAGTTAACTTACAAAATTGATAACTGTTTTGACAGCATACACACTGAGTTATTAAACTGAGGGTGGCAAACTGGTGTAGGCTGTCTATACACACACGGAACCAACTTTGTCCATATGTATGCTTTTATTAATGCCCTATTTCATCTTCAGTAAATGATACTAGCTGTGGTGTATGCTTGTGTTCCCAGCGCTCAGGTGTGAGGCCAGGAGGGTCACATGGGGGGGCAGCCCTAGATACATAGCAAGACTCTGTCTCAAAACAAATAAACAAGCTAACACATAATGTCAGCTCTATGGTTATGATATGTTTTTTTGATATGCCCTTTACAGTACATCCAATGTAACACATTAAACATGTTACATGTTAAATAATGAGCATTTTAACAGTGTCATTCTTGTTAAAGTGACACTTGTCCCATGCTTTTCTGGACTTTCTAAGTTTTGTATTCCAAACCAGAATTTTCCTTTTCTAGTAACTTTAGTAGTACTAAGAAAATAAAATCAGTTCAGTTGAGTAAATGAGGTTGCAAACAGTTGCCAAAGGTTACAGCAAGTGCTGTTTCTTCATTTCCTTGTGAACCTTCTAGAATAGTTAAGAGATCTCCAAACATAACCTCCCCACCTCCCAGCCTGTGTTTCCTTCTGGCTAGAATGCTTGGCTGGCTGTGGAAGAGATAGCAAGACACAGCCTGTTTCTTTCCTGCTAATGTCATGGTCTTTAAGATTTAGCAAACTCTACACTCTCATGAAACAGACTTCATTCAACTTAACGTTACCTGAGGTGTTCTACCTGAGGTGTGGGTCCTGGGCTCTTCTTCCTGCTTTACTGTGATGTGAACAGCCACCACACACTCCCACTGCTGGGATGTGAGATGCTGTACCACACCTCCCTTCCATGTTGGGATGAAAAGCCCCAAAACTGTGAGCTAAAATAAATCTCTCCTCCTTTAAGTTGTCTTATCACACTGACAAAAATCTTGCTGATATAACCTGTTATAGCAACCACAAGGATAGAGGGTGAACAGGAAAAGGATATCTGTGACCGACAATGCTCAGGAATGCTTTCTGTTTTGCTTGATGCTGTACAATTGTATTTTAATGCTGGGTATAGAACCATAGACTCCAAAGCACTATGGGCACTAGATAAATGCTTTATCACTGAGCTCCACCACAGGTCTGCAGAGGTGATTTTCACCCACACATTTGCAAAAGCTTTTGAACTTTGACTCACCATCCAGTTGCCAGAGTTCTTTTGATACAGCACCCAGCCAAACTGGTTCATGTCACATGCAGAGTGGCACTATCTCTGCACCAGTCACCAGTATCAAGAATACTGAAGCTTCAGGGCTTCTGGTGACCCATTTAAATCTTCTTTGGCTTTTGAAGTTCTTTGCACTCTTGCTCTTCCAGCCAGCGCAGGAAGCAAGGAGTCTTTTCCATCCTGATTTAGGAATCACTTTCCAAGGATGCAGCCAAGCTTAGCCTTGAACTTGTGACCCTCCTGTCTCAATCTTTATATTGGATTTTGAACATTCACTATTAGGACTATTCAGGACTTTAAGTCATTTCTTTTCTGCACAGGCTAAGAGGCTGCTCTGCTTGTGTTAGGTTGTGCCTTCTCCCCAGGCAGTGCTTATCAAGTGGATCTTTTAGACTCACAGCCAAAAGCACGATGACTGAAAGACGGGTTGTTATTTCTGCAGAGACACACTCTATCCCTGGAAGTCACTGCCTATAACTAGGTTTGTCCCGTGCAGCTTGTAAGTGGCAGGCCGCTGTTGCAACGCTGCTGTGCTGGGGAAATTACGGCTGTGATACAGGAAACAGATTCAGAACATACACATGCTGCTGAGGCAGGAGGATGACCAATTAAGGTTTGCCTGGCCTTCAGAAAGTTCAAGGTCAGCCTAGGCAGACTTAATGATACCCTGTTTAAAATAAAAATATAAAGGGAGATGGAGGGGATACTGAGGATGCTTGCCAGTAATAGAGCACTTACCAAGCTCACATGATGCCGAGTTCAACTGACAATAACACGCAGACACAGAGACACAGACACACACAGACACACAGACACAGACACACAGACACACACACACACACCCCAAAAATGAGGAAGGAAAGGATGGGTATAGGAGATAAAGAAACGAAGGGAAATTTTGCACCATTTCAATCATCCTGGAGTGGCGTCTTCCAGTTCTTTGACACATCCTCATGCATCTCTGTGTGCAAATAAAAGAAAAGCTCATGGAAGCTTGAAGCTGAAGAACACTTGGCAGCTTCTAGCTTATTGTCGCTTCCATATTTAGTCAATGAATGGGCAATCATTGTCCCCATCCCACTTATGCAGATCCTGCACATGCCTTAAATGTGATGGCTCTGTGTGTTTTAAACTATGCATATGTGTGCACACATGCATAGAATCCCTTAGCCCTTGTCGTCATCATGGTAACTTCCACCTCTGCCTACTGCATCTGCGAACCTACCTCACAGTGCCTGGGTCTGCCTCACATGGAATATTCAACAGACAGATGAGTTAACTGAATGTGGATAGAGAGGAGATGATCTGGCTGAGTATGGATGTAGCAGCTAAGCAGAGTCCCAGCGAGGCATGTGACAGAGGGCTTCACTGGAGATGGTTCTTAGCCACCTGCCTCTCATTAGTGGCTGCCCAGTTCTATAGCAAGTCAGCATAGTTTAGCAACTACAGCATAACAAAAGCCTCTGACCAGGTCCTGCCTCTGACCAGGGCATTTCTGTGACTAACAGACAGGCCTGTAGCCTGGGGATTGGGTGGAGTGATGGAGGCAGCTCTTCCAGCAGTGCCTGTGCATGGGGGTCACCCAGGATAATTCAGGGTCCAGCCAGGTACAGCAGCTGCAGGGAAAGCCAGACCTCCAGTCTTTCTCGGGCCAAGCTGATGACAGTTTTGAAAACTAGAACCTCTGTCAGTTCTGATGGAGCTGTTTAGGAGTTGACACAAATATCCATGTTTCAACAAACTCTCCATATGATTCCTTTTTTTTTTTTTTTTTTTTTTTAAATTGACAGAACTTGGAAGTAGTGAGTTTGGGTGGTGGTTTGCATCATCAAGTAGTTGTTAAAAATCACCCTTGGTTCTCCTATGCAGGAATTCATACTGCAAACCATGCTAGGGCCCAGAACATGGCAGGGTGTGGGCAGAACAAGGGGCCCCAAACAGCCAGAGATTGTTTATGTGTGCACCAAAGCTTAAACATCCCTGAGTACAACACAATGCTTCCCACAGGGCAGCAGGGACTCGGGTCCAGCTAAAGGCTTTGTAGCGTCTGTGGATAAGTGCAGTGGTTGATTTTGATGGTCAAATTGTCTAGGAGTTAGTGAAGAAAATCTCTGGGTCTGAGATTGTTTCCAGAGAGCAATGACTGTGGGGGAAGAATCTGTTCTGAGTGTAGATGGCTCCACCCCACAGGCTGGGGGACTGGAGGGGATAAAAGTGAGCTGCATTGAGGAAGCCTACTGGTGCTTCCTGGCTGCCATGATGTGAACTGCTCTGTCCCACCATGATAGAGTTATCTGAAGCCATAACCCAGAACCAGCCTCCCCACAGCAACGAAAACCTCACACAACAAACAATTCATTAATCAAGTTCCCTCTGTTAAGAAAAGTCCACACCTGCCAGTTCTTTCAAAGATGTGTTTTCGACTCTTCCCCTTGTCCATATAAATAAAGAAGCATGTTAGACCTGGGGAGATGGCTCAATGGATAGGGTGCCTACTGCACAGAACAAAGACCCGAGTTCAAGTACCCAGCATGCACATAAACATTCGGTATGACTATGTATGACTATAACCCCAACCCTGGAAGGGAGGGTAGAGACAGCAAGATTTTCAGAATTCAGTAGCCAACTAAAGTAGGTGAAGTAATGAGCTACAGTTCTGTGAGAGACTGTGTCCTCCAACAGTGAAGAGTAACCAAGAAGGAATCCAGCAGCTCACTCCTGGCCTCCATAAACATATGTGTGTATATGTATAGGTGCACAGGAGCTTTTACATCACACACGCACACACACACACACACACACACACGCATGCACACGCACGCACGCACGCACGCACACTAAACATGTTAAAACCCCACAGTGCCTCGTCTCTGCATCTGCCAGGACTCTCATTGCTTATGACTGAACAAGTCTGTAAGACACTACCTCAAAATAACCCTCATGTCCTGTCCCCCACTACCACTGTGAAGGGCCTTCCACCAAGTTAAAAGACAGAAGCTCAGCATTTTTCTCAATGATGCCAACTGCCCTTTGGTTTTGGTAAAAACTGAGATTATTCCATTTGTAGAAGGAGTACCGGCCCTCTAGAGAGTCAAGTCTAAAGGAGGAGAGCAGGAGCAGAAATAGTGAGTTGCAAAGGCAGGTCAGTTCCCGTTTTTGAACCATCAAGACCTATTGTGCTCAGTAGGGACCATAACATTACGATCTCATTGTCCCTTGATCAATTACAACATTAGAATTCACCCCCCCCAGATAAGCATTCAGTAATAAGCATTTCACCACAAGAGAGATGATTGACATTTGCTCAGATTTTCCAAGCTACCTATGAAAGAACTACAATACTCTAGCATTTGTTTTTATATGTATTTGAATTCTATTGATAATTTGCAGTCCAAATTTGGATTAGGTTCAGGCCAAGACAAACTTTCTAGCAATGAGGAAAAGCCACGCACGTGTCCGTTGGTGAGCACTAAGGAGCACAGCAGAAGCTTACCAGGGCTCCAGCTCACCATCCTCCCTTGTATATGGATTGACTGGTTTCAGAACCTGGTCACTCATCAAGACCACGTGGAGTGCCAGGAAGACACCGTCTGCTCAAAGTTGAAGACATGATGAATCTGGTGTTCTGAGTGGTATTAATAAATGAAAAAAAAAAAAAAAAAGAAACACTCTCATGCCCAGCACTGGTCTTCAGAGTACTGCCAACAGCCCTGGAAGAGCTTTCTGATGCTGGGACTCTAAGATACCGGGGATGTCTGTGCTAGAGGGGTGGGAGCTTTGTGAACTAGAGAGAAAGATGTAAACATAAGGCGTGCTCAATGGTATGCTTTAAATACATGTGCCCACCACGTCCACACGTTGGCACCCACGGCCCAACATGATGATTACCTCCGAAGACCAGGATTATAAAAGAAATCAGGGAGCCAGAGAGATGGATCAGAGGCTAAGATCATGCACTGCTCTTGTAGAGGACCTGAGTTTGGTTCTCAGCACCCACATCTGGCAGCTCACAACTTCCTGTAACTCTAACTCCAAAGTGCCCAATACCTCTAGACACCCACTACCACCACCCCTGTCTCTCTCTCTCACACACACACTTAAAAATAAAATTATAGTAGAAAGAACTCAGAGGCACTAGCTAGGCTGTCTTGCTCATCCACTTGAAATGGTGGCAGGAAGCCTGCTATAGACGTGGAATACAGGCACAATAACCTTGTGCTTCTCAGCCTCCAGAAAGACCAGTTGAATAACCAGTATTGAGTTAATAAACAAACATGGCCACATCAACCTCATGTCTATGTGGGTCTGAGTTCACAGTGCATGAGAAAACGTCAAAGCCAGTATTAGAGAAACACATCCATTAAAGGGTGAGCCTGAGGTTTTACAGAGGTTTAGGTCACCATGGGGATAAAGGTAGTCCATCAGAAGCAAGGCTTGAAGTGTTCAGAGAGCATGAAAAAGTAAGGAGGAGGGTAACTCAGAATTGGGCATAAGCAACAGCTAAGAATCAGGCAACAAAGCTGGGCAGAAATCAGCCAAGCCAAATCAGTGGTCCTCAGCATCCAGCCAGAGTTCTAAGGCCAAGCCTCCAGGAAAACCTGACTCCCTCAACAAAGAGGAGGAGCCCAGGAACGAGCCCAGGAAGAGTCATCTCTCAGAGCATCCATGCCAAGAGAAGGCCCCCACCTGAAGACTGAAATGGAGGATTGTGCCAACCAGAAGGATCCAGGCTCATTGTCTCTTAGACCTTCAGAGTGGGAAGCCTGGGGTGCGTTCCAGAACAAAGTGTGCCATTGCCTTGAGTTGATAACCTTAGTCCTACTGTGTGGCCCTCAGCAAAGTCATTCATGTCTCAAATTCACTGTATCACCTTTAAGATAAAAGTTCAGGAAGGAAAGATAAAGCCTCTAGGAGCTTAGACTGGCCATCACCGAAGCTGTAGCCGACATTTTCCAGCCAGATACCGGCTTCGCCCATGTTATCTCCAGACTCTACACACCTGGTGTCCAGCCAAGCTGAGCGAAGTCTGGAATCTGGTTGCTCTCTGATCGTGGGGCAGCCTGTTCATGGAGGTGCAGAGTTGCATATTACAGGCTATCATGTTCACTGCAGATAGCACATAGGTTATCAATAGGGCTGTTACCTTAGCAACAGTAGGAACCTGGTCTTTCTTGGTAAATGGGCTATATGGAACCAGCACAGACACTCCTTTTAGCACTGTCAGTTTCTGACCTTGAACTTTCTGGGTTTCCATTTATTATCGGGTTTTATGACCCAGTTGTTAATCTAAAAAACCAACAAATTAATATGATTTGATGTGTTAGAAAGTCAATTGGCATGATCGGCAATTTTAATGCAAAACTCTAGATACACTTCATTTCTGATTTGATTTTTAATGAATATGTATTGATTATTTCAATTGAGCCAGGCCACAACCTAGGTTCTCATACACATTTTCTGCTGTTACAATGAAATACTCAAGGCAATGTAACCTCAGGAAGAGAAGATACGGGTATTTAGCTAATAATTTTGGAGGCTGAGCATCCAAAGATCAGTGTACAGGCTATGGGGACGGTCCCTTTTGCCTATGTCACCTCACGGCAAGTGCCATTGGCCAGGTTGGCATGAAGCAATCCATCTGCTCTACAGACAGAGTCAGAGGAGCCCAAGGGGAAGCTGGTTAGCCAGACTAGCCAAATTAGCTTACTCTGAGTTCAGTGGGAGACCCTGCTTCAATTAATAAAGCAAAGAGTGATCCAGAAAGATCGCAGCTATCAACCTCTGGCCTCCACACACACATACACACATGCACACACGGCCTAAAGACATGCGCTTATACCATATGCACGCACATGCACAATAAAGAAGAATGTCCCCCTGGATCCCACTTCTCAGAGTTTCTATGACACCTCTACATACCATCACCCTGGGGACCAGTTTTCCAACCCCTGAACTTTGGGAACAAAGCACATTTGAGCTTCAGCAAGTGCAAACCCCAGAGACCTTTCCATATAACCAAGAAAAACTCCATCCAATGTCACACAAGTTACTTTTAACTCTAGGCATTAAAATGCTTCTAAACCAGGTGGGGGGAAGCCTCCCATTTGAGAATATTGTTAAACTTTATTCTGTCTATAATGGAACGATGGCCAGGGCCACCATCTGCCCACACATCTCAGTGATGCTGCGAACGAGCCAGTAACAACACTGATGTACTCACGTCAATGCTGGGCTGAGGGATGCTTGAGAAAATGAAGGTTGGGAACTACAGTACTTTACTTACAAAACGGTCAGCCAGTCACATATGAGGATTACTACATTACTTTTATGATATGAAAACATTAAGCAGAAATGTAGCTTTTATGCTGACAGATCTGACATAAAGTCAGGGTCACCATGTGCGCTGGCTTTGATAAAAACCTAATGAAATGAGTTCAGCTTGTCATTTGTTGGTAACATCCTGCAAAACTTCATCAGTGGCACAGGAACAGCCGGTTTTATTATAGCCAAGTTCTTGTATTTCAGAGTTTCAGAGTTGTCTGCAATGACATGAAGATTGGGCAAGCATTGACTTCAGAGGCTGAATCAGAAGAGACTCAAGTCTTCGGCTACCTTTTACCTATAAAATTAACTACTTCATTTAACTTTCTCAGTCTAGTGCTTAGGTCGTGGGTCAGTCATAGAACGGTGATGGTGTAAACTCCAAGTGAGAAAGAGTATCTTTGGACTATAGGGGGAAATACCACTTGTGAAACAGCCCATAATTTCAATCTCATTTCTGAAATATATGATGATTCCATCAGATGTCACGAATGTCTCACCATCATTTTAACAAGGTGAATGAGTTTGGTGAGCCAATGGGTCACAGGGTGCTAGTGACCCCATCATTGAATAGGAAATGTTCAAATTGAACATTTGAACTCAAAATTTATTTGGAATCAAAACAAAGGAAATTTTCCTCTTTGAAATGACTTGAATATCCTAGTGAAATAGGCATGGGGCTGTTTTCCATTGTTAATGAAATCACCAAAAAGTCCCATGTTAACACATATATTTAAGTGGTGTTTTTCTTCTTTCATGAAAAAAAGCACATAATGAGATGGCTTAAGGTCTACACATCGACAGCGCCCGCACTAAACATAAACACAGGAGGCCTATAGCTGAAGGTCAGAGAAACTCCACATTTCTTTTCACAGACTTAAAGTCTGGGTGTGTTCACATTAAGCTATGCCTGCCTACTCTTTGGTATCCTTACAGTGTTGTTCAGGCCCTGAGGTGGTATAAGATGGCTCTCTAGTCTTTCTGCCCAAGTCTGCTCCCAGGTGCCCTTCAATACATATCTGGTTTGGCTAAACCTCTTGCTCAACTTCTCTGGGTTCATAATGCCCTAGGAAGACTGTGAGCTCAGCTCTGAGCATTCTAGAGAGAAGAATCATCAGTCTGAGCAACGCCACCTGCGAGTAGGGGAAAGATGAGAGGAGAAGCAAGTGAGTGGTTCTCTGCCTGAGCGCAAGGTTCACAGCAGCCTGAACCCTGAAACCAGGGAGCAAAATGACCCCTCCTTTTAAGTTGTTAGAATTGGGTGTTTGCCTACAGTGGTGGTAAAAATAACTGACATGCACTCCCACTGGACCTCACTGGCTGTAACTATTCCATCAAGGGCTTTGAGAACATCTGGAGTCATTGACTTGGCCACCTTGTGGTTGGGGAAGAAGTCATGATCCCCTGAAGATCTGACCAATGAGAGTAGGGTGAACAGCACAGAGATTCATTCCATTGGAAAGGAATACAAGATGAGGTCTGTCAAGGGGGATCTGGGAACAGAGCTCAGCAGTAAAGTAGGTTATGAGGGAAAGTGATGCTCAAATGAGGCACATCTGGACCACATTCTGCCCTGCCTTGGGTTCCCCATAGTCCAGCATCTCTAGCTTAAGAATGCACTCCATTCCCAGCTGGCTCACAGTGTTTTCTGACTGCACAGATCAAATACAACCCCAGTTAGTCACAACTCTCAGCTAAACCAGGTTGAGGTGACCCAAGGTCACTGCTGATTTGCCTCTGAACATGTACATAGGGCAAACGCTCATGCCCGTGCACCCCCACATGTGAGTGTGTGTGTGTGTGTGTGTGTGTGTGTGTGTGTGTGTGTGCAAACACAGAGAGAGGGAGGGGACAGAGACCCAGAAATGAAAAACATGAGATACTTTTTAAAAGCTTCTTTCATATTTTTATGTAGTTTGAATTTAAACTTTTTGTGAGGA
This sequence comes from Uromys caudimaculatus, assembly GCA_028551405.1. Taxonomy (NCBI): domain Eukaryota; kingdom Metazoa; phylum Chordata; class Mammalia; order Rodentia; family Muridae; genus Uromys; species Uromys caudimaculatus. Next base: position 64,268,950 of record CM052714.1, read on the forward strand.
TATGATTAAATTTGATGAGAATGTGTCCATGAAATATTGGGCAATGCAGCTACAAATCCTTCTGGAATCTTTGGTAAAACACTGTGTACTCTGTCCTTGACCCACCCACCATTTGTTCTCCTTCAGCTCAACAGTTGTCTGAGATGTCTGACTCTACACTGACCAAGTCTCCCTGAATGTCCACTCTCTGTATTCGAGCATGGTGAAGGTCTGAAAGACCACACCACAGTGTCACACCAACCCCATCTGTGCATAGGTCCAGACTGCAGAGAATGGAGCTGTCAGACACCCACCCAGAACAAACTTCCTTCTGTCAGAAGGCTTCACATTTCATAAAATTGTTTTGTTGGTGTATTCCTGGTGAATTGGGGTCCTGCAAACCAGGCAGACAAAGGTGTCCACTCTGTAAAAGTGGGCACGCAGTCATTGATGGGACCTTGAGCAATACGAAACTGAAAGTATCAGGAAGCAATCAGAAATGTAATTTTTACATTGTTAACGGAGAGAAGGCTAATTTAAAGTATAATTTATATTTGTGTCTCCCAAAAAACAAAACAAAACAAAACAGCAAGGTTTGTTTGTTTGTTTTTAGAAACAAAAACCAAAGGAAGCACCGTGTTTACATCGAAAGACTACAGTGTAATCACAGAAATGAAGAATTCTGTGCATTATATTTAATTAGAGGATCACTCGGTGAGAATTCATATCAAGGACAGAAACACAGCAACACAAAATAGACACATGGATGGAGGAAATATTGGGATGCTGACATAGAATGCCTTCCTCTCTTTCTTGGAAAGGTTAATAGTTAATCAGAATGGCACTTTACCTCTATGCTATCTGTGATTGCTTAGTGAGCAGTTTATTCTACAAATGGTTAAGATCTTCTGAGATATTTTTAACACAACCTTTACAAACTTTTAGTTTAAACCAAACAACAATAAAACACAGTTCAGGGATGGGAGCTGATCCAACCAAATGCTGTGACAGAGAACCTGAACCCACCCCAGGTGGGCTACCAGGCTACTTAACTTTGGATGAGGTGTGTGTGTGTGTGTGTGTGTGTGTGTGTGTGTGTGTGTGTGTGTGTGTGTGCGTGCCCCTGCATAATTTAGATGGGTTATAGGGGTGGAAGTTCCTTTATAAAGATTATTTTAAAAGAAACTGATTGCATGTTGGCTTGCTTTTAAAGATGGAAACTTATAAGCTTTCTTACAATCTCTTGCAGGCCAAGAAAGTGGCCTTTTTCTTACTGTTACATTCATGTCTAAACAGCAGACTCTTTAGATTCTGGACAGAAAATAGGGGAGGAAAAGTTGTGTCAGTATATCATGTAGCAATTACAATGAATTTAAATATTCTATGTAGAGAGAGGCTCCTTAAGAATCAGGAAGTAAGCTAACCAGGCTCAAGAGAAACAACTTACAAGGCTCAGAGAGTCCCTGAAACTTATAAGAGTCATCGGACTTATCCCTAAAGTTATATAAGCAGTAATACTCCTGAAGAGAGGAGACTCCCTGACAGGTAGTAAAGCTGCTTGAAGTTGAAAGAACAATTTAAGAATGTTGTTCTTCCAAGTAAAGATTGCTAATTTGGGTTGGGAAATTGGATGAAAGGACACATCTTATTATTATGTCTTTAAAGCATTCAAACTCACCATCAATAAATGTAATGCAAATTAAATAATGATACAGTGTCTTAGACCCGCTGCCCAAACCTGACAAGGTTTGCTGACTTGTAGTGTTAGCAAATCATATGAAAACAGACTTCTACATAGGACAAGGAACTTACATATATGTGAACTTCACCTGGGGCATTTTGACAGTACTTAGTAACCTATTTTGGTTCATGGTTTCAGAGGGCTCACGTCTCTTGGCCTGTGGCCTTTGAGTATAGCTCCATGGTGAAAGGATGGTGTGCCAAAGAAGTATATCTTCCCAAAGTGGTCATTACTGTAGCCCATAGAGTTCACAGCCTGGTAAAATTGTCAATGACTGCTTTCCCCAAACAGGACAAGAAAGGAGCAGGAATGCCATCAAGCACCCAACTCTTGCTGTCTATCTCCTCCAGCTGGATTTTCCTAAAGTTTGCAGAATATCCTAAATTAGTACTATTGAAGGGTAGGAAGGCAAATGTTTGATATTTAAGCCTGTAGGGGAGATTTCATATTCAAACCATTATATATGTGTGCTAACAATCAAAAAACTACAACCAATAAACATGTTTTTAAGGCTTTCAAACTCATCAATCAATGTAATGTAAATTAAAGAATGACAGCGTGCTTTAGACCTACTGCCAAAGACTAGCAAGGATTGCTGATTCGTAGTGTTGGCAAGTGGGATGAGAAGGGCCAATCCCACACAGGACAAGGAGACTACACGTGTATGAACTTCCCCTCAGGCACTTTGTCAGCACCTATCAAAGCCTTCAATATGTTTTTAGTCTTTGAAGTAAGAACACTTTCAGGATTTTATCCTAAGGAAATAATTAGTGAAGCATGAACCATTTTTTATGTGCCAAGGCTGTCTCTGTTGAGTTATTGTAGCATTAAAAGGGGGGGGGGGAATGGAATCATTAACTGTGTAGCATTAGGGATCTAGTTCAATGCCTGTGCTCACAGACAGAGACAATGTTCAACAGAACTGTGTCTGCAGATGCTATTCAGCAAGTGGAGGACGCTTATATTATGCTGACCACAAGGATGCTACTTGTTGCATGGAAGAAACAAACCAGGTTTGGGAGTCAAGGAACAAAGTTTAGAGTTCAGGCTTTTCACCGATTAGCTTGGAAGATTATTTGACCTGTCTGAGCCCCAGCTGCTTCATCTATAAAATGGGAAGAATGAATACTTTGCAGGATCGTGTTAAGCCTTAATTAGACCAAGGCATACAGGACTGGTGTGTGTAGGAAGTAGCTCAGTGGTAGAACACTTACCTAATATTTAGGATTCATCTCCTCAAATGATGTTTGGGAGGGGAAGAAAATATATAGAAAGTGCTTTGCTTGGCACATAGTGAACATGCTTTTACAAGGCTATTTAAGTCACCTAAATGTCACCAGCATTTGATAGCCTACTGTAGATAATCTAAATTGTCAACATAGATCTGGGATAATTTAGTAGACAAGCCTCAGGAACACCAGTGAGGGATTTTTTAGCCTCTGCTTGTATCTGTGAGGAATTATGTTAATGAGGTTAACGATAAATTAGAAGACTCACACTAAAGCCAAATAGCATCATTTCCTGGGTCCTGGACTGTATTGAGAGAGAGAGAGAGAGAGAGAGAGAGAGAGAGAGAGAGAGAGAGAGAGAGAGAGAGCTGAGTACCAGCATCCATCCCCTCCTGCTCCTGACTGCAGATGCAAAGTGACCAGCTCCTGCCATCTTGGCTTCTTCATGTGATAGACAATACCTCTGAACTGTGAACCAAAATCAACCTTTTCTCCCTTAAGCTGCTTTTGTCAGGCTATTGGTGACAGCGACTTAGGTATTATATGCAAATGAAGTCTTACTAACACCAGTACTGTCTCGATAATGTTCCCACCTGAATCTGCTCACAGAACTCTAATCTACTTTGTCACACACTCTCCTGTCCAAGCATCCCAGGAAGCCCCACCCCCGCCACATCATACTCTCAAATTAGTTTCATTCATTTTCACCATTTAGCTCCTGACACTGAACATCATTCAGATTTTCCCTGTAACTCCCTCCCTCGCTTGCCTATGTATGTAAGAGAATATCAAATGCCCATCACTGATTGAGCATCCGTGCGCTACCCAGACACACATTGGTGGATTGGAGTCCTTGCTTCCCCAGGGTTTATAATGTTCAGCAAGGAACTAAACATTTGCAAATGAATATCAGATGTCAGGTGATGCAAGTTTCTCTGCTGTCGATTAACCCTGGAGATTAAAAGCAGCTGACAGGCTGCTGTGTGGCTGTAGGAAGGAGGGGCCTGTGACCGTGGGCTGAACCATGAAGGAAGGCACAGTTACTCTGCAGCTTTTCTTTTGGCTTTCTCAGAGTCTCTTCTAATTACATGACTAAGCTGGTTAACTACCCACTGGCCAGGCAACAAGGGCTTTAGACTCTCAGTACTCCCTCAGGTCTCAACTGACTTGACCCCGTGCAGAAAAAGAACCCCACCATGAGTTAGATGATTTCAAGGCTTGTCCTCTCAGTTTCTCAGGTGTGGTTGGTCATAGCTGAATGCCAAGGGCATTCAAACATAAGGTCAACTGAGGCCAGGTTTCCCAGTGTGCACATGCATTTTTAGAAGGAGACTTTTAGATAGTCAAGCCAACTCCACCTTGCTGAAGACTGTCACTAGGATAGTGACGTCTCGAGCTTGAAGTTGTAGTCTAGGAATCGCAACATGGATTTGAATTTGAGTTGACACCAGGAAGCAAGAAGCTCAGCGTCTAATACAGGAAAGGCAAGCGAGAATTGGCTCTTCTGGGCCCAGGGATAATGACATGAATGTGGCCTAATATTTAACCATTTTCCTCTGCTCAGCAATGACACATTTAAACCAAATAACTCACAATTTGTGCAAAACTACACTTTTCCATCCACAATAAATCTAAAAGAATGAAGTCTTTCTGAGCATGTCTTTGAAGGTGTTTCTGGTTCCTCGTGTCAAGTCAGCCCCCTTTGTGGTCTTCCCACATCCCTAGTCACTCTGATGACCCATCCATGGCTGTTCTTGTATTGTACCTCTTCTTCGCGTTTTTCTGACTGTCCCTCTTCTTTCACCAGTGACTCTAAGTTCTATTTTCTGCTTACTTTCAGCCCCTGCAGCCTGGGGGAGCTCTCCTGGCCATGGAGATTGGTTAATAGTAGGCACTGGACTTCAAATATCCCAGAGGGTGACTCAGTAATTCCACCAATGAAGGTAAGGGCCAAGGCATAGATAGAAGCTCATGCTGGTGATTATATTGGAGTCTCAAGCAAGCCAAACTGAAATCCAGAATTGGAGTTTTAATGGCTGAGTTGTAAAGTACTACAAATTGAAACACCATCATCTTTCTTAATCCAATTTGAACCAGGATGATTTCTGTCTCTTAAAAGCAAAGGAAGTGCTACCTATTAAAGAGTTACAACAAACATATACAATACTGTGCCAACCAGAGTCCTCTTGAGGAACAGAACCCATTGAGTAAGTGAATACGTAATCACAAAGGGGACTTAATAGATAGGCTTATGTGGGGGCAGTGGTCTGTGACGGCAATCTGACACCTGGTTGAGCAAAGGCTGAAAATTCTGGGAGACCCCGTGAAATATTCATGAGGGACCAGATTATATTTTTAGCCAATGTTCCTGGAAGGCTCCTGTAAAATCAGCCACAGCTATCACAACCCCTGTATAGAGAGAGGCCTGCCATGTGAGATTTGTCACGTAGAAAGCAGCCCTGACCCCTCCCATAAGCAAATGTGGCACTAAAGAGCCCCCAGACCTAGCCAATAGAAAGTATCAATTGCCAAGCCCCTGCCCCCTCTCCAAATAGTATAATAGATTGTCCCACCTGTGTAGCTCTCTCTCCCTCTCTGCAGATCTCTGCCTGCCTGCTCTCTGCATATCTCTGTGCAGCTCTCTGCCTGCACCGGCTCTCTGCCCACCTGCTCTCTGCGTCTCTCTGCCTGCCTGCTCTCTGCGCTGCTCTCTACGCTGCTCTCCGCCCACCCCTGCCCACCAGCCTGCTCTGTCCCTGCTTCTGCTCATGCCTGCTGCCCGCCATCCAGAAGGAATAAAGCTGCAAAACTACTTTGGCGTCGGAGAACTTTGTCTAAGGGGCTTTAACACTTGGGCCCGTGAGGAGATCCGCCCTCCGGGCCTAGTGGAGGGGCGCGCATCGACAGCGGCTGTGGGTCTCCCAGGAACCACCAGAAGTCTCCTGCACTCCATAGGCTAGCTGGCCTCTCATGGGTCTAGCCCCGGGCGACTCAGCATGGGTGACAAGTGCTGAGTGGGCTCAGTCCAACAGGCTTACATGTTATGGGCTAGGTAGCCCAACGGTGGTTATCTGTGCATCGGCATTAGAGTCTGAGAACCTTGGAGCTGCTTAGTCCATGAGGTTGGAGGCTGAAAAGGCTGGATTCTATCAGCGAAGGTGGTAGCAATGGCAACAGCTATAGCTGCAGCAAGTTATATGCTGTACTGGCTGGTTTGTGTGTCAACTTGACACACGCTGGAGTTATCACAGAGAAAGGAGCCTCCCTTAAGGAAAAGCGTCCATGAGATCCAGCTATAAGGCATTTTCTCAATTAGTGATGAAGAGTGGGAGTAGTCCTGAGTTCTATAAGAAAGCCAGCTGAGCAAGGCAGGAGAAGCAAACAAGCCAGAAAGAAACATCCCTCCATGGCCTCTGCATCAGCTCCTGCTTCCTGCCCTGCTTGAGTTCCAGTCCTGACTTCCTTTGGTGATGAACAGCAACGTGGAAGTGTAAGCTGAATAAACCCTTCCCCCCTCCCCCCCAACTTGCTTCTTGGTCATGATGTTTGTGCAGGAATAGACACCCTGACTAAGACAGATGCACTTACCAGTAAGGTTAAAAGCAGACAGGGAAACCAGCAGCTTTTTCTTTGGACCTCCTACATCTGTGTCAATAGAAGTCACTGGGTTTGAGGAAAAGTCTTTCCCTCAAATAATCTTTCTAGAAAACACCCCTAGAGACTTCTGGAGTGACAGACAACATAAATAGTGTCCATTAAAATGTGCATCTTTCCATTTGCTGACCTTTATTCTTAAAAAGAAAAGTTATTGAGGATACTTAGAACCATTATGGGAAAATCATACCTGGCTTTAGCTGCTGGCACAGTTCACGAAGATCAATAAATGGTTAACTGAGGCATAGGGCTTGGTCATAGCTAAGGAACTCCAAAGTTGAGGTTTGATTCAAAGCTGAGCCATGGGTGCAAACACAAGATCCAGGATCCTCAAGAAACCTGTGAGGCTAGCATCTGGGGTGTTTAGGCCAGCAGTATGTGTTTGAGCAAGACTCCTGGCGTGGGAGCTCTTATGAGCCAAACTGGGAGCCACAGTCCAAGAAATATTCTGTGTTTTTAACAGATTCAGCAGGCCAGACAGTGACATCAAATATCTTGATCAGGAGACTGTGTTGTTTGTTATTAGGGCTTCTAGAGTTCATTGATATTCTTCTACTTTTTAGAAAGAAAAAAAAAAAAGAAAGAAAAGAAAGAAAGACTTAGTCCTCTACAAAGCATAAGAAAGTCTCATCCTGGATATGTCTCAGTTTGCTGATTGTTCATTTGACAATGCCTGGATAGGCCTCAGTTTCCTGATTGCTCTTGGGCTGTTGGTCTTCACTCACAGTTCCAAGTGCTGGTGATGGAAGGTGAAGTCCCATATGATGGCTGTCTTGGGCTGAACTGCACTGACCTGCAGCCCCAAGATAGAGGCTTCTATCTTTCCTTACCCCCAGTCTCATGGTCACAATCAAGCTGTTGTTCTGGTTATGTGCTATGTTTGTCCCTTCGAGATAGGACAATAGGAGATACTAACAAATAATGCCCCCATTTGTGTGTTTCTCAAATTATGACCCCAAGTCTCTTAAACACAATGTCTCTGAGCTATTTGTCAAAACACAGACCTTGTCTCTCCTCCAAAAAGGTACAAAATCAGAGCCCCCAGATAGCCAGCAGCCAGCAGCCAGCAGCCAGCAGCCAGCAGCCAGCAGCCAGCAGCCAGCAGCCAGCAACCAGCAGCCAGCAGCCAGCAGCCAGCAGCCAGCAGCCAGCAGTCAGCAGTCAGCAGCCAGTAGTCAGCAGCCAGCAGCACTCTTCATTTTGATAAACATCTACAACGTATGTTATAAATGAATGTTTAATATTCATTGAGCCACACTTCTGGCCTGGGTCCTCCTTCAGATTTTAACATATATGATCTGGTTCCATACCATAGCTGGACCTATAGAAAGAATAGAAACCTGGAAACAAACTGAGATAATCTGGCTTCAAGTCTCAAGTGTAGCAGGGATCAATGGATAAGACATCTGGAAGTGTTTGAATATACTTGAAACTCTATGTTCTCATCTGTAAATTCAATGATTACAAATTAAGATGGTAGGGGCCTTGGCAGGCGCACTCCGGGGTGGGTGGGGGTGGGTGGGGCAGTGGCAAATGAGAAACTGTGAGCAAACCATCAGACTCTCAGAGCTGCTAGAGATTCGTTCCCCGGGGCTGGAGAGATGGCTCAGCAGGTAAAGGCACTGGCTGCCCTTCCAGAGAACCTGGGTTCAATTCCCAGCAACTACAGAGCAGCTCACAACTCTCTGTAACTCCAGTTCAGAGGGTAGGGGGTCCAATGCCCTCCTCTGGCATTTGTGTGCACAAGGCATGCATGTGGTACACAGTCATACATGTGGGCAAACTACCCATATTTACATTAAATGAGCATTTTAAATTTAAAAAAATTCTTTTTTCAGACATCTTTTTCCAAAAGGAGAATAGAGGGAAAGAAGCAATGAAAATGGAAGGGAGGCAGGGAAAGAGAGAGGGAGTGAAGGAAGGAGGGAGAAAGGGAGGGGTGGACGGACGGATGGAGGGAGAGAATGTAAAAGGCAGCTTTTGGTATTGAAATTTATGCGAGGTTGCAGCTCTTATATAGGACAACTGGACATCCAGAGGACTAAGATCCAAATTCCATTGCTTCCAGTCATCATCTACAAAGGTAATCAGAGCGCTGGTTAAATTCCCACTGTTACTTCTGTTACTGGGGAAACTGAGGTCCATCCCTTTTGGGTCCTCATTAATAATGCTTTAAAATAATACTAATAATTCTATATTCTATTACATCATCATAATAAAGTATTATTAATAAAGAAGTCTTAAAATGTTCTCAGGAGGAAACTTGAACAATTTTATTAGTGTTTGAGAGTGAGGCAGGCAAGCTGGTGATCTTGGCAACTGCTTGGTGAAGGGCGATGGAGACAAGGGAAAGAGAAGTCCAGGCCTTGTGCAAGGGTAGCCAGCGAGCAGGAAATAGAGGAGTGAGCCTTCAGAGAATGAGAGGCACCACACTATCCAGGAAAACAGGCTTAGGAGCCTAGGACCTGAGCCTGGTTTAGTAGGACTGCACCAGGGATAGATGGTTAGAGACAGAGATGGCTTCTTAAGCAAGGACAAGTGATCCCAAGAGTGGGGGTTGGCTAGTGAGCCGAGGAAAGAGCCCAGCAAGCGGTGGGCCCTGTAGGCCTGACCCTTCTCATAGGACATTTGTATAACACCCTCCTATCCAAGTTTGTGTATGGTGGGCCTTTCCCATGCATGCTTTGTTGGGTAGAAGCAGTCCAGGTAGAGAAGGCTTCTCAGTGTTCCTCTGTGACCTGACTGAGCATGCTCTGTTTTCTGTCAGAAGTCCAGGTGGTCACGCGCTCAGTTTTCCTTTGCCAACTGGCTGTTTTCACATGTTAGTCTTCATGTTTCGGTCCCCACTCTTCTGTTGTGCCAACATATAACTTTTTACAGAAAGCACTCAAGGTGTGACAGAGGCTGCAGGACACCTCGGAGGGGATACCCAGGGGCTTTGAACAGACGGGACCCCAAGTTCCTTGCCTCAGGGTTTTTAATTCCAGGCGAGATGACTCAGCATTGCGTGTCCCCTAGCCAGTAAACCATGCCCCAATTATCAAGCTGTGAGTGTGTTGTCTAACAAAAGCAACCAAAAAAAACCTGTCTGGCCTCTGTGGCGACACAAGTCCTGCTTCAGCTTTTAATGGCTTTCCTTGTTCTGAGGGATGATGATGGTGTTCTTTGTTTTGAATGTCAGCTTTGATTCCAGTCTAGATAGGGCCTCAGGACAAACCATTAAACCCGACTCCATGTGTGTCGCAAGGAGGAGGACTGGTTATTCTGTGGTCTGGGAGAGCTGAAGAGCTGAAGATCAAATCAAATGCCCAGGTCACTGATGACAGCACAAACCCCACCCGCTGAGGAGCTGGCCCCAGAGTGGTCACAACCCTTATCTGGACGGTCCTAATTGCAGAAAGCAAAACATGAGGATTGCTTTCCATGTACACGTCTGCCAAGACACCCTTCACAGTCCAGAGTCTAGGAATGGAGGAAGGCACATTCAATAGAAACCAGCATTCCAGAACGTTTTCTGTTTTGTCAAAGAAGTATGGAAAATGAATAGTGCCGGATAATATTGCTACAAAATTAGCTGTATCATTTCCTCTTGTTCAATATTGAAACACAGAAGATGTGTCTTTTTTCCCTCTGTAAAAGTCAAATAATGTTGACATGCACTAATGTATCTGGTTCTTCAGACACAAATTTGCTTGGCCCTTTGAAAGCATACATATAAAATGATGTTATTTCATACATGGGTGTGGTCTCCATTATGTCAGGGTGTGTGCATAATTACCCTAAAGGTAACAATTTCCATGGCATAAATGCCCTAAGAGCAATAAAAGAAGACGCCCCAGTAATATAATTTTTATTGGCTCTCTGCTGCCCATGTTGTCTTGATAAAAATATGTCTGCTGAAGCTTAGAGCAAGGCCCTTAGAGAGATTTTTACTTGTAGGACTTGGCCTGAGGGTCTTATCTATGAACCTAGGACACCCCTCCTCACCACAAGCTGGTCTAGTTAAATTGAGTCCCTCATGAGAGCTTCTAATTTCTAGAACTTTCTCCTTGTCAAAGAAATGGGCAGCTGGGCAATTCTGACTTCTGTGGTTTATCCTTTCGGGAGAAATCCCTGATAGATCAGTAGGAAAGTCCTCTGTAGTGACTTAGGGGCTCTCAGTGGCCCTTAAATCCTGCTGCGAGTGACAGAATGTAAGGGTGGTGAAGAGGAAAGGTTGGTTGGGTATGAGGTAAATAATGGTGTTTGCCGTGGGGCCATGCGCCACCACAGCACAAAGATGACTTATGTCTTCCAAACGTGGCTCTTTGGAAAGACGTGTCAGTTTGGGGCCCTGCATTAGAACTACCCAGGAGGAGCCAGTATGTGACTTAGGAACAACGGCATTTGAGTATTTAAAACTCCTGTCTACATAAAGCTGATGAGGTGGCCGAGCCCTATAATTCCAGCACTTGGGAAGCTAAAGCAGAAGTTGGCAAGTCTGAGACAAGAGAGGGCTACATAGCAAGACCCTGTTTTAGTTTGTTTGTGTATTTTTTTTGACATAGTTGTTGTTTTAAGAAGCAGGGTTGAGATTTTGTTTTAAGAAGTGGAATTGGGAAAGTTGAGAAAATGTAGCAAAACTCCTTTCTGGATTCCAGAAACCAGATGGCAGGAGATGGAGGAGGCTCAATCTGCCACTCCCAGTAGATCTCAGCTTGAGTGTCGGCGCCCCAGCCTTGCCTTTAGTGCCCAGTGGATCTTAATTAAATGCTCGGGTTAACCATCTCTCTCCACTCTGCTCTTCATCATAGATCAGAGCCTATGACTATTTTATCTGTTTTTCTCACTGCTTTCCAATGTGGGCAAACTGTGTGTGTGTGTGTGTGTGTGTGTGTGTGTGTGTGTGTGTGTGTGTGTATGAGGTACAGACACAGCCTTGCTTGTGACTTTATCCCCAGTGGCAAGCACAGTACCTACTACATGCCTGAGTAGGCAGTCGGCTAATGTTTGTGGAATTAATTACATGGAGATGGCTCTTGGGGGCAGACATCCAAAGGATGCATTTCCAATACTGTGTGTAATCTTGAGAGACTAGAAAAGGGAATTGATTAGATGAGATCATCAACAAAGGTGCAAAATCTAAGTGTCACACGCTTATTGCAAGTGGGCTAGTTAGGGCATAGGAGTAGAGGCAAATTCTCACATTCTATCTTTGGGGGGTTGTATAAAGTCATGGAGAAATGAGAGGAATATAGTTACTTCCTATGGTGCTGGTGTGGAGTCAATGCTTAAAGACCAGCAGGAAGGTTTGCATTGTAGCATAGTCTCTCTGCCCAAAGGCCCTCTCCAGAGGGAGATGCTGTCCGCAATGGAGTGTGAGGCTAAGCTCTGATATCAAGAAAGGAGAAGGGTCACAACAAGCTAGGCATTTGAAGAGATTTTGAAAGTTCTATGGGGACAAGACATAATTTATTCACTCCAGTGAAGGCTGCTAGGCAGGCCAGAGGTTTAGAAGGCACCTAGCATTCACACGTAGGCACAGGCACACATGCAGATGGGCACACAGCGTGCATGGAGGGTAGGCTCACAGGCCTCCAGGCAGACACACACAGGCAGGCTTGTGAAAGTGGAGTGAAGGCTCTCAACTCTCACTTCAAGGATGTGCTTATACAAAATCACACAGAACTGGCACTCTGAATGAAACAATTATATCACTACTTACTATGGGGGGGGGGTCCCCAGACATTCTGTGTCAGCCATTTTGTTAAGACTCGTAGAACCCCAAGTGTCCAAGCATTAGCCACCTTGGCTCATGCCAGATATTGAAACTACTAAATATAAATTGACCTTTATGATCCTTTGTTCCCTACCCAGGGATTAGGGCCAAGAGAACTGGTAAGTACCCCTAGGATCTCTTTCCATCATAGAAGAGAGGTGAGCTGAGACCAAGCAGACTTAATTGGGGATATTCCCAAGATGGCCCAAGGAAAGTAATTCTCTGGAGGCCATATCATGAACTGGGTATATATAACACAGGCAGAGAAGCTTGCTGACACAACTGAGCTCTGTCTCCTTTTCCCAGGGGAGGGAAGTGAGACTTGGGCCTTATGATATCCCGGAGCATGTTTTGGAGATCAGGATGAAGTAATGGCAAGTAAATCTCATCCCTGGGTGTTTTTGGGGGAGGGGGTGGAGTTTTCTGGAGATGTGATAAAATGCCCTGACCAATAGCTTACAGGAGAAAGGGTTTATTGTGGCTCACAGTTTGTCATAGTTAGGGTTTTATTACTGTGAAGAAATAACATAACCATGGTAACTCTTCACCTGGCATTCTCATGAAGGTCACAGTAAGTTAGAAAGACCAGATAAGTGTGGGGGTATAAGCCTGTAACCCCAGGCCTCCAGAAGCCAAGGTAAGAGGATCTTGAATTTAAGGCCAGCCTGGACTATGGAGTAATATCCAGTCTCTCTCTCTCTCTCTCCCTCTCTCCCTCCCTCCCTCCCTCCCTCTCTCTCTCCCTCTCTCTCTCTCCCTTCCTCCCTCCCTCCCCCTCCCTCTCTCTCTTTCTCTGCTTCTCTGTCACTCTCTCTTTTATACACACACACACACACACACACACACACACACACACTCACTCACTCACACACCCCAAAACAAAACAGGAGCTTGCTGATTTGAAAAGATGTCTTACTTAATGGAAGACTACTGTTTTCTTCCTAAAGTGAATTGAAGAAAGGAATAATTAAGTTTCCGTGCTTTGTTCTTGCAGGTGATTAAAGATCACCTTCTTTGTAATCTGCAAAAGCCACGCCCACAGCCACACCCACACTTAGCTCTTTCAGGCTATCTACTGTGCACACACCGGACACTCTTCACACTGTAGCTGGCTGTCCCCTCCTCTTAGCCTCTTCCAACTAATTGGGTTTGAGGGAAGAAATCAGATGTGTTCCAGCACTCATTATCCTTTTGCAAACAAAGAAGAAGCAAAGCAAAGCAAAACAAAATGGAGTCCAGGCCATAAGCACCATAAGTTAATGGTACCCATTTTGTTCTCATATTCTCCTAACCCCATAAGCACTTAACTGGGGCTTTGAGGGTGGGAGCCTGCAGTTTCCAGGCAGAGCCAGTGCACCTGACTCTTAGTGCCCAGTCTGCCAATTGATAAGGCTGTCTGGAGTCTCCACACTCCCCTAAGTGCTGGCTGTCAAGTGGGAGCTGGGCACCTCCTGCAGAGCAAAGAGTGTTGTTTTTAAACGATTACTCCGTGTGAAGAGGTTTCCAAGTAAGCTAATGCTAGGGGTGTTTAAACACAGTAATGGGCTATCTTTCAAATGCCTTTTTAGTTGGCAACTTAATAATCTCCTTGTTCAAATATTATTTACACCATAGCACATCTGATACCTCCCAAAAGTTAAACAAGTCACTTGGGAAAGTGGGATGGAGCTGTGACAAGCTGAGTAGATGCTCTAAAAGGTCCCTCTCATTTTGTCATGTCTGGCATGGTGTCCCATTCCCATATCGTTTGTCCTTCCTACTTAGGAGAAACTTACCTGTAGATAAATGGGGGGGGGGGGGCATGAATCGTATTTAGCAGGCAATATAAGCATATATAAGTGCACTTACCAGGCAAGGCCCTGACTATATAAACAGCATTTTGTACATACAACATATTTCTTTCTCTTCTCTAGCTAAGAGCTAGAAGAGATTAACATATGTGTGAATATTCTATTCAAGCAAAGCACACAAATGAAAAATTAAAATATGGAGCAGAGAAGAACTCAGCAAGACCATTGCTCCTGAGGCCTTCCAGATGGTCAGGGAAGGCTGTGACTTTTGTTACACTGAAGTCACCCAGCTACCCAAGAAACAGTCTCTCTCTGTCTCTCTGTCTCTCTCTGTCTCTCTCTGTCTCTCTCTCTCTTTCTCTTTCTGTGTGTGTGTGTTTCTCTGTCTCTGTCTCTCTTTCTGTGTGTGTGTTTCTCTCTCTGTCTCTGTCTCTCTCTCTCTTTTTCTGTGTGTGTGTTTCTCTCTCTGTCTCTCTCTCTTTCTGTCTCTCTCTCTCTCTCTCTCTCTCTCTGTCTCTCTATCTCCCCCCTCTCTCCTTCTCTTTCCTCCCTTCCCTCCATTGCTCCCTCTCTCCCTCCCTCTCTTCCTTCCTTCCTTCCTTCCTTCCTTCCTTCCTTCCTTCCTTCCTTCCTTCCTTCCTTCTTTCCTTCCTTCCTAGGGAAAACGTCAGGGTCCGGCATGTCGGACAAGCGCTCTATCATCTCTCTCCACCGCCAGCCTCAGTTTTCCATCGCCCCTTCTGGAGCTGCTCACTCTCCATCAGTTAGCAACTCTGTTATTTTTATCCCCCACTTGAAAACCTCTAATTGTGGAGGGAAGAAGACGTGATAATAAGGCTGGAAAATCTGAACCTAGGGCCTGTCTTTATTACCACTTGCTGTTTCAACGGAGTTTTAGGCATTCCTCTGGCTATAGCTTTTCTAGCATGTAAAATGAGAAACAGCCATCTCCTGGGTGTTCTGGAAATCTCCTTGGACATGGAAATAAATGGAAGTGAGGTGACAGAGGGAGGGAAATTGGTCTATGGAGAGAGCTGTGGGAACTGTGCAGCCTGGGCTTTCCCAAAGCGTGGCCTCAGATCACGGACAAAGTGTGGGAGCCTTTGCTCTCTTACACGGGAGAGTGAAAGGACCGCACAAATGTCCTCTGTAAACATATTTGACAGATACTAAAGAAACATGGTGGTACAGGTTACCCCTCTGTGGAGTGAGCCCCAGCACTCCCTTCTAGCACTCTTGATGGCATCGGATCTAAAGATGAAAAACTACCAGACATGCTCAGGTGCACGGCCTTCTGAGTTGCTGATTAGCAACTCTGCCCTTCAGAGTTGGGGTACTTCAGACCTGGTATCTCCCTTGGGCTCTAAATCATGACCCTACAGCCAAAAACCCAGACAGCGCTAGAGAAGTCCACACTGGTCCCTATCATGAGTTCTTTCTCCTTTAAGACCTGTCACAGATTACATATGACTCCAGCACACAGACTGTCCCCAAGGCTCCGGCTTACCCCAGGCCTGACAAAGCAAAGGGACACTGTCACCATCCATGGGCCGGGATCCAAATCTAAGTTTCCTCTACTTCTCCATATAGTGTAGAAGTGCACAGCAGTCACCCTAGTGAGGGCACAAAGTCCCCACAGCCTAACTTTATTGTGGGGAAGTATTAGCGCTTAATTGGCATAGGGACGAAAAGGCAGTGTTCCGTTAGGAAAGAGAGCAATTTTCTAGTCCTTGGCACCTGCAAAGAGCCTCCAGGCCTGGCTGGCAGCTTTGAAATTGCTTCTCAGCTGCTGGCATGAGAATTTCCCTGGCCTGTGTAGATGGCATTTGATTCCAGAGTTGGGGGTTGGGGAGCAACCTTGAATGTAGCTTCAAAAGCCCTTCAGGTGCCATATCTGGTCTCCAGTTTCTAAGCCTGGTACATGCAAACTCTGGACATTGTCCCTCTATTCCAGGATCCGCTACTGGAATCCCAGAATGGCAGGTGATCAGCTATAGCTTTGGGCTCCTTCAACTCTGCCTAAGCACGTGACTTTGTTCTGTTGGAGGCAGTCATCCTAAGGGCTGCTGGGTCTGCTTAGCTACACCTGGCCTCCATACCAGTGCCCACTTCAGGAGGCAACAAGCCAGGCCAGATTCTCTGTGCTGTTGCCCAGGCTATGTCATGTCTCCCAGGGTTCACCTAAAGTTGGTCAGGTAATAAATTCCTCAGTCAACTCTCTTTGGGGCTCCCTGGCTCTTGCCAGAAAACAGCACTTAAGTCCCTTATTTCAGTCTCTCACAGTCACAGTTTGCCCGAGCCAACCCAGCTCAGGCCAGCTGTGTGCAGGCCGGTCCAGACTTCTGAGCATGCATCTGAACTGCATGCCAGACCATCAGGGCAGGGGCCAAGGTCAGCACTGAAGAGCAGGTAAGGTTGCTAATGGCTGCCTAGACTGTTGAAGCACATTTCTATACAAAACACTAATGAGCTGGTGGGGAGCTTGGGGGATAATTTTCAGCATTAGGATTCAATGAGCCTGGCTAAAATCCCAAGCCCTATTGATTCATAGTCCTGACGATTCTCCTTGGCCCTGAAAGTTGTTTTGCCCTCATTTGGGCAAAACAAGTCAAAGTCGGATAAGCGTCACTTTCCGTCCAATCCATTTCCTTGGTCTCGGTGTACGCAGCAGAGAGGCACAATGTCTCTTTTATAATTTTCTCCAGCAGTGCAGTGCTGCCAGCAAGAAAAATTATAGCCTCCACCGTCACTAAATCCAAAACTCTGATCCAGTGACCTTTGCTTGGAGACAAAATTTCTCAGTGCTGCACCAAAACCAATCCAGCAAAGGGCTTTGATACCGAAAAATATTAAAAGAAAACAGCATGAAAAAAACAAACAAGCAGGTCGGCCCGGCCTAGCCTGGGTTCAAGAGAGCATCGTTTCATGTGGTTCCCTTCGTGCCTACATGCTGTGACAGGTTCAGGATGTCTCCTGCTGGAGAACACTGACATTTGATGTTTGAAGAGAGCAAAGCTGACCGCCCAGCACAGAACTGTGTTCAGAATCCACACGGGGACCCGCCCCCTCCTGGAAGGCTGCCCGCCATTTCAGTCATGGAGACTCCCAACTCTTTGAGCTCATCCTTCAAAGCAATAGGGGGCACAAGGTTAAAATAAGGGGTTATGGCGTGGGCCTGTCAGGCAGCCACTGTGGGTGTGTATATATGTCTACTGGTTCTATCTGCAGTAGTCTTGAGTGTCTCTCAAAGACACTTTTGCTCTGAACCATTCCCTGATGAGACTGAGGCCAGACTCATCAATCAAGAGTTACCAAGGCCTGAGGAGAGGAATGAAAAGGACTGAAGGTTCCATCAATGCTGAGCAACTGTGGACCTTAAAGCTGTTCTCAGACAGTGTGCAGGGTGGGTCCACAGTGCCACTGGGCAATGCATCTAAAACTAGCCATGCA
>CM052714.1:64291550-64319888 GCA_028551405.1 Uromys caudimaculatus
GGTTAGCTCTGATACCAGCAGGTATTCTACAAAGCCATGGCATTAAAATATTTGAAGTTACTTCTCTCCTGCACAGAATCTACAAGTTATCGCCTAGCCTTATAGGGCCTGGACTCAAACAATAAATAACAAAACAAAACAGATACTTTCTTCCAGATTATTAAATGACTTGTGAATGGGCCTTTAAGACGTGCTCAGAATGACACTGAAGACACTTGTCGTCTACATTTTAGCTCACATGTTTGAACATTCCTCAGCATGGGCTCTGCCACCCCCATGATGCTTTCCTTCTGCGTTGCTCCGGACACTACCATTCCTTCCTGCTCTTCCGTACACTCTGTCACACCAGTCTCCATAACTGCGCAGCACTGAATTACATCCTCCTTCTTTCTCGCCATCATCTTCCACTTTTCCAGCTCAATGCCTCCAATGCCAGCAACCTTTGGTCTCAATAGGTACCATATACAGTCCATGGTCACATTGCCAGCAACCAACAGCAGCAACCAGCAGCTACGAATCAAGCAGCAGGAGGAGCAGCTGCTGCCACACCGCCTTTGGGGGTTCTTACATTTATACATCCTTTCAAGAGACCCCAGAATTCCAAATATCATACAGTTACAAAACCTATCTGCAGCTGGCAAAGTCATGCCCCTGCCAGAGCACAGGACAAATCACAGTCAGCTGCGGTGGACAAACTGATGTAGTCCTTTGTCCCATATCTGAGATTAAAACAAAAACATAGTCACATAACATTTTTATGTTTTAAAAGAAACCAAAATTCTCACTATACTTTCCTTTTTCAAATCACATTCCAGACAAGAACTTGGCTTCCATACTAGTCCATGCAATTCTAGAATCATCTTATCATGGCTTCAGAAACATCACTGAGTGCACAGAACTCAGTGCACCAATACAGAAACTCCATAAAGAAGACTTGGTTCAGCTGGCTCCTGCTGTGTGTGTAGCCTGTCACCATCTGGGCTGTGCAGCTGAGCTCCTGGCTGACTTCCCTACAGAAAGTATATTTTTTTCCAGTGCCACTTTTATTGGCAGAAACTTTAATATGACAGTCTAAGTGGACTAAAGGCATCATTTTGAAAATAATCCTTAAAGGTAACCAGTAATACAGGTATGACTTGGGAAGATCTTTCCATTAGTCATCCAGAATTTCAGTTACAACTTGAAAGCAGTAGATGTATACTAACAGAAGAGGAGCCTAGTCACTAACAAGTGTGGCTGCAGGCAGGAGGACAGGGTCCTGATGAAAACTGAAAGCTCACCTCATGAGTGTGACATTATCCCTCTGGGGACCACTCCCTACTCCGAACTTAGGCTATGAGTCACATTTTGTATTTGGGGATCTGATCCTTTGTGTGGCTTCTCTGGCAGAACTTGCATATAGGGTGTGAGCTGGGTCAGCCACACAATTGAACAGCCAGCCAGTGAGAAGATCATCCAGTATGGATATGTAAAATTTTGTTTCCCAGAAACCCTTGGGATTTTTAACTGATTGTGGTAGCAGTGATTTCCCTGAAGGGTTGTACTAACAGATTTCTGAGAAGTAGACTGTTCTTCTCTTGAGTCCTTTCAGAACCCACAGAAAAGGTTTGAACTTTAATGTAGTAGTTTTTTAATGTTAGTTTTTGTTTTATTTTATTATATATTATTTTGTTATATTTTAATATTACCTCTTAGAAGCCTGTTCTTTTCTAATGAGAGACAGAAAGGGGGTATAGAGGGATGGAGGGAAGGGGGGAACTGGAAGGAGGAGAGTGAGGGGAAACTGTTATAAAGATATATTATGTAAGAAAAGAATCTATTTCCAATCAAAGGAAAAAAGAACAGTTGTGTGACCTCTCCAGCAGCACTATTGCTACCTGCTATCACATACAGCTTCAAACACACCTGGGATGTTCAAACACACATGTTCTTCCAGCAGATTCTGAAGACTGTACACAGATCCCGTAGGAGTCCCTGGAAAGAAAGGGTAGATATCCTGACTGAAGGGCATTGATTAGGAAGGTTCTGACTGCAGTGTGCTAGGGCTTTGAGCCAAGACCTGGGGGTGTTGCAGAAAGCAAATGAACTACTGAGGGGGAAATAGGAAGCAGATTAATCCTCCAGCTCAAGAGGCTGCTCAGCTCAACCTACATAGGTGGCCTGTCACTCTATTGTTCTGTCACCATGAAAGTTTAAAGTCCTAGGGTTCTTGTTGCTGGGCCCTAAACATGCTAGTATAGTGTCTATGTATGGAAAGATAGAACTCTACTCAGATTTCAGAAAATTGATATGTCTATTAGTTTGTACCTATTGATTTATTTATTTTGAGACAATTGTTTGATATATTGCCCAGTATTCTTGTTTTCAACTATGTATTCCAGGCTGGCCTTGAACTTGTGACTATCCATCCTCAGCCTCCCCAGTGCTGGGATTACTGGAGCACTATCATCCCTAGCTCCCTGGGAAAATCAGAGCAGTTAAGAACAAGAACACATGGTAGCCAAACAACAATGCTACAGCACACCGTGGCACCACACCTTCAAGTGTTCACATCATTTAAATAGGTAGGTGATGCCAGGGTGATGAGTTTTTGCTCATTTGCTTCTGTGTAATGGCCTACAGTTCGTGAATCTATTTTAAGTACTTAATCACACTGGTCGGCTATCTGTGGCAGCTTGGCCGACATATCATGAAAGCATGATGTCTCACACTTCGTGTAGGTCAGGGATTCTTCTTCTAGGTCTCACAGGGTACACTCAATGCTTGGCTGTCCTCTCCTGTGAAGGCAGAGTAGAGAAGGTGTTTCTACAATCAACGACATGGTTGATGACAGGATTTGGGCCCTTTCATTGGCTAGTGACCTTCCCTAGTTCTGTGTTGTGTGATCCTCTCCAGCAGGCTCCTTGCTCCCCACAGCCAGCAGGAGAGACACTACTGTCGAGAAGAAGTCTTAGTCCTTTGACGTCATCGAGGGGATGGCCCGTTGGTGTTGCTGAGCCCTGTGGGTTAGAAGCAAGTGACTGACTTAAGAAGAGAGGCTTGTGATGGGTATAAATACCAGAATACAGGGACCATGAGGCAGCCTCAGAGACAGCCTAAACCCATATAAACCACACAAGCTGAAATAATCATGCCGTTTTCAACTGCAGTAAATGTAGTGAATGTAGCTACAAATAGCCTCATTGTTCTGCCTTGGTCCAGATAGCTCACAAGTACTAAACCAGCATCTTCAACAAAAGGAAGCAGCAGAAACATTAGGAATAAGAAAAGTGAGTTTGACCAGAGAAGAATACCAGTCCACTGCATTTAAAGCTTCTGTGTGTCTACATTAAAAGAAAGGTCTCCTGAGCTAAGGAGTTCAATTCAAAGAGCTACTGGAGCCAGCGACCCTTCCTGGCCCTGCTGGAAGCCTGAGACAAGCTACACTCTCGAGACCTCACATGGCCTCCATGACGTCTCAACTACAACATAGGTTCCTGGGCTAGCTCTGCTCTTTCACTTTCAAATTCCTACCATCTGTTCTCCTTTCCTGCCTCCATCTCTCCCAGCCCACCCTCCTGCACCTCTACATTTTTAATATAAGCTCCATGGTGGATAAACAAAGATACTCTTAGTGCTCTCCAAGAGTCACTTCTCTCTCTCTCTCTCTCTCTCTCTCTCTCTCTCTCTCTCTCTCTCTCTCTATATATATATATATATATATATATATATATACATATACATATATCATATCAAAGTGTTTTTCTCTTATCTCTTTGGTGGGGAGGACTCTTGGCTTTGCCAGGCTGAAAAATCCAGGAGGACCATGAATTCTTGTTGATCTGCACATCATCCTCATGTCCTGCAGGGACCTCAGTCACAGCAGGAAGGTGGGTTGCTTTTTTCTTTTAGTAAGCGGTATCTTAAAATACTCTAACCCTACTTCTGCCTTTCCTGAGATCTGGCTCTTTCCTAATGTCTTAGGACACTACTTCAGGGAAGTCACTCATCGGAAAGCCCAGAGGCCTGAGGAGTCTCTCTGCCTTTGGGATCTGTTCCTCGATCCTGACTCTCCACACTATGTAAAAGTCTCCATTCCTTTGATGCACTCTGACTCACGCTGCAGGCTGTCTTTGTCAGTGTTCTATGGCTGTGAAGAGACACCATGACCAGGGCAACTCTTATAAAGAAAAAGTACTTAACTGGAGATGGCTTTCAGTTTCAGGGGTTTAGTCCATTGTCTTTATGGTGGCAAGAAGGGTGGCATGCAGACAGACATGGTGATGGAGAGATAGCTGAGAGTTCTACATCTGGATCGTCAGTCAGCAGAAAGAAAGAGATACTGGGCCTGGCTTAAGCATGTGAAACCTCAAAGCCAACTCCCAGTATTTCTCCAACAAGGGCACACCTATTCTAACAAGGCCACACTTGTTAATCCCTCTCAAGTAGTGTCACTTCCTGATGTTTAAGTATTCAACTGTATGAGCCTGGGGGAACATTCTTTGTCAGACTACCACCTTGTCTTAACTGAGGATGTCCTCCGCACTTTCTTCTCTATATCAAAGTCCTCGGCACCTGCTATGTCTTGTCTTCTCCGGCACCCCAGATGTCCCAGTTCCTTCAGGGACCCCTACATTCACTGATCCAACAGTAGAAACCCTCAGAGAAGGGTGTTCAGCAAGGGGAGCAAGCTGCATAGACGTCCTAATCCCATGGGCTCAGGATCCATGAATCTTTACCTCGGTGGACGCTGCCCACAGCCACAGAATCCAATGCTGGCCCAGATGAGACGCCCCTGCCTAGCCACCGGATCCTCACCCTCATGCTTCTGTCTGCTTGCTTCTTGACCTCCACACGTTCCCCTCTTCAAGAAATCCACCCCCTACATCGTTGTTGCCCCTGTAATTCAGATCTTTTTTTGTCCTCCAGACCACAGTCCTTACTTACTGAGCACTCTGTAGTCAGAAAGAAACTTGGATCTGGATAGCATCACATCTAGTTGTGTGGCTTAGAACAAGCACTGTGAGATTCAGCTTCTTCCACTGAAAATGAGGATAATAATATCTAGTTCAACGAAGATGTTGAGGATTAAATGAAATACTAACTATAAAGAACTAAGCAGAGTGACCATCAGATAGTAACAGTGACATGAATGAGTGTTGTTACTGACCTGGGAGTTGTAGGAATCAGTCTCCCCCTCTCTGTTACTCATCTTTGCTGTCTCATCCCATCCCTCTCAGGCCTTCCCTTCCACAAACGGCTCCTCTCTCAGCTATGGGGACATCCTTCCCTCCTGATGAACTCATAGCAAGATCTACTCTTACCCAAATGAAGCAAAGGACCCTTATTTAATTCTCTCTTAGTCTTCTTACATTTAACGTGAAACTCTCGACCCTGTCTTTGTCTTCATCGCTCCAGGTAAAACCATCCTCTAGAAACCCCTGCTCACTTTCCAGCTTCCGGTGAGAGGTAGCTTTCCCTCAGCCCTTAACCCATTCAGGCTCCAGGGCAATACAGACATGCTCTGAACTGAGATCCACACAGAAAGATTATCTTCAGAGACCCAAGACAGACTGGCATCATTTAAATGAGATACGTTCTCAAGCTAGTGTCATTTAAATGAGGTGAGTCTTCAGGCTAGGGGTGCAGCATGGTGGTGGAGGATCTACCTAGCATGTGGGAAGCCATGGGTTCGATACCCAGCACCAAGAAGACATGCAGTCCCCTTTTCCATCCAGTCTTATCTCTCTTCCCCCACTTCTGTGTCTCCCCGACTCCTTTCTGCCTTCCTTGCTCCCAACCACCCCTCTTTCTCTCCCCCTCTACAAGTACAGAGAAGCTGAGTGGGTTGCCTATAGTTACTGCTGCTAAGGAGGCTGAGGCAGAAGGATAGTTGGAGCCCAGGTGTTAGAGACTAGCCTGAACAACAGCAAGAACGAATCAACGGGGGGGGGGGGGCACCAGAATCGAGGGCTCAGTTCAGAAATGAAAAGTTATCATAGGAACTGGAAAGATGGTCTAGTGGGCAAAGCACTTGCCCTGTAAGTGTGAGGACCCAAGTGGGGACCCAGGACCCATCCAAAGTGGCTTATTCAAAGATAATAATAAGCACAGGTCTGTAATTCCAGTGCACCTGCATCAAGATAGTAGGCAGAGGCAGAATTCTCCAGAAGTTTGAAGGCCAGCTAGCCTGGGATATGCAGCAGCAGTCACGAGGTCCTGCCTCAAACGAGGTATAAGGTTTTCTTCTGACCTGAACACATATACACACACACAAATCTGTGCATATACACTGTGCTGTACACACACACACACACACACACACACACACACACATACACGCTGTGTTGTACACACTCATACACATTGTGCTGTACACACACACACACACACACACACACATTTTTTAGAAATCCATCTTAGTCTTTCCATAGACCCCGTGTCACTCATGAATGACTTAGAAAGTGCAGCTCTTGCAAACCCATACACTTTATAAGGTATCTATGAGGCCCAGGGAGCAAAGAGCTAACGCAATGAGATAATCTTTTCATGTTGCAGATATGATATCAATACCTTGCTCTCCTACAGAGTTACTGATCCTTTCAAGGTTGGGTGTCTTTTGCTGCCCTCTGAAGATTCCCAGACCTCAGGAGTCCTTGTCTAGCTATCTGCTCTCAGTACCCCATAAAGCAGACCTATCCTGCAGCTACATTGTTGCAACCTTCCCGGTGCCCTTGAAGTCTGCCTCCGGTACCCTGGCCTGTAGTTATCTCGATCTTAAATCACATTCAGTAGAGGCAGGCACAAGGTCAAGAGCTGACGATAGCATGCCGTGTGTTATTTTGTGTCCAGGCAGACAGTGGGGCCTTTCAGAAGACAATGGTGTCCTCTTATTCTTCCACCCAAGCATCCTATACGGAGCATAGTAGGAATTTAATTAAGATCCGTTGATAGATTAATTGAGTCTGTTACCTGGTCCCTTTCTGAAAGAAGCTTGTCTCTAAACTCTTTGTCCTCAGCTATAGCACGGACAAAGCAAAGATAGGCACAGGAAGAGTAGAAGCCAGAAGCAAGGTCGTCTGAAGTCCCACAAAACCAAGGCGCATTAGGCACTCCACAGGCCCTGAGCCCACATAAATGAAGGTCCACAGGCACATTCACTTGGGTCTTGATCTTCTCAGCCTTGGGTTACTATGGCTTCTTCTTTTGGTCTCCCTCCCCAGTCTCTACAGGTGGCCTCCCCTCACCTGGTGCACAGGAGAGGACCTTAATGGGCGGTCAATGACCCTTCTTCTGGCTGAGTCAGAATCAAAGGTCAAGGACTCGCTCCTATCTTAGAATGAACCAGTGTTAGGTGCTTTGCACATCTCGGGTTGGACCCCGTCTAACCTAGCCATCTTTACTGCTGCAAGTCACACCAGATTCTAGCAGCATTTCCTGCCCTGAGCCCCTCCTGGGAATTTAGGGAATGCTGGGTATGGTATGAACGTCTGCTCTAGCTCTTGGCTGGATAACGGCTTAAAACTGGGCTTTTTAGTAGTGACCATTGGGTCTCCCCTCACAATTCTCCAAGTTTATATGTCACGTGCACATATAGGCATGATCCCCACTTAAATCATTGTGAACTCTGAAATCCAACATATTTTTCAACCTACGACTCAGGAGAACAGAAAAACAACAAACAAAAAACTGTGTTGAGTAAATTTCTCACTCAAATTTAAGGTATTCATGCCTGTCTCAACAATCATCCTTTCAAATACCATTTGAACTGGATGTAGGCAGCTTTGGAGTGGCGACCGAAGTGATTCTACTATGAAAGTTTAAAGATGTCCTGAGGATCAGGAAGCTGTGAGGTAGGAAGGGAAGAGTGTTCCCTAGTGTAGGGGGCCTATGAGGTAGGGGGACTCCAGTGTCCTCCAGGGGGAGGCGTTGTCAGGTATGTGGGGCAGCATCCTCTGGTGGGAGGAGTTGTGAAGTAGGTGGGACAAAGTGTCCCATAGTGGGAGGAGCTGTGAGGTAAGTGGATCAGAGCGCCCCCTTGTGGGGAGACTAGTTAGTGACGTAGGTAAAGCAGTGTACCCGTGAGGTAGTTGGCACTGACAGCTTCAGCAGCAGAAGCCCGCCATATTTTCTCACTTGCCTTTGGGGATATTTACGTAAGAGCTTCGGTATAATTATTTTTTAGACAAGATATGTTTTATAAACTTTCCTACATTTAAAAAAGTAAAAAAGTGAACTATACAAAATAACAGTTGAGCTTGCTTCCCCCTTCCTGACCCCCCCCCCCACACTGGACATTGAGGTAGGTACCCTTCTCCCCTGATGATGAGCATTGCCCTAGGAATAGACTGGGTAACTGACTTTGGGCTGGTCTCAGAAGCTTTATGCTCTGTAGTTTTGACCGTTATCTCCAGAATTAATTTGCTAAATATCTTTATTCCCTGTTTCTGATCCCAAGCTCCATCTACAAGCACAAGCCAACATCTCAGGGGAGGAAAGGGATTAGTTCATCTCATAGGTCCCAGGTCCACTACCACTGAGGGAAGTCTGGGGATGAACTCAAGGCAGGAAACTGGAGGCAGGAACGAAGCTGAGACCACAAAGAACACTACTCACTGGCTTTCTCAGCCCAGGATTACCTGCCTAGGGATGGCACCGCCCATGGTGGGCTGGGTCCTGCCATATCAATCACTAATTAAGAAAAATGCCCTACAGATCAATATGATGGAGGCATTTTCTCAATTGTGAACCCCTCCTCATTTTTCAGATAACTCTAGGTTGTTTCAAGTTGACAAGGAGCAGAGGGGGTTGGTGGTGGAGGGCGGTGACACTCCTGCCTCCCTACTGAAGGCAGCCTGAGAACACGGATGGCATTCTTCTTCAGCAAAGTCCAAGGCTTCGAATGTCAGTCAGGAAGATGAAGTGCAGTTGTGATGTGGCCAAACAACTTCTGATTTCCACCTGATGCCTTCTCAGAGACACTCTCCAAACTGGGCACCCCTCTGCTGAGGACACTATGGCCACAAGTCTCCAAATATGTCATTCCACTGTTTGTCACCATCCCTAGGATTCAGCTATTTATATTCTCCTCTCTCTCCCTCCCCCTTTTCTCTCCCCCTTCCTACCTTCCTCCCTCCTTCCCCCTCCCTCCCTGCCTCCCTTCGCCCCTCTCCCATCCCTGTCCTCACCTTCCCTTCCAGGGTGTTCCATACAAAGCCTGTGCCCCAGGGAATACTCACACCCCAGTGTCCCTGGCAGGGTGGCTAGGCCTTGGCTGAGTCTCACGTAGTGAGGGGAGCGGGTAACCTGGAGGGCAGGATTCATCACAAGAACTGGCCAAGGCTGTACTGAGGAGAGATGCCCCTGCCGGATGAATCCCTGGGTCACACAAATATCACATAGCACTGCTGCCCTGAATGAATTTGAGGTGGAGATGGGCTGAGGGCTGGAGGAACTGGAGTCTCTCTCTTTCTGGCCAGTGCTGTACTTTTAAGTGTGAAGCAAATGTCAAGGTTTGGGAGTGTGGTCTGAAAGCATGAATTCTCCATTCATATTGAATTCCTAAATTCCAACACAGGCACTTTCAGAGTCTCCTCAAAAGGCTCACGTGTTCAAGGCTTGGCCTCCAGCTGGTGACACTAACAGAGGGGATTGGATCATGAAGGCACTGACTCCATCAATGGCTTTATTACAGATAAACTCATAGCTTCATGCGGTGTGGGGGGTGGGGCTTCACTAGAGGAAGTCACTGTGATCATATTCTTGTAGGGTGTGCCATGTCTCCTGACATTCCCCTTGTTCTTTCTGTATTCTACCAAGAGGGAAGCCACCCTCCTCTAACAGTGCTCCCTGTCATGTTCTGACTCAACACACATG
This sequence comes from Uromys caudimaculatus, assembly GCA_028551405.1. Classification (NCBI taxonomy): domain Eukaryota; kingdom Metazoa; phylum Chordata; class Mammalia; order Rodentia; family Muridae; genus Uromys; species Uromys caudimaculatus. The sequence goes on from CM052714.1 coordinate 64,301,406, forward strand.
GGCCCCAAAGCAATGGAGCCAATGACAGTGGACAGAAACCTCCAAAGGATCAGCTGAAATAAATGTTCTCTTTAAGTTGTTTGACCCAGATATTTTTCCACTGAGATGAAAAGCCAGCTAACACACAGTAAATGGATAGATTGGGAAGGTGTGACCCTCTTGAATGGGAGACTCAAGAGAAGGAGAGAGAGAGAGAGAGAGAGAGAGAGAGAGAGAGAGAGAGAGAGAGAGAGAGGAAGAGAGAGAGAGATCATCCTTTTGACCATTTGGACCAGAAAGCTGCAAGCCATCACCAGATACCCATTCTGTTGGTCCCTTTATCTTGGGTTCCTTCAGAGCTGTGGGCAATAAATACCCAACTTACAGTGTTTTGTTCTAGAAGCCTGAACAGTGCGTGACAGTAATTCATCCACTGTTGACAATTACAGTCGCATTTTTGCAAGACTCATACATAGAGCACTCTATTTTTTCAACGAAGTAACTTTGAACCCACAACAGAAATGACAGCTAGACTCTTTATTCATACTGTTCACACTATAAATGGGCAGTATAATATAGATTAATAAGAAGCATAAAATTATTACTCATTAGGTAGAGATTTCAAAAATTCAAATCAACGTGTCTGTAAGGTGTCTGATGAGGGTCTAGTCTCTTCTTCCAAAATGGCATCTTCAGCTGTCATCTCCTAAGGAGAAAGGCAGACATGGTGACATGGTGTCAGAAAGGTCAGAAGGGCAAAAAGGGCCCCAATGCTGAGCAAAGTCTCTTTTTATAAGGACCTACAGTTGCTCAAGGAGGGCATGGGAGTTAGCTGGACTTTCTCTGTGGCAAAACTAGTGACACATCTTTATAGGGAAAGCTGACGGAAGCCATTGCTAGTCAAGTCGTAGAGATACTGGTTTCCACCCCAATGAGGCTTCCGTCAGCATTTGCAGGAATAGCATAATGCTGTGATTCAGACGATGGAAAGTGCATGTCACCCACAAGGTGGCTCTTCTTCAGGCATCTGTTAGGATGTTAACAAAGGACTATGGATTCTGAAATTGTGAATGTCTGCCCTCTGACAGCACAGTGCCCATGTCTGGGCACCATCACTTTATTTGCAAAGAAGCTGCATCAAGATCATGTTTCTGATCTTGGGGTACACAGTTGTCCTGCAGTCGGAGCAGAGCTTTCTCTCAAAGGAGAGGGGCATGAACCCATCGGGAAAGACATCAGAGGTCAAGCTAAAAGTCAGTCATTGGTATTCTCCTGGAGATATCTGTAAAGGACAAAAAGGAGGAGCAAAGTTCTGGGAGTGGGTGGTTCCTTTGACTCTTCAATGGCGGGGAAGCAGAGAATAAAAGGTTGTGTGGCATTTCATGCAGGGACACACACTGGTGTTATGATAGACTACAGAAGGACAAACTCTGAGAGATTGGGTTCATAGCTAGCACAATTAGACCTTACCATGAGAGAGGTGGTAGGTATGGTGGCCCTCCTAAAGGTGAGCAGCCAGGGGAAAGGCTGGGCACCCAGGTAGAGCTGCTGGCATTTTCTAATTTATCTGGGGACCATGGCTCCATTAAGTGCTTCCATGGGACTGGCATGGCTGATTTAAGAGGTGAGTCAGAGCTTTGCCAGATTTGAACTCAGGGTGACCTTGGGCCCAGTGCCCATTCATGCTGAAAACTGAATAAAGGGTCAGTGTGAAGGCTGCTCAGCACAGCTTTGTCTTGGACCAGTTTTTGCAACATTGCTTCCCTGGTGGTGGGGATGGGGGACATTCCTGGCCCATGGAAAGATATCCCTGCCACTTCCTGATGTGTCTTCTCTTGACTCTTCCTCAGCATAGCCCTTCATGATTTGGAGAACGTTCTTCAACGTTATCCCTGGCTTAAAGCGGGAATAACACAGCACAGCAGAAATATGATGTATATTTAGCATGACATGTAAATATTTTATGGACTCTAAAGTAAATAATGTATACATTTGAAAAAGTCAGTGTAAATATTTGATAGGCCACTGCACAACTGGCAAGCATGGAACTGTGTGTGCTTGGAGCTAGGGACAGAGCCAGCGACAGGCAAGGACAATGTCAAAGGAGGTCTGGGGATAGTCTATTTATGACACTCCAGAAACATCTCCTTTTCTCCTTCTGGCTGGCAAACGCTTTGAGCACCCAACCCTCACCATTTAATATTCTCATGTGATTTATCGCCAGCAGCTTAGGACCAGCACGCCTGGCTCTGAGAGGCTGCCATAAGATAGCTGCATGTGAGAGACTACGTGATTAGCTAAATTCTGTTTATTTGCTTGTTTGTTGTCGTACTTTCAGAATGCGTATCGGGAAGCTCTCTCTTGAAAATCTTCTCCAGTGCCTGAGACGCTGCCTGGAACATGCTAGGGAACACTTTCAGTGTGGATCTGAATGCATGTGTTGAGCCTTAGCACCAAGCAGATTAGTGAGTCTAGCAGTTGCAACAACCTGTAGTCTCAGTCACACATTGAAAGAGTAAGAGTTTTTTTTTTTTTTTTAATTCGTAAGGGACACAAAGCTTCAGTGTGACTATTGCAAGCTGACCATAGTAGAAAACATCTGTAGGAGATACTGTTTGGCTGGATAAGGTTTCAGATCCCAGGAACTAAGGCTCAGCTCACAATCATAGAGCTGAGGGCTGAAAAGGCCCAAAGGGGGTCCAGCCTGCCACCTCTACCTGATAGGTGTGAGGAGAGAGAAATTCTAAAGAATCACACTTACAGGCTATCCCTCCACTTGGAGTGTCTTGTGGATCCCGGGAAGTCACTGAACCCACAATTCCAGTTAGTTTTCAGTCATGCTAATGGGCTTTGCTCATCAGAGAGGTGCGGCATGGAAGGCACAAGGCAAATGAAAAGAGCCTAGAACCTCAGTGGACTTCACTTTCTGAGACTGTAGCATAGCACAGCTGACTCATAGAGTCTAACTGAAAGTCCAACTCGATTTATAGACAAAGCTGCCGTTCTCTGCTTCAGGGTCGCAGCAGAAACCTTGCTTTCCTGTCACTGTCTGCAAGGGAAGAGATGGCTGTCTTCCCTATTCTGCCCAGCAAGGATTTGAGCGGGATGGAAATCTCCAGTAAACCACAGGAGCCTGATCATACAAATGAAGCTGCTGTCAGGAGTAGACCCAGAAGCTGAGTCACTTTATGTGAGACCCCCATGGAGGATGAAGAACTGAGGGACACAGGGAGGGCGTCAGGATCACAGAATGGGGGTTTAAAAAGATACCGAGGCCTGGGAAGGCTGGACAACTCAGATGTGCCAGAGTGTGCATGCTGGGCTCTTCTCTAAGGACATGGTGTGCCTCCTCTGTGCACATAGCGTGTCCTCAAGTCCTACCTAATTCTCCTTGCTCTTCATTCACATTCTGGACTGAGCTGGAGCCCTCTCAGTACAGATTAAAATCACTCTGGGTAAGTGTGAACTCCGGAGACTGCAATACTGCTCAGACACCTGCACATTCCTCCTCACAAGCAGAGAACCTCGGGCTCTGCGGCAGGACTGAACAGAGGTTGGGAACTGAAGCCAGGCATCATAATGAATCCTCAAAGATGGACTGCCAGCTCTGTTTCATGCAGTTCCCCGTGAAGGCTCAGGCATTTTGGTGACATTGTGGAGACCACAGAAATGAACACAAAGTCTTTTCTTTTGGTCCTTTTTAAAAATGTTTTGTCTTTGTTCAAGTCAGTTTTCTATTACTATAATGAAATGCTTGAGGTGAATGATTTATCAAGATGAAAGGTTTGCTTTGGCTCATGATTTTAGCATTTACTCTGTTAAGAGTGCACACCAGAAGCAAACAAGCTCGTGTATGTGTGTGTGTGTGTGTGTGTGTGTGTGTGTGTGTGTGTGTGTGTGTGTGGTGCATGTACACAGGATGACAAGGGATAGGACATGACCAAAACAATTACAAACAAGGGAACAGATTCCCTGCATACCCCTCCACAGACTTTCAGACTTCCCACAAGAGTGTTACTTCCACAGACCTTCCCTGGTACCACCCTAGGGAACAGGCCTTTAACACGGGCCTGTAAGCATATTCAACATGCAAACTACAGAGGTCTTACCGCAGGGGCAGGTGATTTCTTCCTTTCCATGTGTTAAGTGGGAAAAATCAAAGAAAATGGGGATTCCTTCCACTTTCTTTTGGATAAATAAACATTAAATGAGCAACTATGGGTTACTCAACCTTCATGGCCTAGAGATGAGAAACTCCCACTTAATACTTGTGTAACACATAGAGAAAAATGCATAGAGTATAGGAAGCAACAGATATGAAAGGCAGGTTCCCACCCTAAAAACAAACAAAGAACTGTAGGGAAGCCACCTGGAGAAGGTGACACCCATCAAGGCCTCAGAGGAACTGACTAGAATGTTGAAGTAATAAAGAAAAGATGGACAGACATGCAGAAACAAAGAAACACAGAAACGCTAGGATCAGGTGGACAGGGCTCACAGATGGAGAAACTACAGCACCTTGGAAGCTCAGAGTGTTGTGTATATTCAGAATTGAACAGGGGGGAGGGTTGTTGCATACAGCTGGACAAGGAGGTGGGATTACTATGTGCAGAGCTGCCTGGGCTTGTGGTATACAGCTGGATTCAGGAGACAGATTTGCTAATCAGAGTAGGGGCAGTCTCTGTGGTGGATCAGTCTTTAGAAGGATGTAAAGCTGTGGGCAGAGAAACCTGTGGTGGATATTTTCTGCACATGGTGTCAATTGTGCTTGGTCCCCTGAGGAAGGCTTTGAGCCTTTGAGCGTCACCCTGGGGAAAGTCTTTGCCACCCCCATGGCTCTGAGCCTGCTGGGTTCTTGACATGGCTGCACCCATGTCAACAGCATGGATTCACTCAGGGCTGCGTTCACGGCTTCTTCCACTCCCCTGAGTAGCTGCATTTGCATTTTAATCAGCATGACAACTTAAATATAAACTGTGCAACCAAAGCCAGGTTTAGAGTAAGACCAGCCACCTCAAGGGACAGCTCTGCCACTCCCATTTGCTTGATTAATATGATGGTTGATGCCAATTACCAACATGGCAGACTCTAGAGTCACCTGAGAGATGGGTCTCAGAGCATGCATTTTGGGGTGATTTGCCACATTATGAGATGGTCCATTTTGACTGTGAGTGAAGCCTTGGCAGTATAGATGGGGAAGCAAGCTGAGCCCACGCATGCATCCATCCACTGCTCTCTGCTCAACTGTGACTGTCATGTGACCAACTACCTCGAGCTCTGTCCCTGTGGCTTCTCCACCATAATGGGCTGCAACCTGAAATTGTGAACCAAAGAAACCCTTTCCCAACTGAGTTGCTTCTGGCAGAATTACTGCAGCAGCAGAAAGGGAGCCAAGACTGTCAGGATAAGCCACTTTCTGCAATAAACACTCCTCTGTAATGCTCACCCGGCATGGTGAATGCTTATTCCAGGCTCCTGGTAGTTAGATGTGACAGCTGGTTTCTGTTCCATCTGGTGGCACACACTGCCTGGCAGAGCCACTATCCTAGTTTTCCTTGCCACCAAGTTACTCACTAGTGGGAAAAAAGGAGAGATGGACTGGGCAGTGGTGGCGCACACCTTTAGTCCCAGCACTTGGGAGGCAGAGGCAGGCAGATTTCTGAGTTCGAGGCCAGTCTGGTCTACAGAATGAGTTCCAGGACAGCCAGGGCTACACAGAGAAACCCTGTCTCAAAAAAACAACAACAAAAAAAGGAGAGATGGAGGAGACCTGTTTGCTTTCGAGCTATCTCAGTGTCCAGAAGTGACCTATGCCTCATCCTGTCTCTCTGCTCACTTTCTATCTGTAAGAACAACGAAGGTGGCCTTGTTATAGTGGCAAGGGGCCTGGGAGCAGCCAAAGGATGTTAGTGACTGTTAGCCATCTCCCATACCAGCAATGTCAGACCAGCTAGGTCTCCAGACCTTACTCAAAGATACCAGATTCTGCTGGTAAGATAAGAATTTTTGTCTGCCTACCCCTCCCCCAAACACACACACACACACACACACACACACACACACACACACACATGCACACACACTTCCGGCTTGCTGGGAACATTTCAGTCACAAGCTGTCACGGTTACAATGGTCAGCATACAGCAAGCACACCATGAGGCACGTGCTGCTCTGAGGCCATAGCTGGACCCTGGAGAAGATGTCTTGTCTTGAGAGACTAGCATACACTATCCTCAAAAGGGACCACAGCTGGGTATTGCTTATTCAAAATGTTTACACCAGAAGTGTTTCTGATGTCAGACTTTTTTTCTTTCCGATTTAGAATATTTGTACATAAATAGTGAGTTATCTTTGGTATGGGACCTATTTTTTTTTCTTTTTTTTTTTTGTTTGTTTGTTTTGTTTTTTGGTTTTTTTTTTTTCGAGACAGGGTTTCTCTGTATAGCCCTGGGTGTCCCGGAACTCACTTTGTAGACCAGGCTGGCCTCGAACTCAGAAATCCGCCTGCCTCTGCCTCCCGAGTGCTGGGATTAAAGGCATGCGCCACCACTGCCCAGCTATGGGACCTATTTTTAAACAAGAAATTCATTTCTTCTCATATGGGCATTATAAATACAGCCTAAAGGTAATTTCTTATTTTGACAATTTTGTGTATGAGACAATTTCATGGTGTGAGGTTTTCCTTTTAAATTTTACCAATTTATTTATTGTGGGTTCATGTGTATACACATGCGTGTGGAGGTCAGAGGACCACGTCAAGATTTCTCTCTTGCTATCATGTGGGTTCCAAGGATCAACCTCAGGCTGTCAGGGCTGACTGTTGGCGATCACCTTTACCTGCTGAGCCATATCCATAGCCCGTGGTGTGGGGGTCTACTTAAGGTACCACATCTTTGCTCAAAAAAAAAAAAAAATGCTTCAGGTTTTGGTTTTCAAATGAGGGATATTCAACCTGCATAATGCATTGCAAAAGTTTTCTTCTTTCTTGTTTTTGAGGCTGTGGTGTGTGTGTGTGTGTGTGTGTGTGTGTGTGTGTGTGTGTGTGAAGGATGGAGTCTGGAGTCTTGCACACGCCAGCCAAGCACCTGTCACTACATTCCTATCCCATAGCTGCTTGCACAATTTTCTTAGCTTTCTAACTGAGAAATGCTATACATCCTACATATAGGGAAACAGGGCAAACTATTTGCAGCCTTCTTTAAGCAGATAAGTCAGTCAGTGGTCCCCTCTAACGGGTTGGTCTCCTGTGTTCTCTTGGGAAACTGTCATGTCTCCTGTCCCTCCAATCTGGGGTTAACAAAAGACAGGTCACGAGGAATGACCTTACCCTGCTGGTTGCTTCCAGAGTGTGAGGTGGTCCCACATAAAACACTCTGTTCCCAGGTACCACATGCCCTGGAAAGTATAGACTTTCAACTCAAAGGGTGCTGGAAGTGAATGTTCACGCTATTTTATATCCTGTTTCTCAGAGCCGGTGGTCTTTAGTCCTCCTATCTGCTTTGAGTGCACAACTATTTCAGAAAAGAGATTAAACCTCAAAAGAATCTGAGAGGAATCTCTGAGCATTTGGACTGGGCAGGAAAACACCATCTCCCACACAGGCTGGATATTGTTACCACGCACCCCATTTGTTTGTCACTGAAGCCAGGGAGTGGCAGTGTTTCTTGCAGACAGGACTTTTAAAAAGAAACAAAGAAAGATAAATTGTATGGGTGTCCATCTCCCAGGCAGCAGTGATCTCTGACATGCTAATCTTCAGTGTTGAGGCTGTAGAAGTCTCAGACTGCCCTTTTGGAAACCTAAAACGAAGCCATTTAAAAGAAATCAAAGGGCAGATATCAGACAAGCGATGCCTCGTCCGTCATCTATTCTGTTGTCTGTGTAATCCCTCATACTTTAGTCTGAGAGACTTGAAATTCTGGGGCCCTCTCCACAGATTATCTATAGTTGTTGAGGCTTTGAAGTCGAGGCCACTGGCACCTCATTACTGACAGATCAAAACCAAAGCTGCAGAGTACCCCCTGCCTGGAGGGCCTCCTCCACACACCAGAAGCACCAGATTACCAAAGTCTGGGCCAAATCTAGGCGTTGCCTGCTCAGCAACTGCCCCTCCCACCTCCTGCCATTCACTGCCCTGCTTTTCTCAAAATCAAGAAAAGTCACATCAGAGTTAGCCATGGCCATTCTTCCCTAAGTGAAGAATATCGATTTTCGGCACCTCAGACACAAAAATATCGAGGCTCTAGGAGGCTGATGCCTCTGGTGGAAAGTGTGTTTGGAAAGGAAGATGTTTTAGCCGTAGGGCGTGACCCTGTGTGAAAGTTTTTTTCCTTGTGTCTGAACCTGTCATTGAACAGGCCTAAGGGTACCTGGGCTTTAATTCATGGTGTGTGTGCACATCAGCACTGTTAGTTAGCACAGGGCCTCCTATCTTAAATTCTGCCTTGGTGGGCTTTCCTTAATGGTAGGGAAATATACGTTAGAAAGCTATTCTGATTGCTCCTGGGCGGCTGCTGTGAGATCAGGGTATCAAGTGCTCAGGCTACAGGCTCTCGGGAGACACTTGTCTCTTGTATTGGCCATTCTCTTAGGAAATGCCATTGCTATCGCTCTTGAGCTTTGGTCAGGGTCACTAATGGAACTGTTCTATCTGTGCTCTCAAATTTCATTTCTCCACTATTGGATGAGCCTGGCTCCTGCCTTGTTAGTGCTGCCTTGGCAGGTTGGGTGAGGAGGATGTCCTGATGGTCTTCTATGTCAGCCCAGTCTTGCAGTTCTGCACATTTGGGCAGTTAGCTCTCTGTGAGCCTCAAGGCCCTCTCTCCTTGCTATCTGTCATCTCACTAGTGAATTTGCTTTCTTAGCATGGGAAATTTTTTAAGGCCAATGGTTAGGGACTCCCCCAAATCCAAGTCTAGTCCTCTTCCCCTTGGCATTTCTCCTACTTGTCCCACTCTCATCCCATCTTTCAAGTATGAATAGGAATGACCTCCTTCTTCTTGCTTGCAGCTAGCCCCACCCTTCCTGGTGCTTGGGAGATCCAACTCTCCTTTCAGCCGTGTGCTTCAGGGTGTGTGTGTATGTGTGTGTGGTATATGGACATGGTGTGTATATGGTGTATGTATGTGTGTGTGTGTGAGTGTGTGTGTATGTGTGGTGTGTATGTATGTGGGTGTGGTATGGTGTGTGTGGTGTGTGTGTATTTGTGTATATGTATGTGTGTGTATGTGGTGTGGATATGGTATGTGTGTGTGTGATGTGTGTGTTTTGTGTGTGTATGTGTGTGTGTTTGTGTGTGTATGTATGTGGTGTGTGGAAGGCATGTTGTTACAAACAGGCATGCATTCACCAACAAGAACAATGTCATGTTAGTGTCTGAGCAGTTTATAGTCACCTTGCCATAGTTTCTCCTGATATGTCCAATTTACGATGAGTTTACCACAGTGTAGCTCATGGTAGCTGAGTCCTGGAAGCCCTGTTTTCGTGGGGCTCATTTCACTTAACTAGAGCGAATTATACTGACCATGGCCCTGATACCTGGATTGAAACACACTGAGCCCATCTTACACATTTATCCAACTCCTCCCCCTTAACCACAAAGCTCTTGGCCACTTACTATACTGAAAGGCACAGTTAGGACTTTTAGAGAGGTTAAAAGGAGTGTGGAGAGTGGGGTGGCCCTCAGTCACAAGGGCAGAGTCCCAAGGCACTGAAGAACATAGGAAGAAGTGGGATCTTGCCAGAACCCAGCAGAGTCCAATGCCCTTTGTATTAAGGCATTCCAGTTCAACAGAGGCTTTGAGGGCATGCTTCGGTATTCACAGGTTAGCTTTGCACACACACACACACACACACACACACACACACACACACACACACTAACACACACATGCAGACCACACTGTAACTTTATTTTTTCAAAGCCTACTTTTAATGATGGTTCTTAAACACTTTAAGCTCCCTTCTAGCCCACCATTCACCAGAGGTAGTGGAAAAGAAAGGATACGGGGGAAGTGGACCTGTTTAGAAATGGTTCTTTGGAGCAAATCCCATCTGTGCTGTCAGGAAATCTGCAGTTCAGATCACAAGTCAGAGCAGCAGCTCAATCCACTTGCAAACCGTTCACGGATACACCAGCAGTCCAGTTCAGTAGTGTCAGGATAGCAGTGGGGGAGGGGGGATGAACTAGGAGGAACAGCTAGGCTAGGCCTCAGTCAAATTTGCACAAATCAGCAGGAGGGACCAGGGCCAACAGGAATGCCAGGAGAAGTTCTCAGCCATGCTTCTTTCAGTGAAGGGAGGATCAGCAAAGAAGAGAGACTAACAAGCCTTGCACAGCTAGCTCTACCAGCAAGCCAAGCGCAAGACGCGGCTTCACTGTCCATCAGGTCCTATTTATCTTCTTTCCAAACATCATGTATCCTCCATGTGTCTTGCCTCAGCATGCGAGTCCATCTTAGCAAAACTCCACTTGAGTATGTCTCAGCTGACATCACTCTAACAGTCCGAGTCTGTGAAGCAGCAAGAAGCCATTTGCACAATCCCAGAAGTCTGTTTGCTGTCCAAACAAATGGAGCTCAACTACACAGTGTAAGGCAGACCAGTACATGAGTATCATACAAAGCCTCTTTCATCCCGTGTCCTTTCACGTGCTTGCTTTAGCAGAACATCCTTCACCTGTGTCTGCTTCAGTGAAACACTCCTTCCAGTGTTTGCTCCAGCAAAACACCGTCCAGCACAACTGATTTCCCAAAGAACCCTTAAGTTTCCACTTCGCCACACACATACACACTACATACACACACAGTCTCACACACACTGTACACACATACAACCCCCCACATCATATACTCATACACACCATACACACCATGTACACACCCACACCATACACACATACAACCCACACACACCATGCACACACCCACACCATACACACATGCAACTCACATACTATACACACATACAGCCCACACCCATACCACACACATACACACACACATCCACTAACACATAAATGCACACTACACACCACACATACACACATACATACACACAGTCTCACACTCACATTAACACAAACGCATACCACACAGAAACACACCACACACACACATAACACACACAAACACACATACACTCCACACACAACACCCATGTGCATGCATACTATGTATAGACCTACTAACCTCAGAGACCCCACATTAAGGTTTGTGTTTCTTTCTTTGGCTGATAATGCCCAAAGCATCTAGAACTCCGTCTGAGAAACACCTTTGCAGGCACCAAGCAGACAGACTTGCTCTGATGATGAGGGGCATGCACTTTGGGGTTCATAGTTCAGAAAACAGAAGTGACTCTCTGACCTAAGAAGTGGTACAAATCTGATGTGGATGGGGGCAGTCAGTGTGGGTGGGGGTAGTCAACGTGGGTGGGGGCAGTCAGTGTGGATGGAGGACAGTCAGTGTGGATATTTTGGAACCCTTTTCATGCTTGAGCAAACACTCCAGATGCCTGTTATCTTCCTCTTTGTTCATGTACAGTCTGACAACTTCAAAATGGGAATGGCACATACTTCAGATCCAATCACAGTTTAATAAGCCCACCCACTCCTGCTGCCCCATCAAAGTGTATGCACAGAGACTTGTCTGCAACTCTAATCTTCAGGGGAGGGAATGGGGCAAATGCAAGCCAACTTCCTCATTTTCTCCTTTTGCTCCTGTTTCCCCAGGCACACTCAGGGCACACTGGCTACAGGGCCCATTTCCTCCTGGTGAAGAGCTGCTGATAGCCCTGCCCCAGGGAAGCAAAGCTGGAGATACTGTGGAATCCCCCCTCTGTGACACGTGAATGAAGTTTGTGTGCCTTCTTTTCTGCTGTCCTTTATGAAAGAGAGGGAGAGGAAGAGGGGAAATATTTATGAAACATTGCATTCATACTGTAGCTTTCTTGTCCCTGCTCGGATCTCTTTCCCCATGGGTCTGATCTTCCCAGGCACAAATGATACTGTCTTCCTGCTGTGCTCCGACAGCACCAGTTCTCAGATCCCAAGAACCGCACGGCCTTTGTGTCTTCTCCTTGTAGATGTCACTTTTTTCTTATCGTTTTGTGATTCTGGACACTTACCTGTCTTCTCTGTTAAAGTCTAAGTTCCTACAGGGAACACTCCAGATCTATAATGCAGTACCCTGCTTCCCAATGCCAGCCACCCACTCACTGCCCTGAAGTAAAAACCAATCTGAGTGCTAATCCATGACATGCCATCCTAGATAAGAGCCCTTTTCTAGTGAGGATGATGAAGCCACAGCTAGAGGTGTCAGAGATAGTCAGGATATTTTGTGTGAGGAGCATGAGATGTAAGCTTGGAAGAGCCACTTGCTCTTGATGCAAGCTGTGTCCTTCACTCAGTCCCTGGGACTAAACCTCTCTTCCTTGTTTTCTCCACAGGACAAACTAAACATAGTACTGACTACATGAGAATGCTATGAGAATTAGGAGCTGGAATCCATGGATTGGTGAAATAGCCAGCACCTTGAATGTTGAAAGTATGCACTTCTAAGTCTTGATCACTCCTCGGGAGCAAGATGGAGTCGCACTCCTGTTCTTTGAATTTTTCCTGTATTTTCTAGAATTTTTTCTGGAACCTAATTTCCAATTCTGGTAAGGAGTCACAGACAGCCGGAGGAGGCAAGCTGGCTATTGTTCCCATAGAAGACAACTTAGGCCAGACACTGGATTTGCTGGTTTTCTTTCTCTTCTTATTCCTCCTTCTATCTCTTCTTCTCCCAAGCAGTGGGAATTATCGTTCCAAATGCACTGAAGGAGTAATAAGAGTGTTGTTCTGTAAGTCAGTCTTACACTGCACATCCCCACGCCTTCCTTTGTCAGCTTTCATCCCTGTCTTGTGTTTTCTTCCTGCGCTCTCTGGGATGACGTCCTTTCTCACTAGTGCATCTGCAGTCTCTTGATGCTCTCTACGTCTTCTGCTCTCCACTTCCCCAATGTTTTCTTCTGCTGTGTCTATCCTGCTCTGAGAACGCTACTCAATGATAACACTACTCAATCCTTGTTTTATGCTTTTCAGTTTTAGAACTGTCACCTGATTCTCTTCATCTCTACCATTTTCTGTATTGTTTCAATTCTCTTCCAAAATGTTAAATCTTAGTTTTGTTTTACTTCATTGAACGTAGTAAGCATGGTCGTTCTAATCAGTGCATCTGGTGATTTTGCCATCAGGAGTCCCTACCTGTCAACATCTTTTTTCTGTTTCCATTTATGGTAGCTGGCTTCTTTTTTTACTGGACCGTCTTTTAATTTTATCTGAAAAACTGTAAGAATGACAGACTTTCCCTCCAGAGATCGATTTTGTTGTTATTTTCTTTTTCTAGTAACCTTGGCACAGCACCACCCTTGGGCTGCCATGACCCAAATTCAGGGATTGGAAACTTCTGAGTCATACAGATTATTTGGAACTGAGTGGCCACATACATGGGGTCTGATGTAATTTTCGCCTGGTGTTCATTTTCCTGGAGCTCAGTTGAAGATCAAACAGTTTTCCAGGGTCCTGCTCACACTTAGTGAGCTTTAGACACCTAAGAGATCATAGTAGATCCCATTAAAACCTTGTTTTGCCCTTTTATACCTGTGAGATTCTTATTCTTGATTTGATTAAATCTTGTCATGGTCAGTTTTGTTGCTTTCAGGATTTAGAAAATATTTCTCCAGGTTTTCTGATTGTCTTCAGCAAGATGATTACCTCATTAATACTCATAATCTTCCCATGGAGATATTTGTCTGGTGTTCTAAGATTGAAATGATTGAACAAAATGATTGAGCAGTTCCTACCTCAGGGCAAACAGCAATGTAAGTACAGGTGACAATCCCAGCCTTTTCTGTTTCAGGAAACTGAGTTACAATGTATTCAGAGTCTCTGAAACTTTCAAAATTATGATTTCTTGGCTCAGCTATCTTCAATGAGAAAACCGTAATACATTGAGAATAGAATTCCTAACCCTTATTCGAAATAAAGTTTTCACAAAATTCAAGCGAGTGACTTATCTCCATGGTCATATGTGAGGAGAAAGAGAAAGAGAGAGAGAGAACAAGAGAGAGAGGGAGAGAGAGAGAGAGAGAGAGAGAGAGAGAGAGAGAGAGAGAGAAAACAACTGTAACATCTGGAAATAAGAACTCTACTAGCTTTCTAGAAACGAGAATTTAGTTTATCATAAGTATGGACATTGTTTATATCTATGTGCAAGAATTATGCTAGAGCATAAAATCTTTGCCACCCACCCCTCCCCCCTCTCTCTCTCATGTGTATGTGTGTGTTTGGTGTATGTGTGTGTGTATGTGTGTGTGTGTGTGGTGTATATGTGTGATTAGTGTCCGTGTGTGTATGTGTGTGTGCATGTATGTGTATGTGTAGCATGCATGTGCATATGTGTGTATGTGTGTGTATGCGTGTGTGTTTGGTGTGTGTGTGTGTGTGTGTGTGTGTGTGTGTACATCAACAAGAACAATAGTGGGCTAGTCTCTGAGCAGTTTATACAAATGTCACTGAGTGTGTGTGATGCAAATGGGCTGAGTGCTTTGTACAATTGTAGCTCTAGAGACGGAATGTGGCAGAGAAGAGGATAGCATTTCTAAAGCTTAGAAGCTTAGAGCAAAGGCTATGGAGCTGGAGCGCAAAGCTGAGACCCCTCTAGCATTATGGCAACTTGGGAAAGAGCTGTCAGGCACGGCCATTCATCCTCTGAGAAGTCCTTCTCAGTGCTTCAGTGATAAAGATGCACAAGGCTAGTTCTGTAAGATCTGCCTAGCCAGGGGCTGCTGTTGCCCAGGAAATGAAGATCAGATGAGTTCTCTGCCCTTCTTGAAGACTCTGCTTACTGCCCTGTGCTGGCAAAGCTTCATAACTAGATATCCAGCAAAAGAGGCATCACTATAGCCACACAAAACTGTTCATAAAGGGTGGATTAAAACCGGCACACCGCCTTCTTATACCCAGAATGTCATGTTTGCCACACCAAGTCTTCTTTATTTTAGGAAGCAGTCAGGGGTCAGTGGAGATTACTGGAGTTCGGGACTGAGCCATGTTTCCACCCCAGGTGTTTATGCTGATTTTATCTAGGTTTATTATGTCTAGGTAAGAAGTGCAGGTAGGCACATTGACACATAGTGGAAGAACATGAGCCTTCCAAATACCAACTGAGTAAGGAGGCTGCCGTAAGGAGTGAAGTGTACTTTGTTCTCTTTCCATTTTCAACCTATATGTATTCTCCTCCTGGATGAACTAGCTTAAATTTGTTCAACAATAATAATATTATGTCATTTCTAAAGTTTAGATTATAATACACAATCTTATATATATATACTATCTTATAACATACAATGTATAACATATAATATACAATAATAATAATACAGACAGCAATTTTTGCACCTATGACCCTACACCAGCCACCACTGAACCATCTGCTGTAGGCCGAGGTGTCTATGACTCATGCCCTCTAAGCAATCCTCTACCTAAATACAGACAGTGTGCAGTGCCGAGGCTGGGCACCACCTGCAGTTAACCTAGACCCTCATAACCGAGCAAGGGTACCTTAACTTCAGCTCACTACTTTCTCTGACCTTTTCTTTGTCACCATGTAAAGATGGGTTTGAATCTTATAAAAAGTCAAATTTCATTACAATATGTGGTTTAGTGATGTCTAAATTGTTTTTTTTATTATCATTAAGTCTGTCAAGCCACGCAATGTTTGTTGTTAATCAGGCATTTAATTGGGCTTGAAAACCTTATGTCTCATGAAATCTTATTGTAAAAGGGATGTTTACTTCACAACGAATGAGTTATTCCTATATGGTACAAGACCCAAGGCTATTGCAAATCAACTAGAGACAAGAGGCCTATATGTTAGAAACTCACTCCTAAAATCACAAGCACAGCTAAACCCACTTGCACACTGATCATCAGAAATCATTTCCAAATAAACATTTTAAAATAAGTGAATCTGTTGGGTGTGGCCCAAGTATTATTTCTTTTTGTTGTCCCAACCCATGATCAGCTACAAGGCTGTAGCCATGTTGGCAGAAGCTATGAGAGCGAGGAAGGAAGGTCTAAAGTTTATAGAAGACAAGACCTTCGTGGGCACAGTGGAGAGAGGACACAATGAGCATGAGGAGATGTAACAGTCAGTCTTCAGAAGATCACATTCATGTGTGTGGCTGTCACCCGCCTATCATCTCTGGGACAGAGACAAGCTTCAATACACGAGTCCTCCCTATGGTCATTTTATCTCAGAGTAGTCGTTAACCTCTGCTGCAGAAAATTTGTTCTGACACTTATAATTAAACACTTCTTACCATACACATTCTGTGGGGCTGGAATTAAGGATGGACAGGCCACTCTTGGTGGATTTGGTTCAAGGTTCCGGAGGCAGTCTGCACTTGAACTTGGAGTTATAGTCCCACTCAGGAACTAGGAGAGAAAATCTTCAGCTAATATTACTCACAGGATTGGACGCAGGAGGTCTGAGTTCCTCACTGGTTGTTAGACCAATACTTCAGTTCCTCACCCAACAGCCCTCTCGAGGGGACTGCTCACATCTGTGTAGCTTGTTTCCCAACACACACAGAGAGAGAGAGAGAGAGAGAGAGAGAGAGAGAGAGAGAGACAGAGACAGAGACAGAGACAGAGACAGAGAGACAGAGAGAGAGTCAGAAGGGGCAGGATGAGTTTAGAAGGAGGCTAACCCAACCTAACCTGTGTGGGGTTCTAGTTGTCTCATTAAATACTCCTGGGACCCTGTGGGGTAGGTCTGCACAGGGATGTTGATACCAAAACAGCAGACATCACCAGGGTCAAGTGTGCAGTCCTTTTCTCTCCAAATTTCTTTCAAGTCTTCTTTTTATATCTGTAACAAAGTCCTGGAGGTGCCCAGGAAATGCTGGAAGCATACAAAGTCATGGCAAAAATGTCTGTCTAGCATCTGCCATATGTGTGGCTCTGAGCTGGTACCAGAGAGACTACGGAGGCTGTGGCTGCAGGGCCCAGACACACGGAGCTAACACTGTCCTGGGGCAATGAGTCAGAATCACATGGAAGTACAAGAAGGCAAGATGTAACACCTATGAAAGAGGGTGTGTCCACACCAGGCCAGGTATAATCCGTGTATGTCATTTAGTATTTTAATTTAATTTTAATTTCTATTTTTGGTTGTGAGCCTAGCCTTTAACAGCTGAGCCATCTCTCCAGCCTACATTTTTAATTTCTAATTGATAAATTGAAAGGTGAATTTAGGCTACATTGAGCTCGGGGGAGCCTATAAAGCCTTACATTTTTCTAAGGATTGTGTGCCTAAGGATCAAAGCGCATTGCAAGGGAGACTAGTGGACCTCACAACTAAGAACTGTCCTTAGCTGATCAAGATCACCTCACAGAGCTACGAGCTATTTGCATTAAGAAGGAAGGGTAGACAGAAAGCATAGTTTATTTAAGTCTCAGGGGACAGCACTGTCACTCTCAGTGCGCTTCAGAGGGAAATGGCTATGTGGCTTTTGAACTTCAAGTGGGGTCCTCTGTGTCCACTTCAAGACAAAGACTTGGCTTGCATGGCTGCTCTTCTGGAAATGATGCACCACACGCCATGATCTTCTGGCCCACCAGACCCTGCCTAGTCTTCCCTGAGACGTATGTTACCGATCACCCTGCAGATCCACTCAGCAGGGTGACAGCGGACACTTGGACAATTGCCTCACAATTTACCTCCAATTCAGCTTGCTTCACAGTAGAAGTCACCCACCTTGAACGCAGGAATGTCTGAGGAAAACCATGAGGAATTCGGCCATGTTTCCCTCTCCCCCATGGAGTTTCTAAGCTTCTTTTAAAAACTGTTACACAGAAAAGGCATTTCTTTCTGCTTTTATTATTTCCTGTGTTATTTCTTCCTTCAGTCTTTTATAGGGACAGCCTTAAGCAGGTAGCCATAAGCAAGTTGAGGTCTGTTGAGGCCATTCCTTCTGCAGGAAACCAGTGCATTCTAGAATGTTCCCGAGGAGGAGGACAACAGCATCAGCATTTCCTGAAGTCTAAGCAGAAACTCAGAACTTCCGTGTTTTATCACACATCCAGTGAATCAACAGATTATATGGGCGAGATTCCCAGGTGATTTCTATCAACCTCGGGATCAATAAGAGTGCTGTAGACAGACACTGAGAACCGAATAAGGCATGCTTCTGAGCAGTGTGCATAAAACCAGAAGTCTCTATCTTTCTGCAACTACCATTCTCTTTCCTGCTTCTTTGCCCTCTCCCTCTTTCCCATCCCCCAATCTCCTCTCTCCTCCCTCCCATCTCCTCTCTCCTCCCTCCTATCTCCTCCCTCCTCCCTCCCATCTCCTCCCTCCCATCTCCTCCCTTCTCTCTCCCATCTCCTCCCTCCTCCCTCCCATCTCTTCCCTCCTCCCTCCCATCTCCTCCCTCTTCCCTCCCATCTCCTCTCTCCTC
>CM052714.1:64329163-64503687 GCA_028551405.1 Uromys caudimaculatus
ATTCCACTCCTGGGCATATACCCAGAAGATGCTCCAACATGTAATAAAGACACATGCTCCACTATGTTCATAGCAACCATATTTATAATAGCCAGAAGCTGGAAACAACCAAGATGTCCCTCAACAGAGGAATGGATACAGAAAATGTGGTACATCTACACAGTGGAATACTACTCAGCTATTAAAAACGATGACTTCATGAAATTCACAGGCAAATGGATGAAACTAGAAAATATCATCCTGAGTGAGGTAACTCAGTCACAAAAGAATGAACACAGTATGTACTCACTGATAAGTGGATAATAGCCCAAAAGTTTGGAATACCCAAGATTCACATCATAGCAGTTGGGTTGAGTGTGAAGTCCCAGATGGAGGAGTTGGAGAAGGGACTGAAGGAGCTGAGGGAGTTTGCAGCCCCATGGAGGGAGCAACAGTGTCAACTGGTCTGACCCCCTGGTGCTCCCGGAGAATGGACCACCAACCAAAGAATACACATGGAGGGACCCATGGTGCTGGCCACATATGTGGCAGAGGAGGGCCTTGTTAGCCAGCAGGGGGAGGAGAGGCCCTTGGGTGTTAGATGCCCCGGTATAAGGGAATGCCAGGGAGGGAAGACAAGAGTGCGTGTGTGTGTGTGTGTGTGTGTGTGTGTGTGTGTGTGTGTGTGTGTGTGTGTGTGTGTGTGTGTGTGTGAATATCCTCATAGAGGCAGGGGGAGGGGCAATGGGATGGGAGGGTTTCCAAAGGGGAGACCCGGAAAGGGGGAAACATTTGAAATGTAAATAAAGTATACAAAAAAAAAAAAAAAGGAATGTGTTTTGCAGATTAGCGCTGGGCACTGAGATAACTGTAGTTACCACAGAAAACAACAGAAGGAAGAAGCGAACGACAAACAGAATATGGCTGTCCTTCCTCTTCAGAATGGACTCCTGAGGCATCAGCCCTGAGACAGGCTTGACCTTCCCAAGAAGTGGTGTTTCGACATTAGCTGCTTCTAGTGGCCCTCATAGCTGTCTTTTTATATTTTAGGACAGAAAGAAGCACAGCTTAGAAAGCACAGCATATTATTTATGGGTTCTTCTGTTCCTTCAAGGACGTTGTGGATTTGAACATTCTAACAGAGGATCACTAGACATATGTTTGACCTCATAATGCAACCTTTTATTTGAACTTCCCACAAATAATGATCCGGAGAGAGACAGTAACTTCCAAAGAACACTTTTGCTGCAGCAGGAATGGACTTCCACATTTGAGGCTAATCATTTCAGCAATCTTTTTTATTTTGTTGAGAAAATGGACATTCTTATTTTAACAATTCCTTGCCCTCTCTCAGGTTAAATCACTTGCTCTCCAGAATGGCCGAAATGGAGAGCTTGGCTTTCTTGACAATTTGGCAGCCTCAGTCTAATGTTGTTATTAAAGTGTGTGCGTGTGCACACGTATGTCTCTGTGTGTGCCTGTGCACTCACACGTATGTACCATAGCATGCATGTGGGGGTCAGGGGACAACTTGTGGAAGTCTGCTCTCTCCTTCTATCACATGCATTCCAAAGGCTGAATTTAGGTGATAGGTGACAAGTACCCATTAAGCTGTCCTACTGACCTCAGTTTCTTAAAGGACCAAGAGATAAGGAGCTAGAAAATGAAATCATCCAGGATCTTAAGACCTAGACCAAAACAAAACAAAACAAAAAACCCGGATATTGCATGCCTATCTAAGCAGCACAGGGCCTATCAAAAGAGAAGGAATATAGGCTTGCTTCTCAATGAGCATATCGGGAAATTTGGGACCTTTATCAATTTGCAGCCACTAAATCTCAAGTTTCCTGATTATTAACGTTTTAGATCTGATGACCCCGCAGTCGTTGATAATATTAATAGTGAGCCTTCCTACAGAGGAGCTGCAGCTGCAGTTCCTCATCTACCTTGTGGCTTCCTTCCCGCTGTACAGGTAAGCAGCCAAGGCCCTGACTGCTTTCTGAACAGCAGGATCTAAGTGCTTCCAAATCCTTTGACTTCTGGGTCAGCTTTATTTCAAAATGTAAATAGCCCACCTTGTACTGTGCCTAAGAGTCCACCATCTTTAGATTCTTGGTGTCTTGGTTCCTCCCAGTCGTCAGTCGTAATTTCCTGTGCCTGGTCAAGGCCTCATTGATCCATCGGTTTTTGCTTCTGTTCGATCTCCTCCCTACCTCACCTTGATTGTGGGTCCTAACGCCTCTGTCCTGGGTGCTCCGTTCAATGCCACATGCATCTTCTGCCGTACACTGAGTACGTTTCTGTTGTCCTGAGGGCCGACAGCCAATGAATATATCATGTTTTACCAAGAAGGGAGAGATTCGACTTCAGTTTGAATTTGAGACAATGATGTTTGTTAAGATACCTAGTTATTTCTGTCCCTGAATTATTCTCATTGGCCACACACTGTCCCCATGAAGGTTAGGTTCCTGCAAATGTCCCCCATCCTCTCAGCCTTGGGAATGCTTTATTATTTTAGAAAATGTATTTGTAGGGTGTATGTGTGTGTGTGTGTGTGTGTGTGTGTGTGTGTGTGTGTGTGTGTGCAAATCTACATGGTGTTGGAGTGGCTAGTGTACCACAGTGCACACATGGAGGTCAGAATAGAGTTTGTGTGGGATTAGTTCTCTCTAACTATTTTGAAGTGGGTTTTAAGGATCGAATTCAAGTTGCCAACCTTGTGTGGCAAGCCCCTTTACCCGGTGAGCCATCCCCCTAGTCCCCCTGGAATTCTGTACAGCTTTCATTTCACTCCTCTGTCTGCTGCTAGAGATAAATAATCCTGGAAGCAGCTGGCTCTCTGCCCAGCAGTTATCACTCCTGCTGTCTTCACAGAGGGCCTTACCTGCTACTGTCTCCTTCAACATCCGGGCAGCTCAGCAAACTATCTTTATGCACCACTATTCTCCCCATACCAACAATTTTGTTGTCTTTTTTCCCACAAAGAAAAGTATTTTCTTCCTTTTCTATTGTAGCAAAATGACGCTCAAAGCAATGTGAGTGGCAAGCTTCCAACTGTTTTCTCTCCCCAGCGGTCTGCCTTTGAGCCATAGCAAGCCCATGTGGCGGCCTCTAGCAGGGGGAGATACTGGCAACGTCTGAGCAATGGATATGCCTTTGGGTCCACTTTCAATTGGAATGAACATTTCTTAAATCGAAAATCTATTTACCAGGTAAGACATTCCTAAATGCCATCAATATTTAATAAATTAGGAAGAGTGAATTAATGCAGGCATATGGATAAGGGGTCGCTGTGAACAGTAGTAAAAGTCTCAATGAGTACCAGTTGGGGGACAACGAAACTACCCAAATAGCAAAATCCCAGTAAGGGAAGTCTATGAGGCACAAGATACAAGCCAAGGAAGACAGTGTCGAGTCCCCGAATGAGGCTGGAGAAAGCCTAGGGGGTTGTGTTGCTAGCTTGCTTTAAGGATATGTGGTAAATACTTGAAAGAATAAACACTTCGATACATGTTCAATAATTGGCAAAGCCCTGTGAAAACTGAGAAGTTGCAATATCTGAGAGACTTATCTACAGAAAGAAAATGCATAACTCTTCATGGAATTTAAAGAAACAGTTATACTTCTTACGGCTTGCTTTGTCTCTCTTGAGTCTCTGTCTTTGTCTGTCTGCCTGTCTTTCTTTGTCTTGGTCTGTCTCGTCTGTCTCTCCATTTCTCTGTCTCTCCATCTCTCTTTCTCTCTGCCTCTCTCTCTCTCTCTCTCTCTCTCTCTCTCTCTCTCTCTCTCTCTCTCTCTCTCTCTCTCTCTCTCTCTCTGGGAGGGGGCAGCATATGCATGCCAGTTGGAGGTCAGAGGACAGCACTGGGTATCAGTTCTTGCCTTTCACCTTGCTTGGCCCAGGATCTCTTGTTCATTGCTGTGTGTAGCAGGCTAGCAGCCTATGATCTTCCAGAGACTGCCTTGGCTTTGTCTTTCATCTCGCTTTCAGAACTCTGGAGTTATAGTGGCTCATATGGGTTCTGGGGATTTGAAATAAGGTCCTTACATGCATGCTGCAAGTGCTTAGCCCTCTGAGCCATCTCCTCAGACCCCAGCAAATTTTGAAATAATATGCCTCTGAATAAGGCAGAAAAGCTCTACAAGAAAAGTGAGGGAACCATTTAAAGACATTAAATTAAGAACAACACAGCCAGCCAGCTTTTGTGATTTATTGTTTTCTTTAGCATTCAGCTTTCATACAATCTGCCATGGTATCTTTTTAAAGCTAAATGACTTTTTGATGCAGACAGTGAACCTTGGAAACCGTAGGCCAAATCCATGCCTGTCTTCAGTTCTCTCCTCTCTTTATGTAGGTCACACAGCTTTGTAGAAAAGAAGTTTTCTCATAATGACAGACAAGTTAATTTTGAGGGGTATAGTTTCTACTTCCCCAAAAGCTCAGCTTGAGCCCTAGAAATTGGATTGGGTCCTGGAAATCAGGCATTCCTGCCTCACAGAAATACCAAGCAGTTCTGTGAGATACCATCCTTCAGAGAGTACTACTGACCTGCTGCAGGCTCCATCAGTATCCACACGGGTCATCAAGTAGTTCTCTGCATCATGATTCTCTGAACAGACAAGACATGGTTCCAGCCATGAAACTACAATAATACAAAAAAGAATTATTTCCACAATTAAATCGAGGACATCCAGGAACTCATGATTTATAATACTCGTGTGTGTGTGTGTGTGTGTGTGTGTGTGTGTGTGTGTGTGTGTATGAGAGAGAGAGAGAGAGAAAGAGAGAGAGAGAGAGAGAGAGAGAGGGAGGGAGGGAGGGAGAGTGGAGAGAGAAACAGAGAGACAGAGAGACAAAGAGAGAGAGAGTGTTCTCAGGTATTGGTCCTCAGTGTTCTCCACGTTTGAGACGGTTTCTTTGTTGCTCTGTCTGCTGCATTCACGGGCTGGTTGGCCACAGAGCTTCTGTGGATTCTCCTGTCTCTGCCTCCCATCTCTCCATAGGAGAGCGGGGGTTACAGATGCTCACAGGAAACATCTAGCTTTTATGTGGTGAATGGGTACTCAAACTCAGGTCCTCATACTTGCAAGGCAAGCCCTTTTATCCACTGAGGCACCTCTCTAGCTCTGTATGCCTTATGCATACCTTTGCTTTACAAGTTCCCAGTCTTCTCTGAATTTCTGAAATACACCATTGAGAAAGTGAAAGGCATTATTATTTTTCATTATTTTTTATTATTATTCAAAGCAAATGAAAGCCTGTACTTGCATACATTTAAGAATCAGCATTAAAGATGCTGATCTGGTGGGAAATCCACACCAGTGCTTCCTGGTGCCTGGAGGCTCTCTGTTCAGAACCTGCTCTCCCAGTTTTCCTCACCCCGAGGTTTCCCTGCTCTCTGGCCAGCACGTTTGTCAGAGGGTTTGTTGTTTTGGTTTTCTGAGGTTACTTTTACTATTGTGCTTCTAAATTTTGTATCTGTATGAAAAAAAAAAAAAAACAACCCAGGAAGCTCCTCTCCACCTTTTCTATGGAGCGTGTACAGGTTCACAGGACACGACACATTAGATAAAGTTGGGGGAAAACAGGCTTCTTCTAAAGCAGCAGAATGTTCCTTTCCTTCCACGCTAAAAACAATGTAACTCATTGTTTCTCCTCTTTCCCAAACGGCCAGGAAGTTGGGAATTACATTTAATGTGCAGTTACAGTAACTATTTTAAACCTCCCCTTTTATATGCTTTTTGATTTTCTATTTTAACAGTCTCATTGTTTATGTATACTTTACTGAAACCTACCTAAAATATTTTCTGCAGCACGGGTTGTTCTGAGAAGGAAGAGGCTGGGGGCACCCTCTCATTACACTGGAATGTGTAGGTGATTTTCAGATTCGAGACAGTCACAAGCCCTTATGTTGTTTGGAAGAATTATCTTCACCGAGTTCTTGTGCCTAGAAATGGCAGGAAAATATGGGAAGCCATTTAGAATTTGTCTGATGGATGAAGATTTAATTTTTTTATTTGACCCTGCATTGAACTTGCTCCCTGAGTGCAGACGCCAGAACAGAAAAGCCCCCCACCCCCCAGTCCTTTCCTGATTCTTAAGAGTTTCTTAAATGATGGCCCAAGTCCGATAGCATTCCTTGGGCCTGAGTAGCAGCCAGTATGGGTTTCAGTCTTGCCTGTGAGTACTTCTAGGAATGAGAAACTGAGCAAAGTGATGGTTTAAGTACTCCTATCAAGAGATGTGAGCTCTCACTGGCTTCTAGCAAAGTATATAAAAACATGGAGTTGGACTTTCTAATGTTCTTACTAGTGGTGTCTTATCTGATGCTGCAAGTTCAGAAGAGGGAGAAAGCACTGTTAAAGAAAGCCAACTAAATCATTCCAAAGTTTTAAAAATAAACATTCGTATTTCTACCATTGTTAGAGGCCTGGGAACCAGGAGAGAGGAGTTTGAAAAGAAATTCAAATTAGCCTCGTTTGCCCAACTCAATCATATTTCTAGATTACTGGAATATATTGGTGGAGTTCTTAAACCCCTCAAAATTGTGCAATAATTTGTGCAAAAATAAGTAATCACTTTATAAAAGTTCTTAAGAATGACTAGGAGCTAATGCTGAACCCCAAAAGTTGCTGCAAACATGTAGGCAGTAAATCTTATTTTTTTTTTTTTCAAAGAAAGAAGACCAAGCCTGGGAAATAGTTAAGAAAGGTCACAGGGGAATTTGTGGAATGGGTAACAATCAGAAAGCTTCAAGGGAAAAAATAGCTCACATTTAATATGACTGAGAGAACATTCTAGAAATTTAATAAACTGAAACCCCAGTAATAAATACAATGATTGAATTCCAGTCATTCCTGCTCCGTGGCAGAGTGGCCCTTATCTCTGAGCATACACTAAAACACACAGTCCCCGATGCCTATCTGCCAGCCCTGAGGCAGCCGGGGGGCGGGGCGGGGGGGAGGAAGACGTCCCTCAAGAGGCTTCTCTCTTACAATTTGTGTTTTCTACCAAAATCTATCCTCTTTTACCTCTGTCTAAACAGAACACTAGAGAGCCAAGCACAGCAGATAGCAGAAGCTGCTGATGCTGGCCATGAGTGTGTAAGTGATAGAAAGGGGAAGCAAGCCATTTAAAAATGAGCTCCCGCTGTCCCTCTGCTCAGCCCTCCATAAAGTAACAGACTTAATAACCCAAAGTCACTCTTCAGAGGTCTGAGGGTTGTGTTTGAGAAGCTTATTATATGATTATATAATATGCTTATAATATTAAATGATTATATAATATTATTTATATGCATATGCATGTGTGGAGTATATGAACATGTGTGTGCATATGTGGTTTATGTATGTGTGTATGCATGTCACATATGTTTATATGTACATTATGCCTGTGTGCATGTATGTATATGCACATGTGTGTATATATTTTTGGCATATATATAGTGATATATGGCCATGTGTATATGTATGTGTACATACGTGTGTTGTGTATGTGTGTGATATATGCACGTGTGTATTGTATTGTGTTATGTATATGTTATGGTTTGTATTTACATGTGGTATATGTGTATATAATATCCATATGTGTGTATACATGTGTGTGAATATGTTTATGTACATACATGTGTATGTATGTGTATAGTATGTGCACATGCGTGCATGCACATGCTTGAAGGTCAGAGGAGGACATAGGGTTATCCTATTCTATCACTACCTTATTCCCTTGAGAAGGAGCATCCTGTCTTCATACTCTGCCTCCAGCACTGGGACTGCAGGAGTGTGCTGGATCACACGCGGTTTCTTATATGGATTCTGGTCATTGGACCCAGGACCTCATTCTGTGAGGCAAGCACTCTTTCACTGAGCTAGCTTCTTGGTCCTATATACTTTTTTTTAAAAAGCAGGAACATTTGTTTCATACTAATATGGATCAAATATTTAAATGTCTAATCAAAGGAACTGTTAAACATGACTACATATTCTTAGTACTAAATCCAGCAGGACAATGAGAAAGTTATACCTGAAAGCTGAGCATAGTGCACGCATCCATAACCCCAGCATTGCAGAGGCTGAGGTGGGAGCATGGGGATTCAGGGCCTTCTCAGCTGTTCTGTGAGGTCAGATCAGCCTCAGCTACTTAAGACCTTCATCAAAACAACCCCACCAACAGAAACAAACAAAAGTTCAGCGTACATTTCTTTTCCAGACATCACTTGGGTGGAATTTCTACAAATAATTCCTCTGAGGCTGCCTGTGAGAGATTAGAGAGAGCTCAGCTCTCTGCCAAGCTCATCCTGAAGAAGATGGCTGGAGGCCAGGATGTGGAGCACTTATAAAACTCGAATCGCCAGTTACACAATTTTAAATAATTCTTATGTTCTAAAGAGGATGATCACAAAATTTGGGATTAGTATCTAAGATCCTGACTATGGACTTGACTTCCTGGATGAAGAGATGGAGCCAGGAGAAGCCAGAGATGGACAACGGAAGCTTGACTCATTGAGCTCTAGACCAGTGCAGGCGCCAGGAAAACTCAGTGTAGACACAGACAATGTGTCCAAAGACCATGGCTGCCTAGAACTTCATAAAATGCAAAGAAGTGAAGCAGAAACTATCCATCTTGTCCTGAGCAAAGAAACTGAGCAAGACCTCCTCACTACAAACTGGGCGGTTGCCCTCTACAGAGAGACTCATTCTATTTTTGTTTTTCTTCTAGGGAATTCTTTCGTCTTGTTTCCTCCGCCTTAGATACCAGTACAGTGATGTAAGACCCTGGTGGGGGTGGGGCTGGGGGTGGAGAGGGGAACAGACAGAAGCACACTGAGATGTGCACTATAAGCTACGGTTTCAGTTAAATTAATTTGATTTGGTCAATTAGATTGTAAAGTCCCTGAGGGTAGAGATAATTTCTTAAATTATAATTTTTGTCGCTTACAATGTTTCTATGTCTAAAATGTAGTACTGACTTTATAAAAACCTTTCTACTTAAAAATCATCTCAATATAGTGTGCCATTGCAGTGCATGCTTCTTTCAGCACACAAGTGTCCCTACTAGCTCTTTTTTGAGAGTTTTTATCCAAATTACAATGCAATTTTTGAAATTAGAAAAAAAGTGCATAGGAAAAATATGCTAGGCTTGGTAAAATATTAATTTTTCTTATATTTACCAATTAAAATCTCTGGATATGTTGGATGACTAGATTCACTATTTACGGGAACATATCACAATTTAGATCTGAATTATCTCCTTGGAAGACTCAAGTGTTGAAGGTTTGGTTCTCAGCTCCTCCATCTCATCATTGAAAGATGTTTAAATCACGAGGGTTCTAACTGCTAGGTTTTGGATAGGGCTGGTGGTTTAAACAGACACTGAGCTGGATTACCTGAAAATAAGGAGTCTGTTAGAAGGGTTATTGATGCCATGGTTGGACAGAGAAGCAATAGTATGGAGGTGGGGGGATTCCCAGGAAAGTTAAGGCCCCAGAGCCTGGGACAGACAGTAAGAGTGTGCTAAGGTCTCTAAAGAGACTCAGAGCCCTTTTGAGAATGGAGGAGGTTCACAGCAAGAGCCCACAACAAGGTTCTCTGATTCCAGGGCAGGAAGCAGGCAAGCAGGATGTACCATAGGCCCTTTGATGTTGACTCAGTCCCGAGGTGAGAACTGTTGACTGTTGCCCATTAGCTAGGGACCCACAGACCGTGTCTCAGTATCTGTGAAGGGGGAAGGTTGCTTCAGATGCTGTGGCCTGAGCAGAGGCTAGATTCTAGCATTACACTCTTACCTGAACTTCATGAATGGATTAGTTCATTCATACACTCACAGCTTAGTGGACTGTTGCAAGCAGGGACCTAACTGAAGGAAGTAGCTCACTGGGGGCATACTTTAGAACGTGATGGCTGTCCAGGCTCTCCCTGTAACTAGGCTCTGTTTCCTGGCTGCTGCTTCCACCCAAGGAGTGGCTGCCACTGTGAGATGAAGAGTTCTGCTCTAACCGTGCACCCTCTGCTGAGAGGCTTCCCTTGTCCAGATCAAAGCAATGGTGCTAGCTGTCCCTGAACTAAAACCAAAGGCCAAACTTCCCTCCCTGGAGTTATGCATATAGTTCAGTGGATGCATAACTGAATGTGTCAGGGCGCACACACACACACACACACACACACACACACACACACACACACACACACACTGTCTTTCTGGTAAGATTGTCCTATAGACATTATGCTACATCCTATGCACCAGGAAACTAGGTGCTAGGCAACGTCCTTTCCTTCAAGGACTTACACATTTGTAGCTGCAGGAATTCCCACTGACCAGTGAAGCCCTTCCTGGCAGATAAGACTAGTGCCAAGACATGTGCTGGTTTCTGTGTAACTGCTCAATGCAGGTGGTCGCTCAATGGGAGAAGTTCTCAGTGGTCCATCTTGAATTCCAGACTCAAATATCCTGGTGGCTGTTGGCTTCTCTCGCTGGCTTCAGTTCCCAGCACCCACCTCCTTAGCTTACCCCCATTCCGATGACTCCCTGTCCCCCTTGCCTTTCTCATTAAGTGGCAACTACTTTCCTAACTCCAGGCCTTGGATGCCTGTACCCGCCCTTGTTCTTCCGTCACAACCTTTCTGGAATGTGACAGCGTTGGCCCTTCCACAGCAACCACACACGCTTCTCCCTAGACTACTCCTGTCTCACCCTCACTCTCACCCAACCCTCATTCCTGAGACACAACCACCAACCGGAGAGATCTCTCTGAAAGCCAGGCCATCCCATCCATGCTGTTGCCAATGAGAGGTCATTCTTGTCTGTGGCTACAGAGCATTCCATTGTGTGTGTCTACTTCATTTTCTTATTCGTTTCTCTGACGGCAGACACCTTCAGGCACAGGGAGATACATAGCATGTTCTGTGTCTTCTTTAGGAGCAAGAAAGCTGATCACAGAAGAAAGAAGTTGCTTCGAGGTCACTGGAGACTGGGAAGGACAGATGAGGAGAGAGAATAACATGGTTAGACAGGAGACGTTAGGTCTCATTGCCCTCAACAGCCTAGTTTAACAGTCAGTTGTAGTGATTTATAATTCAAGATCTTTAGAAGGAATGGAAGTTCCCAATACATGATCAACATAGAGAGATGCAAATCCTTATTGCTCTGATGGCTGCACATTGTACATAACTACTTACTACACTGTACATACAATGTGCCGTAATAAAAAATAGTGAATGAATCGATCAGTTAATGAGTGCGTTGGGTTGTGACTCATTCTTGAAGTTCCTAGGCTTCTTGTCCCCCCTTTCTCTGGGTGTCTGGCACACCCTTATCTCCTCCACTTGTTCTTCATGGTCTTCAGAAACAGGAAGCTCACACTACCTTAGAGGTCATTAGGTTGGGGGCTCCCTGTGTCTAGAATATTCCTTCTCAGGATTTACACATGAATCACTTTCTCTCTTCCCTCCAGTTTTGCCTAAATGTCACCCCATCGCTCCCTCTTCTCTGACCAAGTTGTCTAAACAGTATCCTCTGTCCTTGCAGCTCCGTCCGGCCAGCCCCATTCCATTTATTTCCTGCCATGGAGCCTATAGACTGGCATACTGGGGTACACTTTTTTTCTTATTTGCATATTGCCTGACACCCCATTCCCTCCCAACTCCAACAGCTCAGTGAGGCAGAGACCAGCTCCTACATTGCTGCGATGCCTCCTCTAAGCAGAAACTAAAATATTCTTCACTCAAATACTGTGTCCAGCATGAAGTCTAAACAAAAGTCTCACATGGGCTGACCCAGCTTACATCTCCAGCATTAGTCGGTTTTGTTTGCCTTGAGACACAGTCTCACTGTGCAGTTCAGGCTGGCCTCCAACTCTTGATCGTTCTGCCTCTATCTACCCCCACCCCCATGCAGGGACGACACGTGTGTGCCCACAACAGGATAAGGATGTTCTTTTTTATTAAGTTTATGAAGTGAGTTTGTTTTCTTCTGTTTCTTTCATATCACAGTGGGATTTTGAATTATGGTCAGTTGAGGGAGTTAATTCCCAAGATTTTATTTTGACAATGAAAAAATGAAATCTCAGGCTGGAGAGTTGGCTCACTATATAAAATACTTGATGCAAAAATAGGAGGCCCTGGGTCCCAACCCCTAGAACTCATTCAAACCCAAGTTTGGTTGCTTGGGTCTGTAATTCCAGTGTATCTACTACAAGGTGGGAGATAGAGACCAAGCTACTGCTGTTGGGGATTCTATGGACTAACCACTGGGTTCTGACTCAAAGGACCAAGTCAGAGAAGCCAATATTAAGCTAGGAATTAATATATCAGAGAATGTGTTTTTTACCTATATGAGAGTTGGCTTCTAAATACTGAATGCCAGGCCCTTAGAATTTAACCTTCCCTGCCATGGCAATACTAACTACCATGGACAACCTGCTCCACCACCAGGCTGGCAACCTGTTCTTGTGAGACACCCACACGGACAGTGTGTAATGCCTACTTTCTTCAGACAGCTCCATTTCTATGGGAAAGATCTGGGCTATGCATTATACCCATTCGTTTTCACCATTCAGTAATAAAGCAGACACAACTCCATCCATGAAGGGTTGGGATTATCAGAGTAAGGTAGTGGGAAACAGCTCCCCAAGACTTCTTATGATAACTCCCAAAGGAGCAAAAATATTAGACTGCAGAGCAGTCTCGGGCAGTTTGACTTGATCCAGAGAGAACTTTGACATCTCAGAAGTAACCAAACAACTTTCTTCTCCCATTCACCCATGCAGTGTATGTTGCATGGCAGGCACAGATGGGATTACAACTCCCCCACCTTGCGTGCACAAGTCTGTACTCACAGAATGCCACCCGGAAGAGTGCAGGGAACACCAACACTGTTCAGCGGGAAATTTGCTCCAAGCAAAAATTCTATGAATTCTTTCCTGAGAACTTTCTCTGCAAGCTTAACTCTAAAGCCTGCTTAAGAAGCAGAATATCAACAAAGCAGAAGGCATGGTGGGAGCGGAGGCCAAGAGAGAAGAGTGCTGTACAGGCCGAGATGTTACATGAGGTAAAGGCGCTGGAGAGGCAGACAGAGGAGCTTCCTGCAAAGCTTGGCAGGGTGTGTTGAGGACTTTGCTTTCCACCCTGAATGCGGAGACAATGTTAAGTGTAGCATAAGCAGAATTTCACTCTCAGTGACCTTGGTCCAATCTATGCCTCCAGGAAGTATGTCAATGAGCTGTTGCAGTTTAAGGTCCTACTCCCCAAAGGAAAGATGGCCCGCAAATCCTTTTGGATGTATCTAGCTAACATCAGCCTTTTCTATACTATTTTAAAGGTTCTATGTTGTCTTGAAATGATTTTTTAAAAGTCCGACTTGGATGTTAAACTCAACTAGAGGAGCTGTCCGCTAACTATGTCACAGAAGACAACCTCACATAACTTTCAGAACAAGAAATAAATGTTCTTCCATATTCTATGTATGTTTCAGGTTGTGACAAACTTTAGGTGTGCACTTAAAAATAAGATGTTATCTTTAGAAAAATTAAATATGGTGTGATGGTTGATTCTAATTGTAAACAGGACACAATTTATAATCACCTAGAAGGAGAGTCTCAATAAGGGGTTGTCTCCAATGGGTTGGCCTGTCGGCATGTCTATGGGGAATTATCTTGATTAATTGAAGTGGGAAGACTCACCCATCACAGGG
Source organism: Uromys caudimaculatus (assembly GCA_028551405.1). Classification (NCBI taxonomy): domain Eukaryota; kingdom Metazoa; phylum Chordata; class Mammalia; order Rodentia; family Muridae; genus Uromys; species Uromys caudimaculatus. The sequence goes on from CM052714.1 coordinate 64,342,830, forward strand.
AGCACCATCCCTTAGGTTTAGGTCCTGGACTGTATAAGAGTGCAGAAAGAGGGCTGATAAGCAATAGATATGCATGAATTCATTCTTTGTTCTCTGCTCTTGACTCTGGATGTGCTAATACTAGTTGCTTCGGGTTTCTGTCTTGACCTCCCCATGAGGTGTACCTGGGACTGTAAGCCTTGCTTTCCTGGATTGATTTTTGGAAGAATATTTTATCGCAGTAACAGAAATGAAGGTTAGATGGATGGCTTACACAAATATGCCAGTTGTAGAACTGAAGCATCAGGTACAAGCATGCACCAAGAGAAAACAAAGGAGCAGATTAAGTCCTGCTGGTGGATTCAAGACCCAGCCAGTAGCCAGAGCCAGCCCTGGTGTTACCAAGGTGGGGCACTGCTGGCTCCTCGCCAAGATCTCATTCCCATCCATGACTGGGCTCTCTGGAGCCTTTGACTACAAAATGTACCTCTGGCAATGGAAAGTGTTGAAGTGGTGGCATTTGAAAAAAAAACAAAAAACAAAAACGCATGGAAAGAATACTGATTTCAACCTGTCAAAATTAAAGTGGGCCTTATTTCAGGCAATAATTGAGCTACTTTAAAGACCTCTCTAGGCTCAAAAACATAAGTGCATTATATTACCACATGGAGAGACACTCTTGTTTTATTGCTAGATGGCCATGCATGCAAATAACCAATTCAAACAATGGAATAATGAGGAGTCAGATTGTAATTCATTTACACTCATTGGCTGTGGTTCTCCCTGCTCTCGTGGACCATCAACCAATATGGTCCATGAGAGCAATGAAGCAGAGACAATGAACAGAGTGGTGGTGGTGGTGGTGGTGGTGGTGGTGGTGGTGCTGCTGCTGCTGCTGCTGCTGCTGCTGCTGCTGCTGCTGCTGCTGGAGGAACTGGTTCAGAAGCCCTATGAGTAAGTTCAGTGAATAATTCACATTGGGACCAGCTGCAGGGAGTCAGATCAACTTTACTTTGGGTAATTTAAGGTTTATAAAGTTTTGGCGGACTGAAGATAGAAACAGCCAGGTTGAGCAAAGATCATTGCCTGAGGGCTTACAGTGCCAAAATGCCTCATTAGCATGCAGAAACCTTTCAGGAATCTCAGGTACTAGCACTGCAGGTTCTTATCTGGAGAAAGGAACTTCCTATAATCTAACTAAGACTACATGACATTCCTCAGGTAGAGGAGTGTGTGGCTGCTTAGAATTTCCCAGACAAGGTCTGAGAAGGAAAAGCCCTGCCAATGAAGGGAGTCTCCCATATCCTGCTGAGCTCAGAGACTATCCAGCCAAGGTGGACTTTGTCCTTAATTACCAGAGTTTTCCCATAATTGGCAGTGTCTTTTCTGTCTAAGGAGTTACTGAAATTTTGGGGGAGTATCATTTGTGGTGCCACATATTACCTGGGAAGTTGAGACTTCCTTTCAGGGTCCCTAGTCTTATTAAATAGAATAATTTAAGAACAGACTTAAAAGGATCTTAAGGGCAATTTTGCTAGAGATTAAGGGAAAACCCCCAGAACAGGAAAGCTGTAAATTATTCCATCAAAGGGCTAATTATTTGTTCCATCTTCTTGACATGGCCTTAGAAGAATCAACCTTTCTTATTCGTGGTCCTTTGGCCAGATAATTAACAGGCCCAACTAGATTAACTCTTGACTCTTGAGAGAGAGGGACAATATCATGCCACCTCACAGAAGTAGATTCCATTCTTTTGATCAGAAGGAAATAGCTTTCCCTTGACAGGCCTTCCATGATGCTGTAACAAGTCATATAACTTAATTCCTTGGGTTTAGAATATGGTGAGTGTAAAGCCCACACTGTTATAGTCAAATAACAAGTGAGTGAAGAAGACTGTGGCTTGCAATGGGTAAGGAGAGCAAGAAGGTCACTGAAAAAGAAACTTAAAGCAGTGTTCTCCTTACAATAAGTATGGAGATTTTGTTTGTGGAGCCTATCTATGTTCATGTAAGAAAGCACTTCTGCCCTGGATGCATTCCCAAGGCTGCTCAACTCAAGGTGCACCGTACTGAGAATGCCCAGCTTGAAGGCACAGTTCAAGAAGAAAAGATGCGAGACAGAACACTTTTCAACAAATTTTGCCTGAATTTTTTAAATACGATGGAAACGCTCTGTAATATTCGGATCTGGGAGGCTAAGGTAAGGTGGAGACTAGCCTGATATTCAGAGCAAGACCCTGCCGGGAGAAACCAGGGGCTGGGATTGTAGAACAGCTTTGCATTCTTGTTTATAGTGCCCTGGCATTTGATCTCCAAAAGGGGTTTAGATGCAATCAAATCAGAAGTTGGACTGAAGATGTACTCAGCTACTAAAAGTTTAATCCAACTGATCTTGATTCTTGAAGTAGAACAAAAGCATAGGTCTACCAAGAGCTTTTCCACTAATCTTGTACTCAGAGGACTACACATCAACTCATAGAATCTCCAGAAATGAGGCAGATGGTGAATGAGAAGCACAAATGATCTCAATCTGAGGACAGATTCATTCATAAAAACATGATTAAACGATAGTGCTTCATGAATTTTTAATGCTCCCTGAGTAAGGACTTCACTCAGCTTTGTAGAAATATTGAAGAGACAATGTAATTGTTAAAAAACAAAAACAAAAACCCAGGACAAATAGTTGACAATTTGTACTCATGTTAATCATCTAACATCCTTCCAAGATTTCATGGCACATAGTGGCATGAGAATGTTGGGACATTTCGCCCAGATCACTGGTTCTATAGCTATGGATAGATAGGATGAGACCAAGAGCAGAGACCTTGTCTGAAGACACTATTCTGAAAGGGAGACATCAGTTGGCATTCTCTGTGTCCTTTGTTCTCTACTAATGACTAGATTTAAATATCAAATAGAAGATGAATCACAAGTCATCCCCAGATATTTGTGGTTTTCTAAGCTTCAAGACAGAGGCATGAATACACAACACAAACCTTTAGGTAAGTACACTTTTTATTTTATTCTCTATGCCTTGTCTTGGACCTCTGGGCTACCTAAATTTCATGGAACTATCATGTTGCCCCAATGAAGGGAATTTTTAATTCTATGTAATTGCTCAGAATAGATATCAATAAAAAACTCATCTGCTTTTTAAAGGGCCAGCTCTTTCTTATTTTTTCCCCTAGAGATCAAAAAGTATTGTCTCAGTTAGGGACTCTATTGCTGCGATAAAGCACGTGACCAAAACCAACTTGGGGAAGAAAGATTTCAGCTTACCCGGCCCAGTGAGAGTTCATCAGGAAGGGAGTCAGGCCATAAACTCAAGGCAGGAACCTGAGGCAAGAACTGAAGCAGAGGCCATGAGAGGTGCTAATTACTGGATTTCTCCCCAGGGCTTGCTCAGCTTGCTTTCTTATAGTACAGAGCACCACCAGGCCAGGGATGGAATCTCCTACAGGAAACTGAACCCTCTTTTGTCAGTCAGAAAATCTCCACAGGGTTGCCCACAGGAGGCATTTTCTCAATTGAGGTTCCTTCTTCAAAGTTGACCCTTGCTTATTTCAAGCTGTTAGACTAGTCAGCATAAAGATGATCTTTTTTTTTTAAAAAAGAAGTTTTCATTGTAAAAGACTGGTTATTTTTGTATTGTTTCTTCACACTCCTTTCTGAAAATAGATATGGGTTTTTGGTTGAGTTTGGGTTCCGAGTTACCAGACTCTTTTCATGCTGTTTATTATGTGAAGCTCCATGGAGTAAGGTATTCAGTGACAGGTTTCTATGCTTCTCTTGATCATCAGAATTAATCACTACAATAACCAATACCCAAGAGTACTGGCTAGTTTTGTGTGTCAACTTGACACAAGCTGGAGTAATCACAGAGAAAGGAGCTTCAGTTGAGAAAATGCCTCTATGAGATCCAGGTGTAAGGCATTTTCTCAATTACCACCTTGTGTGTGGTACCATCTGTGGGCTGGTAGTCTTGGGCTCTATAAGAAAGCAGGCTGAGCAAGCCAGGAGAAGCAAGCAAGCAAGCCAGTAAGTTACATCCCTCCATGGCCTCTGCATCAGCTCCTGCTTCCTGACCTGCTTGAGTTCCGGTCCTGACTTCCTCTGGTGATGAACAGCAATGTGGAAGTGTAAGCTGAATAAACCCTTTCCTCCCCATCTTGAATCTGGTCATGATGTTTGTGCAGGAATAGAAACCCTGACTAAGACAGTACTGTAATGCTGGCTCCTGATAGTGTATAATCAGCTTAGTGGGAGCAAGATGCAGATTATCGCAGAGGTACCTCTGTGCAGCTGTGAGCAAGCACGACTGTGTGGACTTGGCCCTCTGCTGTGGAGCTGGTCCATCCTGTAGTGAAGGCAGCTGTCTCTTTACCTAGTACTCATTTGTTTTGCTTTGTGGTTCTGATGTTGAGTCAACTTCTAAGGGCACAATGCCAGCCTGGAGAATAGGATAGTAATGAAGTCCAAGGAAACACTAGGGTTATCACAAGCTACAGAGGCCTACATGCATTGCCAACTTCAATAGAATTTGACCTCAGGCTGAACTTTATTGCCAGGCTGCTGAGAACTGAGCCAGCAGCTGTTGCGAGCACAGGCATTCATAGCCCAGATTGAGTGCTTCGCAAAAGCCTGTCTCCTTTCTTACTTGCCTGTGGATAGAATGGTTGAGTTTGCTGAGTTTACTGGAGTGTTCAACTTGTACTACCATACATCAGGGACCTTCAGGACCCCCTGTACTCTAGGTCTACCCTTAACAACAATTGGTGACTTTCTTTTGTGGGTGGAGTTTCAAGACCCTATGACTTAGGGCAGAGAGAGGAATAGATCCAATTTCTTAGTGGCTACCAGGAATCTAATGCTTCCTTTTCCTTTATGTGGAAAAAATTGCACTGTTTAAGTTAGAGATCTGATACTGTAAAAATGATACTGCCCTAATTAACTGTGTTCCAGGTACTGCCTAAGCACATTACACATAATAACGCACGCATAGTCATTAACTCATTGCTGTGGCTTGAATCTGAAATGCTCCCCATGGGCTCATGTTTTAAATGTTTGGTCCCCAGCTAGTGGTACAGTTTTAAGAGACCATGAAGCCTTTAGCAGGGGGCCTGGCTGATGGAAGCTGATGAAGATTGTGCTCTTCCCAGATTCCAGTTGCTCTCTCCCTACTGATCTGTTAGCACACGAAGAAATCTCAGCCACATACACATGCCACCTGACCTTCGCCGTGCCTTCTCCACAGTGACGGGCTGCAACCCTACAAAACCACGAACCATAATTCTTTCTTCCCATAGGTTGGTTCTCTTAGGCAAAAAGGAACACACTCGGTTAATCTAAGACAATGTAGGGCCACTTTACAAGGATACGCTGTGATATGCTACTTTCGTAGTTGAGAAAACTCAATCACAGCTAAGGTGAGCAATTTTCTTGGCTTTGAGTTGGGGGATGTTAAGCATGAGAGTATAACTTTGCATCCTTTACACCACTGGTTCTCAAGCTCCTTAATGCGACCCTTTAGTACAGTTCTGTTTCAGGAAATATTAAAAAGGAATCATCAAGTTCCAGCTACTCTCTGTCTCAGCGGCAGTCTCTGGCTCTAGGCTAGCCTCAGCGGCAGTCTCTGGCTCTAGGCTAGTCTCAGCGGCAGTCTCTGGCTCTAGGCTAGCCTCAGCAGCGATTGCTCACAGTCTTCCCAGCTCCAGTTCACTTATCTCTGGAGTCACTAATTCCTCCTCAGTCATCCAGTCACAATTCTCCTCAACCCAGCAAATCAAAACTCCAGAAGCTTATAATTAATCAATCAGATTTATGTATCAATAAATTATCAATTCACAAGGTGCACACACAATAAATTCTGAGCCAATTGATAATGATACAAGCTGCCTACCTAGATTAGATAAGTTATCTCAACCATTCTATCCTTTAATGATATTGATAACTACCTGTGGCTATTTAAAACCACACAGAATCTGGGTCTTCTTCCTCTCCCTCCATCTTCCTCTCTCCCCTCTCTCCTCCATCTCCGTCGCTGCAACTATTTGCTCTTCCTCCCTTTTCCCTGTCCAATCACAGGCTTCTTGCTGAATTAATATTTAAAATGATTGGACAGGGAAAATTCTGTTACACAGTTCCTCACGTCGTATTGACCCCCAACCATAAAATTATTTTCAATGCTACCTCATAACTGTAATTTTGCTACTATTATGAATCATAATGTAAATATTTTTGGAGACAGAGGTTTACCAAAGAGTTATTGTGACCCACTGCATCTATGGTACACAGAACAGGGAGAACTAGACTTACCAGGTCAGGGTACTGAACAGAGCTGGGGTCAGAATGCTGGAGGGAACTGGGGTCAGGGTACTGAAGGAGCTGAGGCTCAAAGTAATGAGAAAACTGAAGCTCAGCTAGCCTAACAATGACTGTCTATCAATGGAAGGTTCAAGAATCTAGTAGTTGTTCAGCAGAATGTGTCAGCTGGTCTTCAGCATATGTTAAAACCACAAGCAAGTAGGCTGTAATGCCAGTGAAGAAGTGGACTTTCAAGAACAAACAGGAAAGAGAAATCAAGCTTCCTTCTTTCATGGCCTCTACATAGGCTGCCAGCAGAAGGTATGGCCCAGATTAAAGGATTTATTTTCCCACCTCAGAGATCCAGATTAGAAGTGGGTCTTTCCACTTCAAATTATTTAAGAAAAAAAAATCCCTCAGAGTTGTGCCCAGTCATTTGGGTTTTAGTTAATTCCAGATATAATGTGGTTGACAATCAAGAATGGATAGTACAGGAACTTTTCATCTTTCTGTCACATGATTGCTCAGGACTTCCTCCATGTGACACCCTTGTCTAGTCAGACATGAGCGCCTGTGAGACACCCAGCTCAGCTCTCCTCCTTCCCATGGCTCTCACCAAGCTCTCCATCCATGCCTAGTCAGGTGAGGGCTTGAGGTGCTCCCTGCTGAGGTATGGCTTGTCTTCCCCCTTTCTAGTCTGGTTCCTCAAATGTCTCACTAGAATGTTTCATTATAGCTGTCTCTAACTCCTCAAGACCTTGGGCTTCTTCTATTCTGAGTGTCCAGGAACATTCTTCAAGATTCTACTGTGGCCACACAGCAAAACAAAAAAACAAACAGACAAAAAAAAAAAACAAACAAAAAACAAAAAAAAAAAAAACCCACCAAAACCAAAAACCAGAAATGGTTGGCCTTAGTGTGGTTCTTGGGACACCCTGTATGGCTGGAACCAGAGATGAAGAAATCTACACTCTTCCTGTGCAAGGACTGTTAGATTTAAAAATGGGAAGACTCTTGGTGATTACAATCTCAGAAATTAAAATTCTCATACAAATCCATCATTATATAGGTGAATAATAAGAATAAGAAACTCTTGATGAACACTTACCAAGGGCTCCTCAATCTCCCCAATAGCCCCATCCAGTAGGTAGAACAAAGGGCCCATTTTATAGATGATAAAACTGAGACTTGGAAGGGTTAAGTACTAACTCAAGATACCTTGGTTGAAAGAAGCTGCAAACAACCCAAATTTGTTTCATTCCACAGAGTGTTATTACACTCAGGCAAGGCTTCCCACCAACCATGGCTGAGCCAGTCCTTTGTAGATGCACACGGACATTTGGTCTAGAACCTTTTCCTTTGAGTCTGATCCTTTCCTTTGGGGATCAGATGGACTCATCTCAAAGTCATGTGGTTCTTGCTTTGAATCTTGAATCTGAGCAACATTACAATAATAGAAAGACTGCACCATCTCACAGTACTATCATACCTGGCTCATCAACCCATATCACAGTTCTATCTGCTTCCTTTGAAAGGTCAACCAGATTTCCTTTCATGACTGAAATTGTCATATGTGGAGCCCAGCTATGGTTGTACAGTATCCGCATGGCACAGCCATTTTGACAGTACTTTCCACAAGCAGATTGTGTCTAACTTCAAAAGAATTGATTAAAGATTTTCAAGCCAATGAATCAGTTGCTCGATGTTTTACATGGAAAGGGATATTTTTCGTAAACTGGCTTTATGAATCACAAGTACCACTGCAGCGCCATCTTGGCCATTGGGAGATAAAGTTGTAAAATTTTAGGTTATCAAGAGAATAAGTTAATGGACTGGAGGCGCAGGCAGTGAGGGGAAAGTTTACAGATTTTCTCAGTTCCTGGGGCAATCCAGAGCAAAACTCTGGACCAACACACCATGGGCACATTCCTCTTTGTGGACATCTTGAATTGACTGGGATATTCTAACTACTTCTTCAGCAGGCCTAGGGAGCTATAGAGGTGGAGAGTAGGGACCTAGAAAGGCCTCCATTGCTACTGTTCTTGCACCTGGACACAGTGATGGATAGGGTCTAACCAAATTTCCCCTCTTCCTGAACAATTCTTTTAGCCTGCTGCTATCTGCCTCCAACTTGCCTGACCTGCGATTTTTACAGGAAACTAGGTTCTGGCACACCTAGCCACAGTCACAAGATATAGCTCCCTAGCCCTCATTGAGATTTCAAGCCTATGGGATTAGTATTAGAACAATTGAGTCCAGACCTTAGATTATTAGAGCAGGCATCCTTCGAGCCTGTTGACTCTGGAAGTTTCAGTTGCCTTATGGTTAGCTTTGGGAAGTTAAAAAAAAAAATCTCAAACTCAAAACAAATTCTATTCAACCATAAGGGAGGCCGGGGAGGAGACACTGTAGTAGAAATGGTGTAGGTAATTTTCCAGTCATATTCTCCCAATTCTCACACCTCTGGGGGTTTTGTTCTAATTTTAAAAGATTTTTTTGAGAATTTTATACACAAATATTGTGTCTACATCATTTCCACCCCTAATTTCCCCCTTCAATTCTTCCTGTCTTTCTCACCCCCTCTAAAATCCATAACTTCTGTTTTAATGTTTTATATACACACACATGCACATATACATACACACAAATATATAGCCTGCTGATATGTGTATGTCTTCAGGGATGACCACTTGGAACTAGATATCCCATCAGGGGGCTTGAGAGACTCTGGAGAAGACAGAGTCTCTCTCAGCAGCCATTAATTGCCTGTAACTCTTCATCTTAGCGGTTCTCAACTTGTGAGTCGTGACCCCCTTGGGGTTGCATATCAGATTTCCTGCATATTATATATTTACCCTGGTTCACAACAGTAGCAAAATAGCATAATTACAGTTATGAAGTAGTCAAAAAGTTATGGTTGGGGGGTCACCACAACATGAGGAACCATATTAAAGGGTCGCAGCATTAGGAAGGCTGAGAACCACTGCTCCAGGGCAACCTTGTGAGATTTCCCCTACCACTGTTAGCATGTCAACTGGTGCTGTCATTGTATAGATCTCAGTTACACAATCATATTTCCGTGGCTCTGCCTTTTCTATCACACTTTCCTGAAGCACATGTTTTAGTCTTCTGGGTCTTACAATCCTTTTGACCCCACCCCCACCCGCTATGATGTTCCACTAGCCTTAGTTGTAAGGATTGGGTTGTAAACGTATCAGAAGAGTTGCACACCCCTTGGTCAGTTTTGTGCATTTTGACCAGGTGTGGATTTCTGAAATGATCTTCATCTACTACAAAGAGAAGCTTCTTTGATGAAGAGTGGAACTACACATATCTGTGGAGATAAGGGTAAGTATTTAGAATGCAGTTAGTAAGTATACTGGTTTACAAAAGTAACAGTAGTAGGTTCTTCTCTAGGGTCCGTGAGTTCGTCAGCCAGCCACAGGCGGGTGGCTAGGTTTACAGTGCCAGGCATGAATTCCCTCCTGTTGAGCATGCCTTTAGTCCAACTAGATGGCAGTTGGTTACATCCAGGATATAAGTGCCACTATTACACCATGGAGATCTCTTGCCCTGCCAGGCATTTTCCCTGTGTGCAAGCTTTGCAGCTGGGTTGGACTGTGGATTGTTCTCTTCCCTTGGCAGCTTGCACTTTCAGATACCATGAGAGCCGTGAGAGTCAGTCCTAGGAGACTTGGCTTCCAGTTCAGTTCCAGCTCCATTCCTTTAAGTCCTATGTCTGAAATATGTGGCGACTTCAGCAATAGGGTCTTACCTTCAAGTTCTAGGTGGCAAGCAAGGCCGTGCCAGTCACCTATAATATCCTGGGAGTCTCTTCAATTCCCCCCATCATCTACTCAAGGGGAGTTTTCCACGCCTGGCAGAGGTCGTGTCATGGTTCTTGAGGAAAGCACTGTCACCCCAGGTGCTGTAACTTCATTTAAATTATTTATGTAGATATTTATATAGGCTTAAAATATTATATGTGCATTTAAAAGTAAACTTAAAATATTGCTCTATAGTCTTCTCAAATATCCTTAGTGTTATTTTATCCATCATCCCTCCTTCTCTGTCTATATTGTCTTCTTTTGCCATTTCCCAGTTAACTATCTCCACCACTACCACCACCATCACCTCTACCTCCACCTCCACTTTCACCACCACCACCACCATCACCACTTCTACCACCATCATTTTCCACGTCTCCCTTCTTCATAGTATTTGGGATTCTTACAAACAAAACACTCTATATCTCATTATAACCTTTCTAGTAACTCCAACTTTCCACTCCGAGAATTGCTTGTCAAGCTTAAGATTGTCTTAGGGTTGGAAGCTGAACACAACATGCTTTTCCTTTTACTGATCAGTTAGTTGGCCTAAAGAAGCTCTCAGCTTCTGGCCTCGCCAGAGCTTCCTGTTCTACCTAGCATCTCTTACTCAGCATACTATAGGGCTGTTACTGAGGTGCCCTGAGGCCTGGAGGCTCAGTAGTCCAGTTGCTATAGGCTGTCTAGAGTCTATGTTGCTCTGTGTGGTCCAGAACTGTTATACCCCAGCACCCAAAATACCATTACCCATGGTGTTCAAAACCAAGTATCTTCAGGGTCTGTGATGTGATGGATGTACTGAGATGTTTGGGCGTGTCCAGGGACTCTGGATCCCTCCTCTCTGTCCCGAGTCCCTCTGTTTTGCTATGGGGGTCATCTGCCATTTAAAGTGTCACTAGCAGCCAATGGGGTAGAGCGGATGGTAAGCAGAAGCCCCAGGTGCTCCTTGCAACTGTCTAAGCCAGGGCTGAAAACAGCAGCTGATGTTCTGGGCACTGGAGTGTGGCTGAGTCAGTGGTGGAGACAGGACACAGCAGGATCTCAGGACACAGGAAGTCAGTTTATTTATGATTCAGAATCCTCCTTCCCAAACTTCCCACATAGAAAACATTGTTTCAATCCTCTGGACACACTCACAGCTTCCAGCTCATGATGAAGAACAGTTAACACTGTAAGGCAGGCACAAAGGCTCCGTAGTCCCTGTGGCTTAATAAAAGCCACTGCTGCAAAGTCTTGTAATCCCAACTGTTGGGCTACTCAAATCTAGCCCACGTCACTGGGCAAAGCCCCAGATCCATGCCCAGGATATCTAAGAAAGCTGATGCCCTCTGTCAGTGTGGTTTCTGAGGATGGAGCCCAGAGAGCTGGCTGAGGCATGTAATCCCGAGTCATGTAGACTCCATCACAGAACACTAAAATGACATTGTGGTTTGGGCTCAGCAGGACACATAGGAGCTTGTGTGAGAGTCCCAGGAGGGAAAGAAGCCAAGGCAGAAGCCAACCGGACGTTGGCTTGTAAAGTTTTTCAGCATGTAATAAATAATGATGGCTCCATCTACATGGCCAGCCCCTCAAAAGTTCCAACTCTCCAAAATATCCCCAGAGCCTCTTCTTCCAAACTTCAGGAAGCTCCCATACCAAAAGGACTGAATTCTTCCTCTCTGAAGGCCTTGCAGGCTCAGTGCCATCTTAGGAAGAGGCAGGAAGCTGGGCAATCTCTAAGGACACTTTTAGAAAATTGAACACAGAACCTTTTATCAGGAAAGGCTGAGATGGTTTTAGCCCACAACCCTCACATTCATCAGAGGCCCTTCTGGGGGAGAAAATTAATGAGGATGCTAAGTGCATAATGACTTCTGGCGACCAGCAGGCTCCACTCGAGTGGGTGTGGCTGCAGGCCTGCCCCAAGCAATGAAGTTGGGGCTTGTGCTCTTCACCTCAGTTCAGGTTTCCAGGCAGTGAACTGAGGAGCCGGTGGGGGTTTTCTGTTTCCTAGCAACAATAACAACAAAACAACAAAAATCAAAACAAAACAAAAGCCTAATTAGTAGCTGGAAAATCATGGAAATGACAGACTTGGGTTATTTTGGAAAAGAAAGAAACTTCCTGATTTCAATGCTTCTTTGAATCTTACATGTAAAAACCCATTGAGTCAGCAAGCATACAGGTACGAATTGTACAAGTCATTGAACCAAGAGGGGTCAAGCACTTCAGCCCTCAACCCTCACATGCATCATGTGGCAGCAGCATGCCTGCAGACAGACACGACAGCCAGCCCCTGTCTGAGGAACCCATTGCTCTGTGTTTTCTAGAACACAAATTTTACACTATCCTCTACTCAGACAGTTTGATCTACTAGGCGTTTTGCTAGGTCCTGCCTTCCCCATATGTTGACATGGGGGTCATTGTTTTGATTCACAGCTGTCTTACTGGAGCTGGAGCCTGGCATTAGTACCAAGGTAAGACTGTGCCTTGCCCCCAAGAGACTGCATTCTACACACAGCATTTGAGTGCAAACACAAGCAGTGCTCATTGGTGGTCATGTAGACACCACCGTCTGCCTGTCACTACTCAAGAAGCACAAGTTGATAAGTAACTCATTCCTAAATGTACAAAGGACTCTACCCTATAAGACCATTAAAGGAAACAGAAGCCAGTCTGAAACTATGGACATGTGAAAATGGTATCAGAAAGGAACAGGCACAGAACTTACCAAACACACCAATCAAAACGAAGGATGAAACACCCTCATCCGGACCATAAAGAGAAAAATACCTGCCATTATGATGGTGCCAGAAACCTTACATTTGACCACTAGGGTGGGGTGGGAAGTCAAGGACATACAGCCAGAGAACTCCAACTATCTCAGGGACTTAAGCTTAATTGGGTCTCTGCATTGACATGGCCTCCTCAAATTGTATCTATCCATCATCCTGTTCATCTGGATCCAGTGGTGCATGGGGCCTCTGCGTTCTCCACAGTGGTGCACGGGGCCTCTGTGTTCTCCAAGGTCCTGCATGTCATCTGGGCAGCTCCACACAGCTCCAAGGCTCCACTTTCTTTCTTTCTTTTAAAGACATTCTGGCTGCTATTACCTGTTTGTCTATCTACCTATCATCTATCTATCTATCTACCATCTATCATCTGACTATCTATGTCTATCATTTATCTATCTATCCATGTATCTAATCATCTATCCATCCATCCATCCATCCATCCATCCATCCATCCATCTATGTATTTCATGGCTCACTCATCTATGGTTCATGGTCCCAAGAGACAACTTGCTGGAGTAGGTTCTCTCTTTCTACCACGTGGGTCCCAGGAATTGAACAAAGGTCATCAGACTTGGCAGCAGGCACCTTTTCCAGTTGAGTCATCTTGTTGGCCATTTAATATTTTGTTATATTTTACTTATATGCTTGTGTGTTTGTATGTGTGTGTACATATGTGGAAGTCAGAGAACAACCTGATGGTGTTGTTTCTCTCCCTCCACCATGTGGGTTCTGGGATCCAACTCAGGTGTCAGGCTTGGTAGCAAGCACCTTTAACCAGTGAGCAATCTCCCCAAACACCTTCTTGACTCTCTGGCTCAGCCCTACAGTGAAGCCTCCAAAAGGCCTCTCCCTCCCCCACAAAGTTTATTATCTGACCGCTGAGCTCCTTGGACTCTGTTGCAATCTCTTTAACTTTTCATGGTGATTCTGTAACATATATATATATATGGGGGAATAGATGACAGCTTTAATGAGAGATATGTAGCATGTGATCTAAGGGTTGATATTACCAACTTATTGGAATAAAGGAAACTGTGCTTTAGCTGATGATCAGGAGAAATTGGGACTACTTGGCAAACTACTGCCAATAAAATCAACACAGCTTTAAAGTTTCTTGTTATTGAATTAATTCTGACACTGAGGAAAGAAACACATGTCCACTGATACTTGTAATCTACAGTCACAACAATTAGACTTTCAGGTGTTTTTAAGAGGGAAAGTCTCACTAAGGTGTAAAGGGGTTATGTTGGAGTGTATTCAAAGAAGACAACAGAAGTCTGGAGCCCACGGGGCATCTGAAATGAGAGCAAGCAGTCTGTGGAATTCTTAGAAACTGCTAAAGGGGAGACTTGAAACCGGTGAAGGGCTTGGAAGTGCTGGAGACGTCTTCACAGAGGGATTGTGCTCCAAATGCAGGACCTAACAAATTGGCATCCTAGATGCCTGCAGCCAACTCTTGCTTCTGGAGCCGGCTGACTCACCCTGACCCTTTCTGGGTTTTGCTGGGGAGCTGGGCAGGGCCATTTGACGTTCATCTATAATTACTTTTGTCTGTATTCTTGTCATTAGAGGATAAACGGGTTTATAATGGGCCTGAGTTCTTTGTGCTGAGATCAAAGGCAAGTGCCTTGGGAGATGGCAGGAGAAGGCAGGGGACAGGGTGTTCCTGGGAGTTCCTCTGCCCTGTGGCTGGGCTGAGCTTCTATGGCAAAGCGATGTTCAGCCTTTATTCAGTAGCTGGGACATAAGCTTAGCCAGGGCCAGGGCTCAGGGAGGTGGCTTAGTGTACAGCCTAAGGATGCTGTTCACTTACTCCTCCCAAGGGCAGGGGTTTCACAGTGTGGGAAGAAGACAGGAGCTATGCTGTATCCCTTGTAATAACGTAGTCTGGAGAGCTTGCTGACCCGTGCACTCGTCTTTGGCCCTTGATATATGTAAAGGAGCAAGATCATGGCTGATGTCCTTATGCCATGACAACAATCATATTGCTCACAAAGCTTTATAAAGTTTGGGCTCACCAAGCAGGCTCTCCCTCCTCCTGACTCGGCTGCTATCAGCATACACCAGACCTTCTTAGCCCAGTGTCCTGAAGACATGGTTCCTAGAGCTGGTCAAACCTTCCCACTGGCAGTAAAGAGTCAGAGCTCAAGACTGTAGATGGAGCATGCTGGCTGTATGAAGCCAGCAGAAGAATCTGTGCCACAGTGGTGCATGTCTTTAATCTCAATGCTGGAAGGCACAGGCATGTAGATCTCTGTGAGTTCCAGGCCTTGGGGGCTGTGTGGTGACATTGGAACAGCAAGGAAATGGCCTCAGAGAACACAGAGACCCATAAGATTTGCACCCACAAGACCTCTGGATCTCCGGATGCTTGCAGCTTTCTTTCTAGGGCAATGGATGTGCTGACCAGAGACATAATGCAGTTGTTTCTGTTGCTGTGATAAAATCATCCTAACAAAAAGCAACATGGAGAGAAGGGTTTTATCTGGCTAACAATTTCAGGTCACAGTCCATCACTGCAAAAAGTCAAGGCAGGGGGACACAAGCAGGAGTCACATTCCATCCACAGTCAAGAGCAACGAGACACAAATACACGCTGCCTGCCTGCTACTTGCTCAGCAAGAACTCCATACTCATATAGTTTAAGAACCTCTTCCTAGGGAATAGTGCTGCCACAGTTGGCTGGGTGTCATACATCAATTAATGTCGTCATCACCAGGGCATCCCCTAACAAGACAGCAATGCCTGAGGGTTGTTAAAGGTCACAGAGATAAACCACTCCAGAGATGGTTTCAAGAAACAGCGTCTGCTTTATTGTATGTGAACAAGAAGTTATATGGTGGAAGCCTGTCGACTGTGACTGGTTAGCACATTACCTCGGTTTGGACAGTGGGCATTCTACCCGAGTCTCAATGCAGAAGAAGCATATTAAAGGGGACGTTGAGAGTGCAGACACTTCTACTGGCTGTTCATAATTCAGTGTTCTGACTTCTGGGAATACTCAGGGGCATGACGTGCTATGCTTCTTATTTAGAAACACAGTATGCCAAATAAGCTGGCCACCTACATTTTAACAACCAAGGCCATTCCTCATAGATATGCCTACAGCTAACCTGATATAAGTATTCCTTATTAAATCTCGGCTCCCAGGTGGTTCTAGGTTGTAGCAAGTTGACCACTGCAACTAAGCAGTACATTGAGCTATTGAAATGAGTGTCCTCACACAGTGTGCCTGACACATTCTAGGTGTCTAGAATATGAAAGCAGCATTGTCACTACTGCCGGGCAGCTGGACAGTTGTAATTCTTAGTGACCTGTCTTCTTTCAAACTGTTTTAAAGAACAGTAAAATGGTCAATAGTACGCAGGCAAAATAAAATCCAAGAAAAAGCTCTCCCTCCGCAGTGACGTCAGAGACACTCCTGTCATAAAGTCAATAGCAGTCATGGCTGTGCCAATGTGTACCTTTTAAGAACGCAAAATCATATTTCATGTTTGCCCACTGTCAGTGTGAGGACACAGCTAACAGGGGTGTTTGTCTATGTGTTGTCTTCATTAACCACAGGGCATTTCCATTTGGCCACAAAATTATAAATTATGCAGGAGCGCATCTGCAAGTTCTGCTTTGAAAAATATAAAAAGTCATTATTAAAGAGTGTTGTCTGTTACTGTGGGCTTGACTTTCTCTAAGTTCTTATTGCCATGATGGGCTACCAAGTAAAAAACAAAGACTATTAGACATAGGCTTTTGAAGACACAACACAACAAAATAAAACCCCAAAGCAAGCTGGG
Source organism: Uromys caudimaculatus (assembly GCA_028551405.1). Taxonomy (NCBI): domain Eukaryota; kingdom Metazoa; phylum Chordata; class Mammalia; order Rodentia; family Muridae; genus Uromys; species Uromys caudimaculatus. Next base: position 64,359,506 of record CM052714.1, read on the forward strand.
TGCCACCAGGTTGTGGTGACCCATTCCTTTATCCCACCACTTAGGAGGTAGAAGCAGGCAGATCTCTGCATCAACCAGGATGGCCTTGAGTCACCCCATGCACCTAAGTCACAGCTCCTGTCCTCATAGAGTAGAAAATGGTGCTTTTCCCACTATTCAGAGAAGGCAACCTTACAAATTACTGAGGCATTAGTGAACTCAACCTCTCAGGACAGAATACCATATGACATATTGCTCAAAGAACAAAACTCTGTTTTCTCACAGTTATGCATGAGGGCTTCTGATGGAGGCTCTCTCCCTGGCATAGTCACCTCAGTGTGTCCTCACATGGCGGAGACATCTCCAGAGTCTTAGTCTGTTATAAGAACACCAGTCCTATTGCATCAGAACTGCAGACTCACAGCCCCCCTGAACCTTAACTACCCTGTTAAGTGCCTTATCTCCAACTCAGTCTCAGTTAGAGAGAGAAACTAGGGTTTCAGTACATAAAACAAAGAGGAGGGTCTTAGAACCAGTCCATAGCAACTTGGAAGAGTTGCATCTTAGCAATGGGAAATAATTAAGTGTGGTCAGACAAATAATGAAATTTAGAAATCTGGAAAGTACAAAATGTTTCCAAAATCAACATAAGAACAGTACAGAGTTAAGCTATATAAGAATATAGAAATCTATAAGAGCCAACACGATATCAGATATAATTCATGCCATAAAATGACATAATATGAGCTGGAAAAACAGCTCTGTGCTCAATAGCATGATTCTTGTCGAGGATCAGAGCTTGGTTCCCAGCACCCACATGGGGCAGCTCACACCAGCCTGCATTCTAGCTGCAGGGAATCCAATGTCCTATGGTGGCCTCTATAGCAACTGCCCCTCAACACATAGGCATACAAATAATTTTTTAAAATATTTTAAAATGTTTTAATTATTTGCCATACTCAAAATAGAAAAACACAGCATATAGCATAGAGATAAAGCTTTCCATCAAAAATTACAGAAACAAATACAAATATTTTAATGGGCAGCACAACATATATAGGATCTGCCTTCTAGAATCTTTATCCGACCCTCTGAAACACTCTTGGTTTTTAAAGATGAGAGTTAGCAAATGTTTGGAGCTGAGTGATTTTACCAACTGGGATGACTTCCCTTATTTTTTTGTCTTCTCTTTGTCCATTTTTGTCCATACTGGCATTATTTCTCTTGAAAATCCCCACCCCATCCCAATATGTGGTCTTGCAGTGAATTTCCGTGGGAGTAGGGGTCACTTCATTAGACAAATCTTTTTATTTCTTGCCACAAAGAAGTCCTTCCGTGCTTTGGGTTTCTGTTCACACAACTGGGAGAGGCATATTTAACTTTCCCCAGCCCTGTGGTTTGGTTGAGAAGGCCTGTGAGGCACACCCTTCACCACCTGAAGTGGCCCTTTGTGTGGCTGGATACTCTGACTGTCTAGTCCTTGAGATTTAAGTAAAAGACCCGTAATCGCATTCCTGGCTCTTTTTCATTTGTGCATTCCTCTAAGTGTTTAGAATCTGTCTCTCCATTTCAACATGCATTGCCATTTGGAGAAATCTGGGTCAGGGGATTTCTAAAATCAAGTCTTGCCTCTGTTTAGCTTGACAAGTTTGTAAAAAGAATCTTTTAAAAAAGTTTATTGCTCTTTTCAGAAAAATGTTTAGTAGTTATGAGAACACTCTGGAAACACCATTGGTCATGGTGAGGATTCCGGTTTCCTGAGATCCCAACTTCAGCAGCAGCTCAGTTCTTTCCTGATGGAGAAGAATTCAGATGAGACAGCAACAGTGGATGCAGCTAAGCATTCCGTGAGAGCAAAGAAAAAAGCAAGGAAAAGGACAGCCCAGCAAGCAGCAACTGCCCCATCGGAGCAGGAGGGAGACACAGTTACCTAGAATCCCATCTTATCAGAATGTTGACTGTTAAAAGTAGATACATAAGGTGCGAGGAAATGAAGGGTTACGTGTGCTTAAAATTGAAAAGTCTTCTTGAAAAAAAAGGGCAACTCTCTACACATTCGTTAATTGTTGTAGTTGTTGTTTTCTTGTTGTATGTGTGTATGCTCACACATACATGTGCACAACATGTGTGTGAAACTCAAAGGATAATTTTCAGAGTCAATTCCAGTTGCACCATGGAATCCTGGATTAACTCAGATGGCCAGGCTTATGTGGCAAATGCTTTTACCTGCTGAACCATTTGCAAATGAGTAAATAATGATCCTAGAGGCCACCTCAAACATCAATGTGCCTCACTAACCAAGTAGGGTTCGTCCTCAGAATTCAAGAATGGCAGGTTCCCTCTGTCTGCAGTTCTCTGGCTGATAGATGCCCTGTGTCTTGATTTCTCACCTGAGGGTAAAGATCCTTCTGTTAGACTTACACCAGGAAATGTTAGATTAGTAATGCCAGATGGAATCCCAGAAGTGCTAGAAGGAACACAGGCCAACAGAAAGGAAAGAGGGAAAAAGTATCAAAGCCATTGCATGTGTGGGTATGCACCTAAGTTTACATCCACAGCACATGCGAAAGTAGAGGTATAGAGTGAAGCGGTAAGCCGATCGCAGTCAGCTTGAATGACTTGTCTGCCTCTGGGAGAAAGGCTGTCCCATTCTTCAGAAAGGATTAAATAGTATGTAAAAGTGGAGGGAATGTAAATATGCTTATTATGATTTTAAGATCAACCACAGAGATATTGTTCAAAAGTCAACAGAAGAGCCCAAACAGAATACCAAAAAATATCTAGTTTATCCAAGAAAAACAGAAAAATGGAACTAGAAGAACAAAAAGCTTATGGCATAAATAGAAAATAAATGCCAAGGCTGTGGGACCAATGCCAGCGGACGGAGTAGTAATCACATTAACTGTGAGTGGTCTCTTCCCCTCCTCCTCTGCTCCACTTCCTCCCCCTCCTCCCTTCTTCCCCTGCTCCCCTGTTCCTCCTCTCCTGCTCCCCTTGCTCCCCACATTCCCCCTGCTCCCCTTGCTCCCCCTCCTCCCCTGCTCCCCCTCCTCCCCTGCTCCCCCTCCACAGCTGCTCCCCCTCCTCCCCTGCTCCCCCTCCTTCCCTGCTCCCCCCTCCTCAGCTACTCCTCCTCTGCCCCTTGCTCTCCCCATCTCTTTCCTTTTCCTTGCCCCCCCCCCTTTCTTTTTCATTTTGTCATAACCTCCTTAAATACATGAAGCAGAACCAGTCAACCTGTGCATCAGGATCTGAACACAAAGTGGACTTCATCTTTCCAGACGCTGAGTCAGTTTAAAAATGAAATGACCCATTCGCCTCAGGAGCAAGCTTGTTCCAGCCAGTCACCATGTCTCTTCTTCACCTGAGACAATTGGTTCTGTGCACAGCATGCAACCATCAAAGTTAAACCAAACATAGTCAAAGCAAGGCATAAATGTAAACACATGACTGTCATTTTAAAGACACTGTCTGAAAACAGTGTCATTATAAATATTCATGTGATAATTACAGCAAGACAATGACCGTTATTTCAAGAAAATTTCTGAGTATAAGATGAATGTGTGGTGTGTAGAGCCTCCTTCTTAACTCTTCATCTCCTAGCTCAAGCCCTAGACTGCCTTGTCTATCCCTGACATTTTAACCATTTTAACCACCCCTGTCTCCATAGCAATATCTCCTGTAGACATTTTTTCCAGGTCTTGTATTAGACTAATCTGGTGCTGTTTGTTCTAATATCAACCATCAATTCAAAATTAAAAGCCATAACCACAGAGTGGATTTTTTTTTTCCGTTTTTGGAATGATGGCTTCAATTCCAGCAGATTACACTTTTGTTACATCTAGGACAATAGGACCAACCAACGGACTTGTGCCAGTCAACTGGCTCCCTGGAAGAACAGGGAGTTTAGTCACCCGATATCTTAGTACCCTTTCATCTGGCTGTGATAAAATGTCCCTACCAAAAGCACCTTAGGGGAGAAAAGCTTTATCATAAATCACAGTTCTGAGTTCCAGTCCATCATAGCCTAAAGTCACAGCAGCAAGAGAGTGGGGAAACCGGTCCCTCTTCAGTTAAGAGAATCAAGTTAACCCCCACCATGCTCAGAAGCCTACATTCCAGGTAACTCTAGAGATGGTCACTTTGACAATCAACACCAGCCATCATACAGGCCCGACATTTCCCCCCAACATGAACATGAATGCACGCACAAACTTTTGTTAAAAAACAAAAGAGGAAAAGAACTAAAGATTAATCTTCTGTTTGTTTCTATTTTAACTTTACAAAATACTTGTTTGTAAGTTCTGTCTTCCAGGCATATTTTTATTGCCTGTTTTAATTCTGGTTTAATCTAGTCAGTAAAACTTACTTTTAAAAACTCATCGCGGGCCCGATTTGACTTTGAGAGCTTTGTCTGGGGTTTATTTACCATGTTTGACTAGACAACAGAGAAGCTGTTTGTGTAGGAAACCTCTCATTTCTCATAGAATCCATTTGATGGAGTTTTCAGAGAGCAGTGTTCTTTCCTTCTTCAGAATGAGTTGTCCAAGGACATGTGGCTCATACAGGGATGCTGCTATTTTACGGAAGAACGACAGTTCTGCCTGCCTCCCCCGTGGCTTGGCTCCAAGAGGGCCAGAAAGGAGAGCCGGCTGAGGTGTGGTCTGTAGTGATCTTTTATGGATCATTAACATAATACCTTCCTCTCTCAAGTTGTATAATGCAGGCTTTCTTCTGAACATGCTCCCTTAGTTGAAGAAGCCCAGGTAGACCAAAAGCTGCCAGCCTTTCATATATTAATCTCTGGAGTTTCCCTTCCTTTTCTATTTTCCTGCCTCAGCATCTAAAATGCATTAAGGACTTTTTAGCTATTGAGTCTGGGAAGATGGCTCAGTCAGTAAAAGGCTTACAGGCATCTCAAGCAAGAGGATCTGAGCCAGGAAGCAGGTGTTTGCAATCCCAGGTACAGCGAGACAACAAAAGTTGATCCTCAATAAAAGATCATAGATGCCCAAGTAGAACGCTGATGTCCTCTGATCTCCGTATGTGCATGCGCACACATTAACCTGTGACACACACACACATGCACACACACACACACACACACACACACACATTTATAGCTATTATTTTTTTAACCTTTTTATTGATTCTTTGTGAGTTTCACATCATGCCCCCCAGACCTGATCATCTCTCCAGCTCCTCATATTTGCCCTTCACTCTTACAACCTCCCCTGAAAAATAACACACACACACACACACACACATGCACACAAAACAAAGCATAGAAATATACCAGTCTCATCGTGGAAACTGTAGCATGTCACAGTGCGCCCTACAGCGTATCTGTCTGTCTACGCATCTTCCCTTGCAAATGTTTGTTGCAATGAGTCATTGGTCTGGTTTGAGGTCGCTGATTTCTACAACACCATCTCTGTTGGATCCTCACCGGGACTCCTCCCAGTTATCCTGTTGTTGCCATGCAGATCCTGCAGTGTTGGATCAGCAGGACTGGCTCATTCACATATCTAACTGTTCACAGATGATATAGATGTTGGGGTGGGCCAACTCAGAGCCCTAGATCTGGGCCTAGGTGGTAGCTGAGTCAGACAGTGTGCTGGTTCTTCTTATCCTCATCACCAGGGCAAGCTCTCTAGCACTGCTCAGGCTAGGCAACCCAGTGCCTCTATTGGCTGGAGGCAAGGTCAGCTTTCCTGCACTCATGCCCTTGGGGCCAGTTCAACCGCACCTGTTTCTGTCAGTCCAGTCAAAGTACAGGACCCACTCCCAAGTGCTGCAGCCTGTGAGGGTCTGGGTGTGCTCTCCCGCTACCACACCCTCAGGGCTGGCTTTCCTGTGCCTTCACCATCAGGGCCAACTTCACTGCATTTCCCAGGTGAGGTGCAGGGCCTGATCTCCTGGGTGCTATAGCCAGTGAGGGGACAGAGCTAGCCCTCCCATTCTCATGACCCAATGCCAGCTCTCTCGACTGCCTCAGGTGGTAAAAGGAAACGTCAGGAGGGCATCATTCTGTACCCACTACACCTCAGGGCAGACAACTGGTGGGACCAGGTCTCCCATGTTCTCACCCAATAGCTATTATTGTTGTAGTGACTAATATGGAAAAGGTTGGTGCTACATAAGATAAGTAGATGGGAACATAGGTGTGCTGTTAATTAATGAACCATAATATTCGATGTCTTAAATAAGTTTATTCTTCACTCACATAAAGTCTAAAGAAATGGAGAGTTATGTGCCTGAGTGATTATAGCAACTTTCCTAATGATGAGCTCCAACTGGAAGAAATCCAGACATCTTTCCATGGGAAAATGGCTGAACAAACCGTGCCTTATTCAGTCATCTATATTATAGTCAGTAATAAAAAGTAATGAATGAGCCAGGCAGTGGTGGCACACACCTTTAATCCCAGCACTTGGGAGGCAGAGGTTGGTAGATTTCTGAGTTCGAGGCCAGCCTGGTCTACAGAGTGAGTTCCAGGACAGCCAGGGTTACACAGAGAAACCCTGTCTCAAAACAAACAAACAAACAAGCAAACAAACAAACAGTAATGAACGATCAACATGCATAGCAACTGGGATGGACCCCTAGTGAGCAATATGGAGCCAAAAATGGCGCCTTAGAACATGCGGAGCTTGAGGCTTTTGAAATGACAGCATAGAAATGGAGGACAGATGAATGGTTGCCAGGGACTCAAGGCAGGGTAGGGTGAAACGAAAAGGCGTGGCTATAGAGGGGCTGAAGGTGGGAGAAGGGAAGAGGCGTGGCTATGGAAGGGAAGAGGCGTGGCTATAGAAGGGAAGAGGCGTGGCTATAGAAGGGAAGAGGCGTGGCTATAGAGGGCCCGAAAGGGGTCCTCCTGGTGACCAAAGTGATTTGAACTTTAACTGTGTTATGTTCTGGTTGTGAGGCTGAGCAGGATGTTTTGCAGGATGTTATCATTTAAATATCCTAAGAACTGGGACACTAACTCTTGTGGGATTTCTTTATGCTTCTTCTTTGTTTATTTGACAACTGCATATAAATCTATAAATATCCAGAAAAAAATCTTCAGTTAAGAAAATCCCTAGATGGTCTTTGTTTCTTTTTCGTTCTTTCTTTCTTTCTTTCTTTCTTTCTTTCTTTCTTTCAGATTTATTTATTTTATGTGAGTACACACCAGAAGAGGGCATTAGATCCTGTTACAGATGGTTATGAGTCACCATGTGGTTGCTGGGAATTGAACTCAGGACCTCTGGAAGAGCAGTCAGTGCTCTTAACCCCTGAGCCATCTCTCCAGCCCTAGATGTACTTTCTAAAACATAAAATATACGGAAAAACTTACTTGTAGTTTTTAACTCCCACTCGATTTTAAAGATTTGTTCTCATTTTTATTCATGTATATGTGTGTGTATCTATATTCTGCCTGTGTGCAGGTGCCCAAGGAATCCAGACCATGGTTCCAGATGCCTTGGAATGGGAAGTCTGGAAGCCGTATGCTGTGTCTAAGGAAGCCTCCTAGGTGTGTTGGGGGAAACCTTTGAAATACAAACAAAGGAGCAGAGGCAGGGGCTATAAAGGTCCTGTAGTAGCTATATGCCTGTGGCTGGGTGCTTGGGGCCCTCTCCTCAGCTCACTGGCCGATTCCCACTCTTGGGAGCCTTTCCTTTGTTAACAAGCTGTTTCATTTATATCTGTAACCATGTGTCCCCAGTGCAATCCTTTGCCATGGGACACAAGTGCTGTACCCAGCTGTCTTCTTACCTCAGATCCATGCCCATAGCACCTCTCACCATGTTCCCCTCACACCCTTCTCACTGTTTCTCTGACCTCCTGACCTCCTCATTAACGTAAAAATTAGGACTTTTTTCTACCTGCCCACCACTCCTGGTGACTGTGGAATTTTTTGTTTACCTGTACTGTTTCTCTGTCTCTCTGCCTCTCTCTCTCTCTCTCTCTCTCTCCCAAACTCTAATAAAATTGTTCCTCCAACTTCCTTTCTGAATATACTTTTAAATTCCTTTATTTTTTCACTTTTTTCTTTTATTGAAAATACATTCTTTTCTCGTACATGAATACCCCAATTATAGGTTCAGCTTTAAATTCTTTAACTAATGAGACAAGGAACTCAAACATGGGAGTTCAGTTCCCCCAGGAACCAGCATGTGGAAATGCATTGGAGGAAGCTCTGTCTGTGGCCAGCTGGCTACAAGACTTGGTCCACTTCTCTTTCACAGGCATCCTCCAGGTGGCAGAAGTCCCTCTAGATAACCTTTCCTGTTATGATCATCCTTGGCGCTATCTTAACCACATTCTTCTATTTTATATCACCACCACCACCACCATCATCATCATCATCATTAGAGACAGGGTCTTGCTACATAGTTCAGGCTGGCTTTTGAACGCATGATCCTCTTATTTCAGTCTCTTGAGCAACTGGGAAGAAACCCTAGTGCCTGACAACTTCCTTAAAGAGTCCAAAAACATGCTCAGCACAAGAGTCCAGTGGGGAGCAGTACAGCCTCTTATGTCATCAGAAGGCACCGTTACATCATCTCTCTCGTCCTCACTGTGTATCTCATATTCTGAGCACCGAGCATTATGTGTGGTGTCCTTTGACCTTTCACAGTCAGCATCGTCTATGTAGATAAAAGCACAGGCACCTGGGAAGGCCAAGGGAACCTGGCTTCATTTAGAGCTGGGAGACTGCAGGACTCTGATGCCTCCAGTTCTGTTCATGGCCATAGGGGCCCTGAACATCAACAGGAAGTCTGAGGTCACATTCACTATACATTTTGCTAAGGTGCAAATTCTAATTCATGTCCTTGACCTGGTGTCTCCTGGATGCGTTTGCTTCTATAGGAAGCTGAACCTGTCTGGGTGACTCCTGTTTGACTGCCTGCTTTCAACTTCAGATTCACCCTTTCCTGTGGACAATGTATCGGATTCACTTGTCAGCAAAGATAGGGAAAGCATGTCCAAATTGGTATGGTGATTTTCTTCCTGCTGTCTACAAATCATTATGCAAAGGAATCTGGGTTAGTCACTGCCCCTCCCCACCAGCTAGCTATACTCTCATCAGAATACGTGCAACATTCCTGACTCCTGTCTCTACGCCTGGGTGTCCACATCATTCTCTCCCGTCTCCCTAAAGATACCCTGGAAGATGGGTGCATCCTCCCTCTCCCTGAGAAAGCAACCAAACAGCTGTGTTTAGGATGGTCATACTATATTAATCTTCTACCTAATCCTCTGATATATCTCTTCTTACTGTTTTTACGTAACACAAGAAAACACCATGGTTCAAAGAGATCTGGTTTAGAGAGACCAAAAGGCAGAATCTAAACCCAGTGCCTTCGTTTGCTTTCTCTTATGGTGATAAAGCACTGACTAAAACCAGGCTGGGGAGGAAAGGGTTTATTTCATCCTCAGGGAAGTCAGGGCAGGAACCCTAGGTAGGAACTGAGGCAGAAGCCATGGAGGGAAGCGTCTTACGGACTTGCTCAACCTGTCTTCTTAAACCATCCAGGACCTCCAGCGCAGGGATGGCACCATCCACAGTTATTTGGGCTCTCTCCCTCATCAGTCATCAATCAAAGCAATATACTATATACTTGTTCACAGTCAAATATTTATGGGGCATTTTTTCAATTGAGAGTTTCTCTTCCCAAATGACTCTAGTTTGCGTCAAGCTGACAAAACACTAACGGAGACACCCAACCTGCCAGTGTGTCTCCTTCACTTTCCTAGGCTACCTCCAGAAAAGTGGTCCTAGGAAGATCTGTGCCAAGCCCCATCCCGGCCAGCACCTTTGCTTGGCTTGTCTGTGAGAACGATGGTTCATCATGCAGAAACTAGTGGGCCAACAGAGACACTTGCTAAACTCTTCTGATGCCACTGTTAGCTGAAAGCCCCTCATGGTGGCAACTCCTTAACCCTCTAGTCTAGAGTAAAGATGCCATTGCGGACTCTGGGATCAAACTGAATACATCTTAATTGCTGTACCACTTCCACACAGGGCTTTCCTGTATCTCGGTTTTCTTTTGTGCAGCATGGTATTAACAATAGCGCCTATCTCTAAAGACCGAGTAAGGGACTCCAAGCTCAGCTTCAAGTCTGTACTTCCTTCAATTGATGGAGTCTGGGTTACTGGAAAGATCAAACATGGATCATTTATTTTTCCCAAGCTCCAGACTGTGAGTAGCTTTCAATCACATCTCCTCGTAACTAGTCTCCTTTCCAGACTAAACTGGCCTAATCATGGAGATCTAGCTTCCTTTAGAGCTGGGATCACATGAACCAGAGTAGAAACAAGAACACTGTCTTCAGCATTTACAAGGAAAAGCATTGCAGAGTGCCCATTCTCAAGCCTTTCCTGTGGAAAGACTGCAGAATTAAGGCAGAGAAGTTCAAAGGCTCAGAGCCGCCGAATCAAAACAAAATCCCTTAAAATTACACTGATGGGACTTGCAGATAAGCAGGTAATTCTTGGAGGTAATTTGGGGAGAATTCAGCAGTGTTTATTACAGGTTCACTTAGGAGAGCCAAACACGCAGCCCTAAAAGCAATTTCAAAGCAAAACTCTAAACAGTATTTTAGAATAAAGAGGAAATTGTATGCCCATTCTTACCTCCCAGGGTTTAGGAGGATTAATGAGAGAAAAATCAACTGAAGAATGATGGGAAATATAATATAGTCACTATAAACACAACAGGCTGGCAGGATAAAATGGCCACAATGTGATTTTGAGTAGACAGTAAATAAATACCTATAGGTAGACAGACCTTCTATGCGACCACAATAAAAATGGGGTGGGGTATGTGGTTGCCTGCAGCAGAGAACCATGCAGAACCTGAAAACCAGGTCAGGCACACATTACTTTTATTCTTCCTTCTTTGATCTTAAGAGTCAAAGGAACATTCGTGCTTTCCCAAAAAGATATTTAAACATAGGCTGGACTTCCCTCTCAGAAACCCTCTGGAAGGGCACCATCAGACACAGAGGGCCTTCTGACGATCCTCACGCTCTGTGTTGTTTGCTGGGCTTTGTGTCCATCCGAACTTTGTGCTCATTCTCCCTGCATGGTGGTTGGACTTGTGACCTTTGGCCTAGAATAGTCGTGTATCGCCATCACAGGTGGAAGCTATGCACCTAAGGTCTGAAGTTGGAAGTTTTTGAAGCCAGGGGCATAGTCAAATGTCCAGATTCTTGAAAATTAGAACAACTCAAGGTTGATTGTCACCCTGATCCTGTACTGGTTTGGATGACTTTAGCCAATTTAATCTGTTTCTCTAATCTCCAATTCCCTGTATACAACAGGGACGATAGCATTTACATAGAATATGTACCGTGATGAATAAATGTATCTGAACAGTTCAGAGTTGCCATGTGTTAGCCCAGAACACGAAGCTCACATACAGAGTTACATTTGCCTCGGACAATGGCTGTGCTGGCTGATCTCTTCTCAAAAGAGATAAAGGTTCTTTTTCTCCCATGGCCAACCTTACTTCTTCCTGACTTAACAACTGCTCAGTACATGAAGCTTCTCCACCAGATTTTTCCACAGAACCCTCTGTGTCAGAGCTCTTCCAAAGACCACTTGGTGACAGTGGTCACCAGATATGAGAGTCCTGTCAGGCTGCCCATACTTTCTTTTACGATACACTTAAGGGATTTTCAGAAAGCATACTTCATCTTGACAGACTAGAAGTTTGGAATTTTACAGTGTGAGAACCTCTTCTTTTTCTATAGTACTAGATTCTTTAAGTGAATTTCCTTAATGGCCTAGTTGGTATGAAGGAGTCACATACCCAAGTGCTGTATTCAGACACGTAAGTGGTTGTACAAAACACTCCGTGTATTTCTCCGTGGGAAGAATGCTGGACTAAGCACATTATTAGGAGGGAAAATACTCCTACAGTTATAATTGTTTTTCTTTCTATTTATCCAATTAAGAAGAAAGTAACATTAAGAAGGTGCTTTGGGGGTTGGCAAGATGGCTTGGTGGCTAAGGTGCTTGCCTTCGAGACTAAGAACCCGTGTCCAAGACTTGGATCTCATGGTGGAAAGAGAGTTGGATCTATCCCTTAAATCCAATTGCTTCTTGAAATGTTACTAATAGAGGAAAGGATTCTCAAGAATGAAACCTTTTTTACACCGGTGTCAGCATGGCAGGCAGAGAGCACAACCATTGTGTGCACACTTGAATGTCCCTCACGTCTGCAGCACGTTTTGTTTGAGTGCCATGGGATGCCTGCAATCTCATCCTTCTCTTGCTAAAGGGATCCTGTTCTCGTGAGGCTGGAGATGGTTCAGCAGTGAAGAGCACTTGCCAGCCTTTCCAGAGAAGCCAGGTTCCATTCCCTTCACCCACATGGCAGCTCACGACTGTCTGTAGTTCAAGGTCCAGGGGATCTGATACTTTGGTCTGGCCTCTGTGGGCACTGGATGCTCGTGCAGGCCGAACACCCTTACACATAAAATAACACTTGTTACTCTGTGAAGATGCTGAAGAATAAGAATGTGGAGGACGAGAAAGGAGCATACAAAGGACCATTCTGCTTGTGATTTGATTAGCACCATTTCAAGCAAATTGCTGCTGCCTTCCTTCATTTGGGAGAAAACGTGAGGCTGTGGGAAGTCCAGTCACTTTTGTTATCTTGGTCTCAATAGCAATGAAATGGCTGGAAAACCTTTCATGTGTGAATGCTGTAGGCATTACTTGTCGTATTTGTGGATCCAAAACCCATATCTCCTTACTGAGTACTATTCTCAAAGTCTAGTAATAAACAGTAGTAGAGATTCTGGTTGAGATTGTCGTTCTACCTGAAGCCCTGACTGTGTGAGGATCTACTTCCAGGGTCACTCAGGTGGTTGGGTTCCTCCCACATTGTTAGATGAAGGGTCCATTTCTCATCTGCCTGTGTCTGGTGACACTCTCAGTGACTTCCTCTGTGACTTCTTCCCAGCACAGCTCAGGTCATGGCAGTTGGCTTCTGTCATGGTGATCATGCAAAAGCAGGCAGGGTGGTGTGCTAGACAGAATGACTATGTCTTTATAACATGAAGATAAATGAGAAGCTAATCTATGTGGCATAAGGCACCTTTTGATAGTGAAGCTGTCTCCCTCACTGAAATTTAACACGTCCACAATGATAGCCAGATCTGCAGAGGGACCGCAGAGTTGGGGAAGGCCGCTTCCCCAGCTGCTGGAACCTTTAGATGACAACATGTGGTCTGCCCACCATTTGCCACCTTGGGGCAACTCGACTGATGTTCTTCATATTTTCCTGTTTGCACACACCAGCTTCTGCTTTGGGACTCTCTTGGTACAACTCTCTATGGTTTGACATCATTTGAGTTTTGTTTATTTGTTTTAGGTTTTTCGATTTCTGTCTGATCTTTTGGTCTCTAAGAGCAGATTTAAATTTTTTCTTTGCATATTAGCACATTTTGTAACTGAGTTCATCAGCATACACCTGCATGCCTATCACACAGGAAACTGAGGCAGCAGGGCCGGGAATTCCAGCCCAGCCTGGGGTTACAATATGATCACTCATAAATAAAAGTCACTAACAAGGAGTATGTGTCCTAAGTGATTTAGACCTAGATACTTGGTCCTCAGGGGAACTAATTTTTATACATAGATGCTTTTGAGCAAGATGCGTCTTAGTTGAATTGCGTTTATGGCTATAATCTCGGCAGCCTTTGCTTTATTTTGTTTTGTATCCCTTTCTCTTTGAGTCTCTGAATTTTAAATTAATTTTTTTGTCCTTTACTCTCCTCTGGCCTCCATCCCACAACGCCCGTGAAAACACACATCCCTCTGTTTCTTGCCTTGCCCCCACCCAGACTCTGCTCCTGCAATGCCTTTCCGTGTGGGTAAGAGGCATCCGGCCTTCCGCAAAGGGAAAACTGCTGCCAGTCTCAGAACTCATGCACTCTGCCCAGAGTGCAGGAGTGAGCAACTCCTTCGTTCCTTTTTCCTGTACTATTTTTCTTATTTAAATTTAGTGACACAGGTCTACTATGACAGTGGAGGTATTTTAGCACATAAATACCTTCATCCACTTTGGGAATGTGTTTCCTGTTTTGACTTGTTCTCTAAATATATATAATTTTTAAATTATAGGTTTACGTCAAGAGGACAATTTACTCAAGTATTACTTTCTTCAAAAACATGTCTTGGTGGGAGCACATAAACTGTGGAATGTGAGTCTCAGAGAATGCACAGCTCGGCCATCATCTCCCTCACATTCATATCTTGACACTTAGAAATATCTCTGTGAGTCAACTTGCTCTCAGAATGTGCAGGCTATGAACAGACCTTAGCCAAAGTCAGCTGACTAGAAAGCTAATCAGAAGTCTCGACATGGAAATGGAAAGTTTCTTAGTATCAGGTCCAGAGTGGCCAAAGGGCACCAGCATTTCTCCAGCAATCTCTTAGGCCCCTTGAGCTGCTGAGGGAGGGGCCTAGCTTGCTAAATGAGACATAAAGGACTCCATCAGTCCGAGCTGGCCCATGATAGTCCCAAAGAGCTGTACAAGGCATCTTTCTAAGCATCCCTCTATTCCATCAGTGTCGGGGTGAGAGGCCAAAGGAAGAGATGGAATCCAAAAGCAGCTGTACCCCCTAAATAACAGCACTGATGGTAAACCAACTAAATCACTTAAATGACTCGATTAAGAATATTGGAGCAGGGGTACATAGTTCGAGTGACTTAAGTACAACACACATGAGGGATGGTTAGCTACTCTGTCACAGCCTGGGTTGCCTGGAAACAGGTCCAAGATAGAGTTCTATGTGAACATGGTTTATTGAGGACAGGGGTTCAGAACTCAGAGCCTATCAAAGAGAGCTGAGACTCAAGGGCAGGAGAGAAGCTGGGCAGCACAACACAGATGTCTTAGCTGACATCAGGAGGCAGGGAGGGAAGAGAAAGGGAGGGGAGGGCAGGGGAGAGGAGAGGAGAGGAGAAGAGGGAAGGGGAGGGGAAGGGAAAGGGAGGAGAATAGAAGAGGGGAGAGGGGAAGGGAGAGAGGAAGGGAGGAGAGGAGGATAGGGGAGGGGAGAGGGGAAGGGAGGGGAGGGGAGAGGATAGGAAAGAGGGGGAGGGAAGGGGAGGGGAGAGGAGGGGAGAAGAGGGGAGGTTTTAACCAATTAGATCTGTTGCAAATGAAGGCCAGGTATTACAGTCTCCTGGACCTTCCCCTCCCCTCTGCTGCCCCAATGGCTGAAATCTTAGAGGGCCCAGCTCCCTCAGGCTGAAGGTTATGCAGAGATTTTAGCTATAAGTCCTCAGCAGTTACAAGTCCCAGCAATCGAGGGAAGAAGACAGTCCTGGGAGGGTCTGGGTAACACCCTGTAATGTCCACTGTACAACCTTAAAGTCAGATCAATGGAACCAAATATAAGGCTTGAAACAGAGGGTAAACATTAGCTATGCTATCATTACTGTGTATGTCTTCAAAGTTAGTATAGAAGAGCGAAATTTAAAACGTTAGCTAGAAGTAGCTTACAAGCTGAGCCTGGACTGAAGTTTAGCAGCATAGGCTTGCTGAGCATGCTGATGGATCCTTTTGACCCCTCTTTGTTCTATCTTCAAGAAGCAAGAGAAACAGAATAGCCTGGGCTCTTACTACTGTATGCAGATCTCAGGCCTCCTCACCCCTGGCTACTGTATCCAGATCTCAGGCCTCCTCACCCCTGGCTACTGTATCCAGATCTCAGGCCTCCTCACCCCTGGCTACTGTATCCAGATCTCAGGCCTCCTCACCCCTGGCTACTGTATGCAGATCTCAGGCCTCCTCACCCCTGGCTACTGTATCCAGATCTCAGGCTTCCTCATACCTAGCTCTCAGACATCCTACTGCTGTCCCAGGGCTGTGCTGGCCTTCCACCTGAGCTGGACCATCAGAGAAATACAAGCTCACTCTGGAGGAGCCAGCACACTGGAGCTGGAGCATGTCTTGTCACTTTCTCCCGGGAAAGGAGATGTCAACATTGGCTTTAAAGGATGATAAGGAGTAAATAACAGTGAAAGCTTCAGAGGTAGGGGAACTGGAACGATGGCTCAGTGGCACGGATGGCATACTGTTCTCACAGAGGGCTGACTACTGTTTCAGCACCCATGTTGAGTGGCTCCCAGTGGTCTATAGCC
Organism: Uromys caudimaculatus; assembly: GCA_028551405.1. NCBI lineage: Eukaryota > Metazoa > Chordata > Mammalia > Rodentia > Muridae > Uromys > Uromys caudimaculatus. Next base: position 64,375,642 of record CM052714.1, read on the forward strand.
ACAGCTCCAAGAGATCCTGCATCCTCATCTGGCCCCTATAGATACTATACCCATGTGTGCAAACCTACACATACATACATACATACATACATACATACATACCCAAGCATACATAAAATTATCTATAAAATAAAATTAAAATATATTTAAAATATTTATTTTATTTTATGGGTATTTTGTCTGAATATATATATATATATATATATATATATATATATATATATAGAGAGAGAGAGAGAGAGAGAGAGAGAGAGAGAGAGACATATAGACATATACAAACAGATATACAGATACACAGATACACACACACACACACACACACACACACATACACACACACACATATATATCATGTGCATGCCTAGTGCCATGGACTCTATGGAACTGGAGTTGCAGACTGTTGTGAGCTATCATGTGGGTGCTGCGAATTGAACCTGGGTCCTCTAGATAAGAACCAGAACTCCTCAACACTGAGCCATTTCCCTAGTTCCAAATTAAAATATTTTAAAATGAAAGTACACACATAGATTTGTGTTTTCTTTTTTTAAAGGATTTTAATTTTTATTTATGTGCACACACATTGTGTGTGTGTGTGTGTGTGTGTGTGTGATATATGCAGGTTGTTCTCATCTTTAACCAGGTGAGATTCTGCTGTGTGGTCAGGTTTGTGACCCTCCAGGTTAGATGGCAAGGACCCTCTCACATCTAAGCTTGTATGCAGCCGCTCTGGTGAATGCGCACTGCCTTCCCGGAAGTGGCTACTCCAACTGCCTCTCTCTCCTGACTGATCACCAAGATGAGCACCCCATCCGCTACCCTAGCTCCTCCCTCCCTCCCTCCCTCTCCCCTCCCCCTGCCCTACTTCCCTACTCAGGGCTCTGGCTACAGACAATCAGGAAGGACCCATCACAACCTCCTGCACTGGCTGTCTTACTCTTGACCTGACCCCAACACAACATACAAATCAGGATTCTGAGACTCTGGTAGCACAGGTCTCAGGAGAGCTGATGATCTGTTCTGAGAAGGATCTTCTGGACAGTTTCTACTCCTGTCAGAAACCTGCTGCCAGGACACTTCAGAACTTAGGTAGCTTAGAAAAACAGGAATTACAGCTGAACAGAAGTCTAGGGCTAAGTGTTAGTTTTAATTTGTAAATGGCATATACTTACCTACTTACTGTGGTGGGCATAGGATTCATGCAGAGGTTGGGGGACAATTTGGGGAAGTTCTGAGAACTCAGGTCGTCTGCCTTGGCAGGAAGGGCCCTCACCCTCTGAGCCATCTCGTGGCCTCCGACTTCCAGCCCAAATCCATCCACATTAGGAGTCATTGGATCACTCCGTGCCTCAGTTTACTCGTGATGCTATCTACCGTAGTAAGGGAAATTACTAATGTAAGGTTGCTATTAGGTTGAGAGATGCACTTTGATCATATGAGACTTGCCTGTCATAGGCCAGGTTCAATCCCCAGTACTGTGGAAGAAATTGCTTTGAGTGTGCTATTAGTATTATATTATTAAAATGTAGATGTCTGAAGCACACAATCGCAGGTTCACTGCCTTACTTTCTATTCTCACACACAAAAAGGAACACCTGTCTCACGCACCTTTTCTAATGTCAATTGGGCCACTGCACCATGGTGTCGTTTGTTTATTTAACTTGTTCTGGGAGCCTGTGTTGACCAAGAGGTCTTGGAGCTTGGAGGAGCCTGGAGCAAAGGGAGAGGTCACAATGCCCTTCTGTGTGGAGTATGACTCAGCGCCTGGCCTAAGGAGAGACAAGTGGAGAGCCCATGAAGCCACCACACAGCACTTCCTGTCCTTGGTGGAGAGAGGCAAGAACTGGTACCAGATATCTGAGAAGCCATCTCCAGCTTTACCGTAACTGCTCAATTGGCCACAGAGTGACAGAAATCCACTGGTTCGTGGCAAGCAGAGGTACCAATAGTCGCAAAGCACAGGTAACCCAGGAAGAGCCATGTTCCCAGCATCCCACAATACAGCTGTTGGGATTCTCAGTGCTAATTCTTTGGCCTATGATAATAAAGTACCAGAGTCTAGTGCCTTAATCAGTGCGTATCATACTGTTCTGGAATCTCAGACTGCCTAGATCAATGAACCAGAGTCAGTGTTGCCTAAGGACCACTTTCTAGGTTATAGATGGTGGCTTGCTCTCTCCCAGTTAAAAGACGTGAAGGAGCAAATAGGAGTCTTTTTATAAGGACACTGACTTCACATGTGAGGGCTCCACTCTAGTGACTGAATGACACCCCCAAGGCCATACCTACAAAATTGTCACCCTGAGGTTCTAATGTGAGTTTTGGGTAAGCCTCTAACCTCACAACAGAAAGGTACGTGTGGGGGTCCAGATTTTACTGCACCAGCACAGGAGAGCACAGGATTGTGCTGCCACCTAACTTGAACAGAAGTTAATAGAAGTGTGGGGACTGTCCCCAGTTACTCCAGTCTCCATTCTATCGAGAGGGGTGTGAGTCAGAAGTTTTCCCCTGGGCAATAGGATTTGGCTCAGAGAGCTGAGAAAAGAACAGTCAATGCCAAGAGAGATCATCTCCTCAAACAAACAACATCTGGGCAACAAGAGGAGGCCCTCACCTGCAGCTGTGATGTGGGTACACAAAAGGGGACTCTGGGAGATCTGAGAAAGCTTGCTCTGGGGAGGAAAAGAAATGAAGACAATGTATACTTGCATGTAAACACAATCTCTCTCTCTCTCTCTCTCTCTCTCTCTCTCTCTCTCTCTCTCTCTCAAGCTACTTTGGAGTGTTTTGGCATCTATATGAAATATATACTGTGTGGCTAGGGTTTTCTGGGGGCACCCTCAGCAGAAGGTCCCCTACCCTTGAGAAAAGGAAAAAAAACCCACATTGGGTGCAAAGAAAGTTGTCCAAGGGAGAAGGGTGCAAGCCCTGGTACCCTGAGGGGAACTGTCCCTGGTGGTTGTCTACCACAGAACAAGAAACAGGCAGGTGAAGGCTTCCATCCCAGGCTAGCTCCAGGCTTCAAGAAACAGGCCCATTCCTCCATTCCCCAGGGCAGGGTTTCCTTTTGTCTATGAACACAGTAACTTGCAGCCATTCCTAGGCAACAGCGGAGTACTGTGGCTTTCTCTTCAGATTTCTTCCCCACTCCTCAGTTGTGGTTTAGACTGTTTTGCAACTACTGTTTGCAGCTGGAACAGAGACATTTATACAACAGTATGCATATTTTAAAATATTTACTTAGTTGAAAATAAAGATAGGTATCTCATGGTTTCCCCCCATAAACTAAGTGATCTGTCTCCAAGTTGGAACGTTTCTTACTGTCTTTCTAGATCAGACAAATGGATTCTTTTCTACTACAGACTCTGTTTTGTGTTTTGTTTTGTTTTGTTTGTTTGTTTTACAGAAGCCTTCATGTTGTGCACAAAGCTGTTTTCCAATACATTTGACTCACAGAGGGAAAACATAAACGCTATTGACAAACATGATAGGAAATAGATATGACCTTTGAAAGGGGGCTCTGGGGTACCCCATCCTGCTGATACGTGAAGTCCAGATGAGACGTCACCCGTCAGAGCAGAACAAGGGGAGCCTCTTTCAAATTCAAGAACTTATGAGCTTTGTGTGTCCCTGTCTGTGGTGTCCTTTCTTCATCAGGGTATCTTTACAAACTGAAGAACAAAGGAGCAAAGCTCTCACACCCAGCGTGACTCAGTGTGAGGCTACCATGTAAGACTCCACGCACAGCCTCGTCCTCCCTGCTCTGTAAAGGACTCTGCCACTCTGCAGCAGTTAGGGTCCAGCTAGCAGCCATGAGCATCACTTTGTTTAAGAGGGAAATTGCTCCAAAGATTCACTAACAGTATCGAAACTCCACTGAGTATACAGAAGGAATGAAGGAGCAGATCCAGACGGTGAGACAACTCCAGGAATGCAAATGGGCCATTTACATGGGTGTGGGAACAGTGAAGAAAGAAGAGGAGGAGGAGAGAAGAGGAAGATGAAAGAAGAGGAGGAGGAGGAAGAGGAGGAAGAGGAGGAGGAAGAGGAGGAGGGAGGAGGAGGAAGAGGAGGAGATGAAAAAGAAAGAAAAAATCCTAGCATGGATCCCTGACACTGGAACAAGCTGCCATAGCCAGGCAGAGCAGAGCAACAGCATTGCTTTGGGGGACTTAGCAGGGATAGGACATGGCGGGGGTGGGGGATGTGTCTCTTCCTCTTCAATTGTCTTGCCTGTCTGTCTGTCTGTCTGTCTCTGCCTCTCTCTCTCTCTCTCTCTCTCTCTCTCTCTCTCTCTCTCTCTCTCTCTCTGGTTTTTCGAGACAGGGTTTCTCTGTGTAGCCTTGGCTGTCCTGGAACTCACTCTGTAGACCAGGCTGGCCTCGAACTCAGAAATCCACCCGCCTCTGCCTCCCATGTGCTGGGATTAAAGGCGTGCACCACCACTGCCCGGCTACTGTCTCTTATTGGCAGGGAGCAAGTGGTAAGAGAAGTATACTTCGTCACTCAAGAGCACCGGCATTTTGTGCCTTCAGCCCTGGACAGATAGCTCCCTTTCCAGTTTCTGTCTCTTTGAGACCCCAGCGTTCTGTGTCTGCCCCTCACTTCTCCGAGGTTTTCAAATGCACTTAATTATCTTTAGAGAAGCTTTTCCCTTAAACAAGCTGATATGGGTGTCTCCTAGGACCTGCAGTGATGCAGCATTGAAGCTGAAAGACAGAAGCGTTCGAACTACTGTGTGGGGGTAACTTCGCCACGGCTTCACGGCCACTGCCTTCCTTTCTCCCTTTCTTTTCTGCCTCATCATCTCTAACCTCTACTACTTGTTTTCCCCAAAATGGATAGAGCCGGCTAGAAGGTGAGTTTGAGGGACTTCATGTGTAGGATACCAACATTCATGCAACCTAGAATTCCCCAGACTCCACACCACTGATGTTGGGCTAGTCCACAGTACAACAGAAGGGTAAAGAAGTGTCTTGGGCTTCTGTCCACCAGACCTCACTAAATATTCCCCGGGGAGTTTGGTAATCACTGCTTTGGCTTGGGATTGTTACCCTGAATTTCCAGCCTGAGGATTAGAAGAGCAAGGAGCCCCGTGTGTTCACCAGCCCAGGGCAGAGGTCAGAGCACGATCTCTGCTTTGTGGCAAGGTGGCAAATATTTTTGCCTCTACTTTGCAGCTCAGCAAGCCAGTGTTCAGAAAAGCTTGCACACTTACCTAAAAGCTCATCAAGGCAGAAGCAGCTCCTATGACCATTCCCAGCCTCACAGAAAGGAGAATGTCTGGACCCCTGAGTGGCAGAGAAAGCACCCCTCCGCCTTCTGCAAGCCACCAATAATGTTTCTTTTATTTTTCTTTTAAAGTGTCCAGCTGTTGCCAGGAATACCATATAAAACATCTTTATGAAGTGAACACAGGCCTCAACAGCTTATACAAGCTGGCTCTGTCAAGGGCACTAGTGTTTCTAATTAATGCCGGGTCCAGCACTCCGCACAGCCTTACCTGCACCGGCTCCCTCAGGTTTCGACTTCTGGCTGACCCACTCAGAGTCCTTGTGCCTATGACTAATAAATGCTCCCTACATTTCTCACTGGGGCCAAGAGGGCAAAAATAAAAGTCCGTTCCAACTAAGCAGCCTGAGCGTAGAGCATTCATAGCAGGCACTGAAGCGAGGGCTCGGGCTCCTCGCTGTCCAGGGGAGCAGCCCCGTGGACAAATACCTCTCTATGGCTACTTCTCTGTCCTTGGCTGTGTTTAGCATCAGGCAAAATGGCCTATGGCCTTTGGATAACAGAAAAAAAATATGTCTCATTCCTTGTTCTCAAAGCATGGAGTAGTCACCTTCTCAGCCAATGTGTGCCAGAGCCAAGGTGTGTGCAAACCACTGGACCAGAAAAAATAGGAATACATCTGAAAATCGTATGCTAGCGTGCACATGCATTTATGCCTGCAGAACATACTTACCTCATGCAGTTGAGGAAACCAAGGTCATTCCTAGGCAGACCCTCATCGACCCGGGCATCCTGACTGGTTAACTTCTTGCCTCACTGATTACTTAGAACAACAAAGGATTAAAGATGAAAGGAAACTCAAAGATCATGTTGCTTAACCTCGTTGCACTGGTCAATAAACTGCAACCTTGAAAGGTTAGTTGGTAAATCACCAAAGGGTAAGGGCAGTTAGCAGAAAAGCTGAGACCTCAGAAAAAAGCTTGACTCTACCAACCCAGCAAAGGGGCCTCTGTCATATCCCACACTGCCCTGCCTGAAGGCTGGGCCCTTCTCAGGTATTCTCCGAGAGTCATGGACCTGGGTTTACAGTATACTGAATAAGTGCCATATCTACCCAGTTCTGGAAGGAAGGGCCGTTTGATGACAACCTGGTGTACCCATTTTTCTCCCTCCTCACCTCACTCTTCTGACAAGAGAAGCTGACCTTTACTGGCCCCCAGTCCAGAAGGTCAGCCCTGCTTGGTAGACCAGCCACAGACCAAAGCCCGGGCCTTGGGTTCCTGGAGCACTGGAAGCCATGCAAATACCTGGATGTGTTGCACGAATTCTTGTGCAGACCCAGATAACCTACCACATTCTCCCCACCTCACTGATAAGAAAATTTACAGATTAAAATATAAACCTAGATTAGGGCTCTGAATACACCAGTGAAACAAGAAGCTTTGTTTTAATAAGGACCCTGTTGAGGTTTCTTATAATTTCTCATGTCACTTAGCAAAATGTGGGGATGACGATGACCCATCATCTTCCTGGCACTTGTCAGTGGGATATGCTGTCACCTAGGATCAGTTTTCCTCAGTCTCCCTAAGCTGTGGGCATAAACCAAGCTAACTAAGGACATATGCATCCTAAGTCTTATACATTGTTAATGGTGGAAGAGAATACAAGGCTCTGAGATGGTTCTAGGTGTCAAGATGTTCCTGTGAGTTAGTTCCTGGGGTCAGGATGCTCCTGTGAGGTGGTCCGAGGGGTCAGGATGCTCCTGTGAGATAATCCTAAGGGTCAGGATGCTCCTGTGAGATGGTCCGAGGGGTCAGGATGCTCCTGTGAGATAATCCCAGGGGTCAGGATGCTCCTGTGAGATAATCCTAGGGGCCAGGCTGCTCCTGTGAGATAATGCTAGGGGCCAGGATGCTCCTGTGAGAAGCCTTAGAGTTCACATCCACACTGTACAACCCGGAATAAAACATGAGATCTAAACATGGTTGATTAATGTCTGTTGGATTTCTGTCATTTTATCAAATATCTGAGATAATCTATAAGGAGGGAGGATTTGCTTTGGCTCATGGCTTTAGTGCATGTCTACTTGGCCTTGTTGCTTTGGGCCTGCGCACATCAGCATGGGAGCACATGGCAGAGAGGACTGATCAATTCACAGAGCTGAGAAGCAGAGCGAAGAAGAAAGGGCACAGATTCTAACATTCTCCTCAAGGAGGACCCCCTTCCGCCAATGACTAAACTTCCAATTGGTGAGGCCCCACCTCCTAAACGTTCCACTACCTCCCCACAGGGAGAACCAAGTTCTCCCACTGGCTGAGAACCAAGCCTGGATTATATGAGTCTTTGGGGACATTTAGGATCCAAATACAACATCCAGTCATCATTGACAGCCCATGGTCGTTGTAGGGATGAGACAAAGCAGGGCTGTGAGGGGCACCACACAGACTATAGACTTAGGAGGATTAAGGCATCCAAAATAAGGAAATCAGATGCTCTGCAGAGCCTCCCCAAAGCCCTCCGGACCTGCAGTCCAGTGGCGGCAGCCCTGAGTGCTTGGCTTTAGAAGGTGGGAGTGTATCGGGGAAACACAATCCCCCTGACTCAAGTATAAATTTTAGTTAATTAGGCCATAAAGAGAAAGGACTTTCTGGCATCTGCTGTGCCCAGGCCCTTAAAATAAATATTTTCTAAAGTTTGCTTATGAAAAAAACCCAATTTATTAAGAAATTTCTACATTTACTTATTTGTTGTTTTGTGTGTGTGTGTGTGTGGGTACACGTGACATAGTCAATGTGTGGAGATCAGAGGACAACTTGTAGGAGTCCGTTCTTGTCTTCCATCTTGTGGATTTGAGGACTCAAGCTCGGTCTTGACAGCAAGTGCCTTACACCAGCTAAGCCCCTCGTCGACCCCAATTTATCCTTAAATGCAATTAGCTTATAAAAAGAAACATAACTATGAAAAATAGGAGAAAATATTTACCCCAATTATTTTAATGTTTTAATTAAAATGTAAGCAGATCACTTACACACCTGCCTTTATTCTCTCTAGCCCGCCAACCCTTCCATGTCCTCCACCTCACTCCCAATTTGATAATTATGTATATACATATGTGTATAATAAATTATATACATATGTACATGTATACATAATTGAATATTATATGCATATGTACACATCTGTATATTGTGTGTAGATATAAAGAAAAAAATATATATATACTTATACAGATACAGCCTACTGAGTCTGTTTCTAGTTTTTGCATGTATATAGTTTCAGGGCTGACCACTTTACATTAGACAACCAACTAGGGGGCCCATCTCAGGAAAAGGCTGATTTTCCCTCTTGGCAGTCACTAGCTGCCTGTTGTTCTTTGGCTGGGGGTGGGATCATGAGAGAGTCCCCTCCCTTCTACATTAGCAGTGGTCTATATTGCCATTGGTAAGATGTCCTTCATGCAGCCGTTTATAAAGGGACTGTTTCAGGGCATTCTCCTGGTATTCTGGCTCTTACAATCTTCCCATATCCTCTTTCAAGATGTTCCCTGATCCGTACATGCAGGAGCTGTGATGTGGATGTATCCACTGGGGCTGGGCCTCCCAAAGATCCTTTTCATCTAGTTTTGCATTGTGTCCAGTTGTGGTTTGTCATCATAGTCCCCCTTTACTGTAAAGAAGCTTCTTTGATGAGGAGTGAAAGCTACATTTACCTGTGTTACCCTAATTATTCTCCAGAAGCAACCACTCTCCTGTCAGCATACTTTTTTCCTACACTGTGTTCACAGTTCTAACATAGCATGAACTAGAAACAGTGTAGCCAATACTTTCACAAGGCGAAAATTACCCAGAGAGGTGGCTCAGAGGCCACTGAAGGGGATGGAAGGCTGGGAATGAAATGGGTGAGTAAAGTGTCCTTATTTCAAGGTCAATCTACAGCAGGCACAGAACCCCCAGGCTAGCCTACACTCCCACCACCTCTGGGGGCTTATCTGCATGCGGACAGGCTGCAGAGATGGTTTCTTGGTCCTTGTTTGGTTGGGGACGGTAGGAGTTTGCCTGGCAGACAGTGATATATGCACATGGTGCTGCAAGGGCTGAGCTCCTGTGTCACTGTTCTGGAACTTGGGCATTATTTCCTACTGTCACATTCTCGGGCTATGAGACCTCTGCAAAAATAAAGGGTAGACGTGTAGAAGGACAGAGCGCTCACATTTACCATTCACGTCCACATTTTAAAAGGAGGAGACGTGAGCTCTCTTGCTCTCTCCTGCTCTTGCTCTCTTGTGCTCTCTCTCCCTGTCCCCCTCCCCTCCCTCTCCCCCCTCCCTCCCTCTTTTCTTCTCTCTCTCTCTCCTCATCTCATCATTCTCTCTGCTCCTGTTTCTGCACCCCTTTTTAAGTCAAGACTCTGAAGAATCTGATCTCTGACTTTCTGTTTTTTAAGCCTCTCAGGCTATAGATTTGCTACAGCAGCCCAAGGTGACAGAAAGGTCACTCCCCTTAACAGTCCCCAACCCCCGCTGCACCTCAGCCCACTTCACCAGCAGCACACTCTTCCTTTGCTCCTCTGTGCCCTGCCAAGAAAGTCCTTTGGGATCAGGCCCTTGACCACAGGCAGCAGGACAAATGGGCCCCACAGAGTGAGCAGAGCAGCACCTCACTGTCCCCAGCACAGACACGAGAAGCAATAGGAAGCAGGCCAGTTCCAGCTCTGGGAACATCCTTGCCCGCTTAACCTGAAAGGCATCGCAGAGCAGAAGTACACTGTGCAGCTTCATGCCTCTGCTTAGCCTTCCCCCGGAAGCCTCAAGAGCTCTGCTTTGCTCCAATTAGCTCAGCTCAGTGACTGCTAACCTGTGACTGATTTGACTTTCGCAGCGCACCAAGCACCAGTCATGAGACTCTGTCCTGCTTGCTTGGAAAGAAAGCAGAATAAATAAACCCTGGTTGTACTTTATGGTTAGAACTAACAGAAAGTAGAAGGCATTCAACGAGATGTAGTCCCTATCATTTTGAAGTCTAAGAATACAATTTTGAAAGACAAAATGCAGAACAGAGCACATGCATGTACAGACACTTGTAACACATGATAACCCATCTGTGCCAATACATTTAGGGAAAAAAAAACCCCAAGTCTGGCAGAAAGCCACCACACAGCCCTGCTTTGGGAGAGATTGTAAACAACGTGGTTGTGTCTGGTTTTACATTTCAGGTTATTTGCAAATATCTAACTTTGATTACAGTGTAACTCTTTAGATTTTTATCACAGAAACATATTTCAAAGAGACTTAGTATACAAATGATGGTGGAGAGCTTGTAAAAACAAACTCTTCAAGCTTCTTGAAGTCTAAAAAAAAATCAAAATAAAAACATTGGAGAACTGAGAACTTCCAGCCTCATGTCTCTGGGGTTTGCTCTTTCGTCCAGGGACCTTCCTACCCTGTGAGCAGGATGAGTGCTTGTGGCTGCTCATTTTTGTCTTATTTTATGAGTTTAGTTTAGCTTTTCAGACAAGGCCTCTCTATGCTGCCTAGGCTGCTCCTCCTGCCTCAGTCTCCCACGTTCTAGGATGATAGCTGTGTACCACCACACTCAGTTAAGATGAATTCTGATTGTGAAGGGAACATGAACAGAGGAGCCAACTCAGCCCCCAAATCTCTGGGTGTCACAATGAAACAAACCATGAGTAGACCTGTCCCCTAAAAGGCAAACAGCTACAAGCTGGGGCTGGAGAGATGGTTCAGCCATTAAGAACACCTCCTGCTCTTACCAGAGCACCAGAGTTCTATTCCCAGAACCAAAGTCAGGAAACGCAGAACTGCATGTAACTTCTGTTCATCCTTTGCTGGCCTCCTTTGGTGCCTGCACACACACACACACACACAAAGAAAAGTTAATCTTTAAAACAGAAAAGGAGTACATTGTTCACAACTGGGCAAAGACACAGCCCATCCTGGCATCACATGAACGTACTTGCTACAGAGCAGCGCAGACATCAAAAGCTGCCGTGAGGAATAAGCATGATCACAGGAGTACCATGTCTCATTTTAGGCCCACTCCGAGGCTCCACAGCGAGGCAGAGTGTCTGCCTTGTGGTATCTCTGGTGTTGGATTTCTAGACCAGCAGGCCAGCTAACCTTGGGTGGTCTCTGAATTCCCCAGAATGCACTAAGGGCCTACCATGGTGCTGAACTCTGTGGGAGGAAGAAAAAGAAAGGCTTGGGAAGTAGATGATATTGGGGGCAGTTTGGGGACATCCAGACACCCTATCCCTGGGCTTCTCTCATGGTTCCCTGCCCAGTGCTCGGCATTCCCTCCTCCTGACCTGATAACATCACGCTTCTTCCTTCCCTGGGCCACCTCCAGAGTTTGAGACCAACATGAGTGACATCTGGCCTTAGGAGAAAGCTCCTTTGCTGTGGAGTTTGTAAGAGAACATGAACAAGTAACTAGAGGAGTCATGTCGTAAGTGAGAAGCGAGGAGAAGCTACAGATACTATCGCCCGGAGAACTGGACAGAACCGCCCGCGATCTGCTGTGTGGGCCTCTACCCTTCTTGCTCTGTGAGCCTATCAGCCACTTAGACAGCTGAGCCTCAGTTTCTTCAGTCTATCAGGTGGACCTTCCCGTCCGTGTCCCATAGAGGACTCATGGATGTGGAAGCTAAAATTTACAAACTTGAGATGCTATTAATGACTGATGCTAAAGGCCTAAATGTACCCCAGGGTCCCGGAAGCTGCTGCATGGATGCTGTTAGCAAGTCTGGCGTGTTGAGCTCAGTAGTTCCTGGGAGAGCGGTTGCAACACTGGGCCATCCCAGAGGGCAGGGTGCAGCTTGCCTTTTGTGGCACAGGGTGTGGGCACACTCACCTGCTTCCTCTTAGAATTGTAAGGCAAAGGCTTCCATGTTTCTTACAGTGGGCCTGAGCCGAATCTGTTCTCTCTGCCGAACGCTGGGGCCTTGAGTGTCCCTCTGTGAGAGACCACTCCCATGTGTCAGTGGGAACCGGATCGGCAGGAGCTTAGTGGTTTTACTTGAGGGGAACCTACAGGAAATAATTTAAGAAGATAATGAGGGGGATTTTTCCTGTCTAGAAATGAGGCCCTTGGGTCTTTGCAGATGATATTATCCTCTCAGATTGAGAAATAAGTGCAAAAAAAGGAGCCTGCGCCATTAGCTAAGTCAAAGTAATTGGCCACAGAAACTCCTGCAGAGCAGTAGATAACTTTATTGCTTCTAGCTTTGTCCAAGACACCCAGCCCTGAAGACCACCCTGACATCTACGATCCCCTTTCTGCTTCCAGCTGTCACTCACAGTGGCCCTAGCCCTGAGCCTTCCAGTAGCAACTAAATTTGCCCACTTGTTCAGAAATTGATTAAAAATAAGTTTTAAGTTAATTATCTCCGAAGTGGAGGGCCTGAACTTTCTGTGGTACATTCTTCCCCTCAAACAATCTTGTCTTTTCTTCATTCATTTTGAGAATGTTATACCCCATAGCCCAGTCTGGCCTGCGACTCACTCTGGAGTCCAGAGAGGCTTTGAACTTGTAATCTAACTGCCTCAGTTGCCACAGAGTTGGTATTATAGTTTTGTTTTGTTTTGTTTTTTGCTATGTGCACAGGAAGTCATATTAAAGGAGGGGGGTGGGGAATCATTTGATAACTAGGAAAGCAAACACACACACACACACACACACACACACACACACACACACACACACAAAACAAAAACTTGATGGTTTGAAGCCTTGTGAAAAAGGAGTAAATCCACCAGGAAGTGATTGATTGATTGAATAAATAATGAATGAATGAAGCTAAAAATCAGAGCATCTCTAGAGATGGCATAGGGTTTTAGGCCAAAACTCTTGCTTTCTAAAAGGAAGAGCTAAAGCTCCAGCTGTCCACGTCCAAGTAGAGTCTCAGTAAGCAACTATGAGAAGGCATAGATCCTGGTCCACAGCATCTCAAATTTGAGTTCCGTGTATAGAGGCTTTGACAGGTCAGAACCAGGTCACTCATTTCTCCCTGCTTTTCAGTCTTCACTGAGATACTGCCAGGGCCAGCTTCAAAGCCAGGGGCAGCTTTCATCACCCCCACGATGAGTCTGAGGGAGGCATCATCACCAGAGCCTGGGCAAGAAGCCCCCCTCACTTGGTTCTCGCGATTCCCACTTCCTATTCCCTGGCCGACATCCTATCTCTCATCAGAATCCAGTAAACATTAAAGAGTCTGCTCCGTGCCATCACAGATTAAGTGACGCCCGTTAAGGGCTCCATCTTTCACTTTGAAATGAATCCTCCCATTCGTCCCTGCTCTTTGTCCATGAAGGGAGCCAGTGAGATTTCTTTTTCACATCTAAATAGAGGGCAGAGCAGATCTTTTAGCTGTTGGGGGCGGGGCGGGGGAGTGTTAGGCTGTCTGGAAAGATTAAAGCAACACTTAATTTTGAAGAGTTTTCATCTTTATGGCTATGGCTTCCTTAGCCCAGGGAACAGTCATCGCTCTGGGAAAACAAGGACTGGGAAAGCTGACTTGCAGGAAGTGAACGGAGCTCTCTACCCAGCCAAGTGAGGGAGCTGCCACTTTACAGCTGGAGTCAGTTTCCTTATACCATAATCACCTTTGCAAGCCCTGATTTTAGAAATACCAACCTGGGTGGTACCTGAGACTCAGCACTCAGCACTTCGCAAGTATGGAGCAAAGAAGGACCAGCTCCGTCCAAACTGTTCTAATGCTAACAGAATGGCAGTGCCCAGCTAGTGAAGCAGCCTGGCATGAGCCAGGGAAACCTCCCTCTTTCAGTCTGCAGTCAGAGGCCCTGAACTTCACCTAGAGTTTCAATTACACAGGAATAGCTTCCAGCATTCACCTCACGGGACAGTGCACATTTCTGCTGCTTGGAGACGTACTGGTGCATTATCAAAGCTGGAGGGGACAGGCTTTAAGGTGGTGTGTGGATGAAGATCACCTGGGAGCACTGCAGCCTCACTAGGTGGAGGTGGACCTTGAAGCTGATGCCTATACAATGTCATGGCATGTGTGCTTCCACAGGAGCCTGATACAGTAGGAGAGACGTGATGGACTCTGTGTCTCTATGTTCAAATCTCAGGTCAAATACAACATACCACACACGCACGCACACGCACGCGCATGCGCACACACACACACACACACACACATCTTCACATTAACTGAATAGAGGAAATAAATTCTTACCAAGCTCTTTTTCTCTGTGAGACTCATCAGCTAATTGTGTATTCAGTCAGGTCTAGGAAGAGGCTCTGTGGGTAACCAACAGCCCAGGACCACAGACGCTGGTCAGGAAGCCCAGTGTCCTTTGATTTCTGTGCTGCCATTGACTGTTCTGACTGTGAGACTTGTTGATTTTTATTTAAGCTTTCCAAGTCCTGCTCATGGCTTCCTTGATGCCTCAGTTTGATAAAATCATGTGCATTATTTTTAGGTTGCAAAGTAAGAATAAGCTTACAAAGACATATTTGCTGCTAAAGTTGCTGCCAAAAGCGAATAGCTTTGCAGCTGAGATCCTGAAATTTTACTCTGAGCCTCTGCCTCTACCTCCCATCTCCACCAACTCTTTCTCTTTTTCAACAAACCAGTGTGATTTTAAAATTATCATGTGTACTGTCTTAGGAACACTTTGCATCACTAGTGGTAGTTAGCTTCCGTGCTACTGTTTGGGGGATATTTTAATGCAAGCCAACATGAATTCTAAGAATTTGGAGATAAGTTAAAAAGCAAAAAGGACAAGGTTGTCAGATTCCCAGCAAAGTCAGCGCCTGTTGGGTAAGTGCCCTGTTGGATATAACCTGTTTCCATGAACCAGACATCAGGCCACATGGCCAGAGTCGCAGAAACTTAGAGCTCTCTTCCACGTAAGCAAGTTTTCCAGTTTTGGAATTTTCTTCTTCACAGAATGGATGGGTTGCTTAGGAAGAGAATGAGCATCTTCCCTGGGAGAATTCACGCAGCCGCTGGATGAGGGAAAGTTAGGAAGTGTTTTGAACTTGCGGTGCAGGAGAACACAGGCTGGATGGAACAAGGGTGTGTGTGGACACAGTGGGCGTGGTCAGCAGGAGGTGTCAGACCGGGACACCTCAGCTTCTCTGTACCTTGGCTGCCTGCTGAGCCCTTCCACATCATCGTTCAGCTCACAGCTCCATCTTGCTCGCCTCCCTTCCCTGTTGCTGACAGACTCTTGCCAAGGCCAAGAAAAACTCCCAAAGGGGCTTACCCTGATGGCAGAAACCGACAGGTGCCACTAGGGCCCGTGGAGATGCCTTCAGGAGGCTCTCTAAGAAGCTGTGTCCCTGTCTCCTAAGCTGGGTACTGACACTGGGGTGCATGGAAGAAGAATAGGGTGCTGTGTAGACCTCACTAAGCTGCCAGTGATGTCAGGAGCAGCCCAAGCATGTCTGAGATGATACTTCTGAGCCTGTACCATTTCAGGAACTCCAACTGCCTGTGCTCTGGGGATTCCCTACCCATGTTCCCTGATAGTTTACAATCAGATTTGTAGGAGTTTTAAACACCTGGAAAGCCAGATGAGTTCCTTAAGGCTTTTCTCCATGTACTATGAGCGTGTGAGACCAAGAGCCAGATGACATTTGTGCCTGCAGCCAGTCGCTCTGAGAATAGCCTGTGGACATTTTCCTGCTTGATACTCATTAGTAGGTCAACTGGGATCGCAGTAGGAAGCAAAAGCCAAGCCCTGTGTCTCCACACTGTCCTTTGGGTCTTGCCTCTGGAGATGGCCCAAGTCCACCAGAAAAGACAGCCAACACTTCAATCCTCTTTCTCATTCAGAAACTGTTAAAGGAGCATATACAGTGTGCTAGGTATCGTCCTGAGTCTAAGCGTCCACCATGGACAATGCTCAGTTCTTGCCATTAAACTTACACCCTAGAAGAGGAGATAACTGCAGGGTTCTAGAGAGGATCAGAACTGATAGAATGGACATACTTTACAAAATGGATTTATTAGACAGCCTCACACGATCCAGGCTGGAAAGACTGAGAACCAGTAACTGCTCAACCCATGAGGCTCTGTGCCTCAGCACTCCCAATCTGGTGCTGAAGGACTAGAGGATTCCAAGAGATGTACAGGTCTTCAATACATGTAGTAATCTAGGAGAAGCAGGTTCCACTGAAAGCTACAGCAACAACAGGTTAGACACCCTTACCAGCAGGACGCAAAGGAGAACACACAAGCACAGCAGTTTTCTGCTCAGACTTCATATCTGATCCCTGGCTGGGCTTCCATGCTAGAGAAGAGTCTTTCTCTTCAGTTAAGACTTCCAGAAAACACCCACATGGACCTGCTCAGAGTTGTATAACTTAGTGGATCTCATATCAAGCTGACTAGCATAGCTGTATAACAACTGCACATTAGTTAAACCATTGTCAAAAGGAGTTAGGTCTGGGACTGTTGAAACGCAGTGTATTGTGGAGCTAAGGAAGTAGCCATTACCTGGGTGAGGGTGGAGGAGAGAAGTCAGGGAAGCCCTGGGTCATGTGAGCACCTTGTGACGTGGGAATAAATTCTCAGTTGGGCTTGAATGCCTACCTTTTCCATCTTCTGGATACACAGACACCAGGCTGAACAGTGGAATGAACAGAAAAGCAAAGGCATGAAGACACTCATGTGGTGTGCTAAGCCCTGATGGTGCTTTCCATGCAGGATATTTTGGTGGCTGAGTTCCATCTGTGAGACAGCTGTGTTTTCTCAGCAGTAGGCTCCAACCAAGATGCAGAGGAGTCGGCACTGGTCCCAGAGGTGCTGCTGCTGCTATGGTTCATGGAAAATTAAGACAGCAGATCATTTTATCGTCACCTACCTGGTTTAGAGATGATGCTGGTTTTCAATGTTTCTATCTGGCTCCACTAATAACTGATTTTTTTTGTTTTATTTCATATTTAAGCACTGTAGTTGTAATTTTACGTTTTTATTTTATTTATTAGCATATGTTAACTGCTAGATCAGCAGGTTTTGCTGTGACACTGCCATGTGTGCTGTCATGTTTATTCTCCCCTCTTCTCCCCCTCTCTCCCTATGCCCTTCTTTACCTTCCATAGAAGCCCCTCCCACACCTTCAATTCATCTTTTTCCTCTCTGTCTCTGTGTTCCACATCTGAAAGAAAACATGTAATAGCCCTCTCTGCTTATTGCAGCTAATACGTGATCTCCAGTTCCATCCATTTTCCTGCAAATGACAGGATTTCACCCTTCCTTATGGATGAAATGGTTCATTGTATATACCACACCTTCCTACCCACTCAGCTCTGATGGGCCCTAAATGACTAGGCATATTCTGTAACTGAGCTCCTGTGAATAAGATTAGCATGTGGACATTTTTACCAACTTGGTCATTCTACCCGTAAACCATGAAAACCTAGCGGGATCATGTGGAAGTACTTCATTTACATAAACTAGTTTAGTAGCAGAAAATTTTGGCTCACTAAATAAAATCATAAACAAAGAAATAAAATTCACCTATAACATTTCTCAAAAGAACAAATTCATCCATTTGGGATATTTCTCTCTCTGATTGCTTCTGGGTAAACCACATATTGTCCCAAAGTCTATAGATGTGTGTAGGTGCCTTGATTAATAATTTAGTGTCTTGATAATTCCTCTGGTGTCTTGATATTGTCCTATAGTTTCAGGACTTAGGATCAAAAACTATTGTACATTAACCAGAAACTAGGTCATCCAAGTCATCAGATGTGATCAGATGTGACCCCAGGAGGCAAAGGATGCATAGTAAGGCAATGCTTCCCCACATCAGTCCTGGGGTCCCAGGAGGGTTGCAGCATCTGACCCCACTTTAGAGATACAATGTCACCAACTCCCTTGATGTCTGAGAGAAGGATAACTGCTTCCTATCTCTGAGGAAGCAGGCCTGTGACCTCCTTGTGATACACAAGAGGAGGGGGCAGACCTTCCTCCTTTTTTCTAGAATCTAAAAAGAAAATCAAGTTTCTGTTCTCCCTTCAAAGTGTGTTAATTTGCTGTTTAATGCTCTTCTCAAAAGGGGAGCGTCATTTCCCATGCACTAATGTACCACTCCATTCTTTGTGTCTCAGAACAAAATGTTTAAACTTTTAAAATTCACTTTGAAGTTTCATTGCAGTCTTACTGGGGTCCTTACCATGAAGGTTTACCACAGTCTACGACCTCTTCTACAGAAATATGAGACATCTGTGACCAAAGCCAGAAATGAAGATCAGGGTGCTGAGTGACCTCTCATGTGCTTTGTGACTGCTCTGAGTCACTGACTCTGCCTTTAAAGGGAAAGATATAAAGAGTGACCAGCTGGGATAAATTATGGAGTCTTGTTTCCTCATAGGTAAGTTCTTGAAGCTTCTTCTATTAAGAAACTAAGTCTGACCAGGGATGGTGGCACATCCCAGCACTCAGGAGGCAGAGGCAAGATGATTTCCAGTCTACACAGAGAAACCCTGTCTCAAAAAAATAGCAACAAAAGAAAGAAAGAAAAGAGAAGGAAGGAAGGAAGGAAGGAAGGAAGGAAGGAAGGAAGGAAGGAAGGAAGGAAGGAAGGAAGGAAGGAGGAAGGAAGGAAGAAGTCTGTTTTCCATCCTTTAGTCTCCCTGGTGGCTGGTTTTATGGAATATTTTGGGGTTCAAGGGGAACACTGAAACAGATTTTCCTTTTAGGTAAGTGATTTATTAGAAAAGTTATTAAGGTCATTAACAGACAGACAGACAGTAGCATGGTGGGGGCTCTGGTGAGAGTTCAGGCACACTGAGCAGAGGAGTAGGATCCTTTGTATAGGTCTTAGAGGAAGGAGAGAATCCACACCACGTGGATGATGAGCATCCACAGCTAATATAGAATTCTTGGGAAGGAAGGTGGAACTCTGAGGATGTGGGAGAAGTGAGAGGACACCGCACACTCTCAAGATGCACCTAGTATGTCCTCAACACTCTAATGTCTCACAGTCAGGCAACCTGAGTTCCTTAAACTTCCTTGGGACATGAGAATGCCACCTGCTATTCTCCTAGAGTCTGCTAGAGGGTTAGAGATCGACAGATTGATTCTTGGTGGTGGGGCTGCCTGGCTGGCCACTTCTTTAAGAGCAGCTATATGAAAGAAGGCACTGTGGGTAGGCAAGCCTGGTCTGACCAGCCCTCATTCAAACCTAGTGCCACAATGAATGCCACGAGTCAGAAGTGAAGGTGTACTTGTTCCAAGGTCAGGCCATAAGATGAGTCCAGCCTAGCTGGCTGAAGAATGAAAGACCGCAAAGACCAAGGTAAATCACCCCAATGAAACTGCAGGACATCATGTGCTCACCAGGTGCCAAGCTATATCTGATCCCACAGTGTAACTGAGTCCTAGTAAGACCCAGGAGCCACTCAGAACCAGCATCTCTTCACTACTTAGCAACTGAATTGTGGACCAAAAAGGATAATAGCTGTAGTTTAATTGGGTTGCATTTCCAGGTAGTTTGTTACACAGAAAGTGTTAATTGACACACTATCTTGTGTTTATTGAAGAGTTTCTGTTGAGATTTGGTCTGTTGCTATGCAATGTAATGCTAAATTCTGCATCCCAAGGCCTGGTTGCCTCAAGAAAGTGAATTCTCACATATGCCAGTTTTTGTTGTGCAAACCTTGCTCCTTAATTTAAAACTAATGGTTAAATAAAGACAACTATAGCCTGTAGTTGGGCAGAAGAGAGGTAGGTGGGGCTTGGGGTCTGAGGCAGAGACCACAAGGCAAAAGGAGAGAGAGAGAGAGAGAGAGAGAGAGAGAGAGAGAGAGAGAGAGAGAAAGAAGAAGAAGAAGAAGAAGAAGAAGAAGAAGAAGAAGAAGAAGAAGAAGAAGAAGAAGAAGAAAGAGAGAGAGAGAGAGAGAAAGAAGAAGAAGAAGAAGAAGAAGAAGAAGAAGAAGAAGAAGAAGAAGAAGAAGAAAGAGAGAGAGAGAGAGAGAGAGAGAGAGAGAGAGAGAGAGAGAGAAGGAAGAAGGCACTGGCACTATGAGCTATGAGGCAGCTGGATGGTGAGCACGTGGGCATGAGAGTCTTCCACTTGGAGTAGGAACAGCCCAGGCAGGGAGTTGATATGCTCTGCTGTGAAATTAAAGAATAATCGTAACTGTTCCTACCTTTCTATAAGATTTACATCAATGGGGTGTGTGTGTGTGTGTGTGTGTGTGTGTGTGTGTGTGTGTGTGTGTGTGTGTGTGTGTGTGTGTGTGTAAAACCACCATCATTATTAGCATTTTAAAATAGGTTCTCCCAGGTTCATGGAAGAGGTTTGACTAGTGCTTCAACTCAGGTTCAGCAATGAGAAGCAAAGGAATAATAGACTCAGCTGTGTCAATGATATCCGAATGGATTCTTCTGAACTATGAGCAAGCACTTCTGCTGACAGATAGGACTTCTGCTTTACAAGGACATAGTCTTTTGCCAGGGAACCTAAGATTGTTCAAACGCCTTTAAAACAAGTATGTTGTGAATCTGCTAACTTGCCACCTACCCCAGATTATATCGTGTAGAGATCAGATATGGTATAAGTGAAAGTACCGGCTTCTCTGTGGATGCTGAAGGCCAGCAGAGTCACCTAGAGAGAGGCTGAGACGGTGTCGGAACTGAAAAATAGCTCATGCTCTTTCTTGTAAGAACAAGTATGTAATATATATTTATATTTTAGGATAATTATGCATAACTCTAGATTATAACAATTACTGTTTTTATGGACATAACTTTCTTACAATTTGTTAGAAGTGATTTTGTGTCATTGCCTGTGAAACAACACAAACCCTCTGAGAAGAGCAGTGTGCTCCACACTGACACCTGGGGCCTGCTCCTTGGCAGGTCTGGGGACTGGAGGCAGCCCTCCTGTGGTCTTTAGGAAGTGCTCAGATTGCTGAGCATTCTGACAACTCCCTTCCTGCAGTTCTCCTCAGTTTTCCTCTTAGCACAAACACATTTGATAAACTAAACTCCCCGCTCTGGGCTTTGGTTTATGAGCATTGTTTGCACACAGAGCAAACTATAGTCCTCTATGGAGGGGGTGAGCAAGGGGTGATGATTTTTCTATTATGCAGTGAATGAGAGAGTCAGCACTCAAGCTCTCTACTTGGTCAGAGAAACTAGAAGGCTTACATCCAGATTTTCTGATTTCAAGGCTTGGCTGATTTCATGGCGAACATCAAGCCAACTTCAACCTCAGGTCCCAGCTTTAGCGTGAATTTGAATCAATAGTTTTTTTAGTCAAACTTCTCTGAATTTCATCTTTCCATGTGTATGAAAAATTTGATCATTTTACTTATCTCAAAGATTTTCTGAGTATAGTGATCCATGCTTTTAATCCTGGCTCATGGGAAGCAGAGACGAGTTTGAGACCAGCTTCTGCTTTTGGACTTGAACTGAAACATTTGCTTCCTGACTTCAGCTGCACTTGGACTGAATTATATCATCATCTGTCCTTGTAGTCTGGCCTCCGACTTGGTCTAAGACAGCATTGTTGGCTTTCCTGTGTCATGAGCTTGTCATCTGTACATCTTAGAGCTTGCTGTTCAGCACTGCATAATCAAGTTATTTTTAAAATCTTTAATGATATCTATTTCTTTCTTTTCTCAGTGTACATGCACATGTGCCCTGCTGTTGGTGTGGAGCGCAGAGGACAATCCTGGAAGTTGGTTCTCTCTTTCTACAGTTTGGTTCCTGGAGATTGAACTCAGTTTGTCAGGCTCGGCAACAACTATGTTTACCCAATGAGCCACTTCTCCAGCCCTTAAATTCGTTATAACAAGTCTATTGTGGACTGAATGGATGGCTCTGTAGATGAAGAGCTTGGCGTGCACGCATAAGAAACTGAGTTCAGACTCTACGGAACCTGTGTAATGGGTGTGATTGCTCCTGTCTGGAATGCCAGTACTCCTGTGGAAGGGCCGGAAGTAAGGAGACTCCCTACAATCCTGTGGACCAGCTAGTCTGGCATGCCCAGATATGAATGACAAAACAGATCTGGTTTCTAAAAAGATAAAAACAGACACTGACATCTGAAGTTATCTTCTGACCTCCACCTGTGTGCTGCTGTAGCATGCATGAACCTACACACACACACACACACACACACACACACACACACACACACACCCCACACACACACAGAGTTTATGATGGGTTATTTCTCTGCCAGTGAAATGAGCCAATTCAAGCCAGATTAGATTAGATTAAATTTGAAATGTAAATAAATAAATTATCAAATCAAGAAAAAAATAGATTAGATTAAATGCAAGTTTATTGGGAAACTGCTTTTAGGAGACTTCACTGGCCCCCAAGGACAAAGGCCAGGGAAGTTACCGTGGGGAAAGAGGAAGGGATGAGGGGAAAAGGAAAAGGGAAAGAAAAGGAAAAGAACAAGGAGAGACCAAAATGTCTGTATTATATAGGGAAGAGACTCTTAGGGAAGGGTTGGGGACAGGGTATACCAGGAAGGGACTGAGGGATGCTGGGAGAACCTGGAGGCCAGGTCTACTTTAACGTGTAAAATATGCACCTCAGTCCCTTTTCCTGAAGTTCAAAACCAAATGGTTTAAAAAGAATAAAGATCTTTGTATCTATATTTACATACATATGTCTCTAAATTTATACACCTATTTCTATATCTATCTGCCTATCACCTATCTATCATCTTTCTGTATCTGTGACTTGTATTTTATCTACATATCTACGTGTCTGTTTATGTATATATGTATTTATCAATTCTTACTGATTTTGAAAACCAATGGCTTCAGTTACAGTGCTTGAAAAAGTCCAAAAATCAATCAATCTCTAGTTCTGCTGTGAACATCCCGTGAAAATTGCTATGGCAAAGTCGTTCCATGTCACAGCTGCTTTTTGGTACTTGCTTCCTCTTCACGGCCCAACATTAAATCAGCTAGGGTTCCTGAACCTCTCTTCTGAGTAAGAGGCCTGTAGGATGTTGTCACCTTCCCACCTAAGAATACAGAAAACACAGTCTACTGAAAGAGAGGGTGAAGGGTCCTATCAGCAGTGGGAGCATCCTGATTTGGTACACTGAAAAGTCAGCCATACCTTGTACTGTTCTCCCTGCAAAGGGAAGGCAATCAGAGGAGTCCAAACACCTGTTAATTCACCTACCAAGTTGTATGACATCCGCAAACTAGCTGACCTGGATTCCTTGAAATGGCCCCTGTCATGAAAGAAAAAGAAACTCAGAACAATTTAGTGAGCGTACGGGGAAGGGGGGAGAGGTTGGTGGTAAATCTTATAGTTTGAAACTAAAATGTCTTCCCAAAAGCTCCAATTTAAAACATTTGTTTGTGGCCTGCAACTCTGGCAGAAGATTCCTTTTCTACTGGAGGCCCTGTCGATACTACGACCCCCAGAAACCAAGCTGGTACCCGGAACCCCAGAGGCTATGCCAGTTTCCAGAACCCCAGCACCCCAGAAGCAACATGAGCAACCAAAACCCCACCAGAGACCCCTACTGGGACCTGAGTATTCACTGGTCACAGGCTACTCAGGCCAGAAGACCAGAAGGGAAACCTAAAGCGAGGTGGAGAAACATCTAAAAACTTCCATCCAACAAAGATAAACTCAGAAATCAGCATCTAAAGCTATAATAACCCCAAATCCAGACAGTTAGACGACAGAACACAATGCGCCACAGCCAGGGCAACATGGCACCACCAGAGCCCAGCTACCCTACTATGGCAAGTTCTGGATATTCCACCCCAGCTGAAGCACAACAAAATCCCCTTAAACTCAATCTTATGAAGATGGAAGAGGCCCTTAAAAAGAAATGAATTAATCCCTTAAAGAAATCCAGGAAAACACAAACAAACAGGTGAAGAAAATGAGTAAAACTGTTCAGGATCTGAAAATAGAAGTAGAAACAATAAAGAAAACACAAATCGAGGGAATCCTGGAAATGGAAAACCTAGGCAAGAGAACAGCAACTACAGACTCAAGCATCACCAACAGCATGCAGGAGGAGGAAGAGTCTTCAGTATAGAAGATATGATAGAAAAGAAAAGATACATTGCTCAAAAAGAAAATGTTTAATCTAAAACGTTCCTGATACAAAGCATCCAGGAAATCTGGGACACTTTGCAAAGATTAAACCTAAAAATAACAGGAATACAAGAAGATCACCAGCTCAACAGCCCAGAAAATATTTCCAAGAAATCATAGAAGAAAAGTTCCTAACTTAACGAAGGAGATGCCTAGAAAAGTCCAAGAAGCTTTAGAACACCAAATAGATTGGATTAGGAAAAAAGTCTCCCCGCCACATAATATCAAATCACTGAATGTACAGAACAAAGAATAATATTAAAAGCTGCAAAGGAAAAAGGCCAAGTAACATAAAGGCAGGCCTATAAGAATTACACCCGACTTTTCAAGAGAGACTCTCAAAGTAGTAAGAGCACAGATAGGTGTCTTATAGACTCTAAGAGACCAGAGACGCCAGACCAGACTACTACACCCAGAAAAGCTTTCAATCACCACAGATGGAGAAAATAAGAAATGCAAATCAAACTGACTCTGAAATTCCATCTTACATCTGTCAGAACGGCTAAGATTAAAAAGACAAGTAACAGCTCATGCTGGTGAGGATGTGGAGCAAGGGGCACACTCCTCCATTGCTGGTGGGAGTGCAAACTTGTACAGCCACTTTGGAAATCAATATGGTGGTTTCTCAGAAAATTAGGGATTGATCTACCTCAAGACCCAGTTATACCACTTGTGGGCATATACCCAAAAGATGCTCAATCATATTGCAGGGACACTTGCACAGCTGTGTTCATAGCCAGAAACTGGAAACAACCCAGATGTCTCTCACAGAAGAATAGATATAAAAAATGTGGCATAGTTACACAATGGAGTGTTACTCAACTCTTGAAAACAATGACATCATGAAATTGGCAGGCAAATGGATAGAATCAGAAAAAAAGCCATGCTGAATGAGGTAACCCAGACCCAGAAAGGCAAACATGGTGTGTTCTCACGTGTAAGTACATATATATATATATATATATATATATATATATATATATATATATATATATATATATATATATATATATATATATACCTGCAAAGTGCAGGATAACCATGCTACAATCCACAGACCCAGAGAAGCTGAGTAACAAGGAGGGCTCAAGTGGGGGCCCATGAATCTTCCTGGGAAGGGAAACTAGAAGAGACATCTCTGGTGGAGAGGGGGAAGGAGGGATCAAGTGAGGGGACGACGGAGGGACAGAGGACTGGGAGAGAGAGAGCTGGAATTGGGGGACATCTTGGGAACAAGCTAGAAACCTAGGTCAATGGAAACTGCCACGATGCCACAAGGGTCACCTTAGCTAAGCCTCCTGGCAATTGAAGATATGGAGCCTGAACTGGGCATCTGTAGCCAAGGCTTCCAGTGCAGGGATTGGGACACCAACCAGGCACAAAACTGTTGACCTACGATTTATCCTGCCTACAAAATGTGCTGGGGTAAAGGTGGTGAAGAAATTATGGAAATGGCCAATCAATGACTGGTCCTTCTTGAGAGCATGCCCTGAGAGGGAGCTTATCCCTGCTACTGCCTGGAGGGCCAGGACCCAGAGGCTGGATAGCCCAGAGACTTGGGGTAGAACCAAGCATGACTTGGGGCAGGGCAATGAAAAGATTCCTAAGGATATTCTGTTTTACTGATAGATTTTGCCTAGACCAATATCATCAGAAAGGCTTCATCCAGGAACGGATGGAAACAGATACAGAGATCCACAGCCAAACATTAGGTGGAACTTGGGAAGTCATGCTGAAGAGAGAGAGGAGGGAT
This sequence comes from Uromys caudimaculatus, assembly GCA_028551405.1. Lineage (NCBI taxonomy): Eukaryota > Metazoa > Chordata > Mammalia > Rodentia > Muridae > Uromys > Uromys caudimaculatus. Next base: position 64,401,713 of record CM052714.1, read on the forward strand.
TGAAGGAGCCAGAGGAGTCACAGACACCACCCAAAATCCTACAGAATCAACTAACCAGGCCTCCTGGGGGCTCACAGAGACTGAACCAACAACCAGGGAGCCTGCATAGGACTGACCTAGGCCCTCTGCATCTGTGTTACAGTTGTGTAGCTTACTCTTCTTGTGGGACTCCTAACAGTGGGAGCAGGGGCTGTCTATCTCTTTTGCCTGCTTTTGGGACCCCTTTGCTCCTACTGGGTTGCCTGGTCCAGACTTAATACGAGGGGAGGTGCCTAGTCTTACTGCAACTTGATAGGCCAGGGCTGGTTGATATCCATGGGAGGCCTGACCTTCTCTGAAGAAAACGGGAGGGGTGGGTGGTGGGGGTAGGGTGGTGGGGTGGGAGAAGCAGAAGGGAGGTATGGGGGAGGCATGGGAAGAGAGGAGGGAGGAAAAACTGAGGGCAGGGTATACGAAAAATAAAAAGAGAAAAAAATCGTGTGTTTTATAGTGTTGGCTTGCTTGCTTGCTCGTTTTGGGCAGGACCTTATCCTGTAGCTCAGACTGGCCTGCAACTCATGGTAACCCTCCTACTCCAACTTCCCAAGCACTTAGGTTATAGGCACAAACCACAGCACACAATGAGTCTCGTATTCTGCGTGCTGTTTTCCATAGCTGATGGCATTACTTGGGAAGGCTATGGAATCATTAGGTGGTGGGGCCCAGTAGGGAGACATCCATTGCTGGGGGTGTCCAGTTGCCAAGGGTGTGCCTCAGAAGGTTGTATCAACTCTTGTTTCCTGTTGTGCTCTGCCGATTCACTAAAACTTAAACACCTTCTCTGGCACACACTCCCACCGCCATGATCGACTGCAACCCTCTGAAAACATGAGCCAAATCAACGTTTTTCTTCTGTTAGTTGTTTCTTTGAAGTGCTGCAGTCAATGGGGATTGGAGAGTGGTTAACACACCAAATAACAGCAATGTGCCGCTTTGGACGGATCTCGGATTTTACAAAAGCTTTAAAGCACATAGTATAGACTAGATAATATTACAGCCACTGCTTGGTTTCTTGAGTAGTAATAGTGCCGTCATCTAGGTGTCCTTATTCTGAGGAGATACATGCTAATGAGGTCAGGAATGCTTCTCACGCATAGACACAGTTTACTTTGAAATGCTTAAGCACGTATGTGTACAAGTATGTAATGTATGTCTGTATACATATGTGTGTACACATAGGTGTGTATAGACTCATCACTCATATACATATGTGTGTGTGGAGACAGAGACAAAGAGATAGAAAGCTAATATGCCAAAATGTCTTCCTAAGTGGAAGGTTGGAGTTTAGCCCAGTTGTAAGGGTGACTACGAGGATGCATGACACTTAACAATGGCCTTGCTCCTAGAAAGGGTTAAGAAGATAATGCCACCCCATCACCTTGAAAGAGACAACCAGTATCTTCCTAATTCACATGCTGTTTCTTCAAGATCCTCTGTAACATGCAGCTGCTGCAGCATCTGGATTTTTACACACAGTATTGCCCAATTTCACAAGTGCAGCTCTGGGCCAGATGGCCCAAGTTTTAATGCAATTTCTTAACTCCATCGCTGTGTGGATTTGAACACATTAGTTGCTTAATCTCTTGCTATCAGCATTTACAGTCAGAGAAGAAGCATGAAAGTAATAAGGACACTGTTTCTTCTGAGGAATAAAGAAGATAAGAAACAGAAAGCCCTTGGCATGGGGCCCTGTGCAGAGTAAGCACTCAATAAATGTGTCATTGACTAATACTGTTCTTATCATGCATGCCTTCAAGAGCAGGCATAACAAAACAGAAATAAATTCACCATCATACAATTTATAATCTATTGATAATGTTTTCTTGAATATTTATCTCTTTTGGTTGTTAATCTCCCTTATCTTACTTCTAGGAACTTGTCTTAAGATCCTTTATTTTCATCTTAGTTTGTACTACTAACACTCGGATCACAGGCCTCAGGTCACACCAAGGTACATAGGTTACAAAAATAGCTAAGAACATCATCAGAGGCTACAGCCTCCCAAGAGGCCTCACTGAAGGCAAGAGCAGAGATGATACAGACGCAGAGTGTCACCGGGTGGTTAGATGTGGCATTAGAAGCCAGCAGACACACAGTGCTGCTCAAGACTCAGATGCTGTTCAAGATGCAGGCCTAGGTCCAGACAAATAGCAATTGCAGTGGGCCCCGCTGGCAGGAGACAACGCTGAGCAGAAGTTCCAGAGGCAGAACTGGAAGTTTTCCCAGGATGCACTGGATGGTCTGATGATGAGTCAGAGGATTCCACTGTCCTCAGCAGGGGGCCCTCCTTCATATGACATAAGTGAGGGGTTGCTCAGCCCTTGCGCTGGTGTTGCGTAAGTTCATGGTGTTTGCTGATACTCCCATGTGTACCTAACTTTATTTAATGTGTTCGTGTTTATTTGCATGAGGTTAGCAACCAGTCTGTGCCATGGTCTGAGATGGACAGGTACTTTCTTGGACCAACGAGTCAATATGAAGTAATGTACAGCCTGGTCTCCAGAGGCATGTCTAGAGCACAAACATGATGTACGTATTAGTGACTGGTGAGAGTAGTTAGCACCATGAGAAACATCCATAGCAAAGTGGCTATGTGGGTTAATTTGGAGAGTTAGCTGCAAAAGTGGACACAGACATGGTTTTAAACGTAGAGGGACAGAATAAACACATCAAGTATTTACTCTGCTGACTTTGCTGTCTCCACGTCACCTTTACTGGAGATGAGAAAGAACATCTCTCCATGTCCTGGGAAAGCTGACAGAGCTTTGACTGAAGAGGGCTGGAGTGTTGCTGCATGCAGAGGTCAAAGGTCACTTAGCAAGACTATGTACAGAAGTGCATGATCTGTGGGAAAAGTGGAATGGAAACTTCAAACTATGGAGGGAAAAAGAGGCTGCACCTGTGGTCTCAGGACTGGGAAGGAACAAGGGGCTGAGGGTTTAGAAGAGGATATGAAGCACCTGAGAGAGGAGGCTTGTGATAGGGTGACGTGTACTGGCTTTGGCATTAATGGAAGAGTGTGGCTTGTCATATCTGTTTCTCTTCTGGGTTTTCCCCTTAACATTACAACTGTGTTCTGGTATCCTCTACCTTACAACACCACTTTCCCCAACTCAGTATTTCTCCTTATCTGCCTTGCTGGTACTCGAGTTGTTGGGATCAGAACCTGGGCCTTGGCAGCTCTCAAAGGCTAAGCTCAGCCAACCACTTGTGCTTGACAGGCTGATTGAACAGACAAGTAGCAATGAAAAGCACACAAAAAAGATTTGTTCAACGTGGCCACATTGTGAAGAGGGACAAATAAAGAGGCACCAGTGACTAAAATTAGTCAATTAACAAAGATAACACAAAACTGCATTAGTCAACATGTGTGACACTGTTGATGTGCTGTGATTTTTATACCCCGAGTTTTAAGTTCTTTGAGATAATTTTAGACACACACAAAGCTGCAGTCATAGAAATTCCTATGTACTTTTCCGCTAGCTTCTTCAGAGATTAATTTACAAACCCATAGTTCACAAAGGTTTATTTTGATCTCACGAGTATTTGCATGCTGTGCTTCTCTCTCTCTCTCTCTCTCTCTCTCTCTCTCTCTCTCTGTCTCTCTCTCTGTCTCTCTCTCTCTCTGTGTGTGTGTGTGTGTGTGTAATTTTTTCACATGTACGTTGGGGGTTATATAACTCTTTCCATATTAAGGCAACAAGAACCCTTCCATCTTGACAAGGAAACTTTCCTGATGTCTCCTTGCATCCTAGTCTCCCACCTGGCTCCCACTGACCCATCCTTTCTCTGATCGTATCACTTGGAGACTGCTATACAAACAGAATCATCCAATAACAGACATTTGAGCTTGACTTTGTTTATTCAGAGGCTACTTTTTCTCCATCCTTCCAGAACCTTCTGGGAAGATGCTACCACATAAGATTGGCAAGTGGAGGGGCTGGAAAGAGCATTGTCCATGCAAACATGAAAACTGGAAGTGGGAGCCCCCTTGAGCTGGGGGACTAGAAAATAACATTCAACTATAAAATGTGAGTAAAGTAAGCAGAATCTACCTAGCCCTCCACCCCCACTCTACCACCTCTGTTTCATTCTTGTCTCTTCTAACCAGCAGTTTGGCTCATAGGAGCTCTCCAGTGGGCAGCCATTTCATTCTCACTGGAAGTTGCTTAAAAAGTTCTGGTTTTTGTTTGTTGTTGATTTGTTTTTATTTCTCCTTCTGAAAAAAATTCAATCATTTTCTCCTGGCCCCTCTTTGTTATTTGTGTTCTTTGGGTCTGTGGAGTGTAGCATGGGTATCTGGTACTTTATGGCTAAAATTCTCTTATAAGTGAGTACATACCATGAATGTCCTTTTGGGTCTGGGTTAACTCACTCAGGATGATATTTTCTAGTTCCATCAATTTGCCTGCAAAACTCATGATGTCCTTGTTTTTAATAGCTGAGTAGTATTTCATTATGTAAATGAACCATGTTTTCTTTATCTGTTCTTCAGTTGAGGAACACCTTGGTTATTTCCAGTTTCAGACTATAAATAAATAAAGCTCAACTATCAACATAGTTGAGCAAGTATCCTTGTGGGATGGTAGAACATCTTTTGTGTATATACCCAGGAGTGGTATAGTTGAGTCTTGAGGTAGAACTATTTCTCTTTTTCTGAGAAACTGCCAAATTGATTTCCAAAGTGGTTGTACAAGTTTTCACTCCAGCCAGCAACAGAGGAACTGTTCCCCCTTGCGTGTGCCCATCCTCACCAGCATGTGCTATCTCTTGAGTTTTTGATCTTAGACATTCTGACAGGTATAGGATGAAATCTCAGAGTCATTTTGATTTGCATCTCACTGATGACTAAGGACCTTGAATATCTCTAGGCCATTAGAGACCCATCTGCTGAGAAGTCTCTGTTTAGCTCTGTACCCCATTTTTTGATTGGGTTATTTGTGTTGTTAGTGTCTAACTTATTGAGTTCTTTATAAATTTTGGATATTAACCCTCTGTCAGATGTAGGGTTCGTGAAGATCTTTCCCCAATCTGTAGGCTGTCATTTTGTCCTATTGGCAGTGTCCTTTGACTTACAGAAACTTTTTAGCTTCATTATGTCCCATTCATTAATTTTTGAATGAGCCATTGGTGTTCTGTTCAGGAAGTTGTCTCCTGTACCAAATGAGTTCAAGGCTATTCCTCATTTTCTATTCTATTACATTTAATGTATCTGGTTTTATATTGAGGTCTTTGGTCCACTTGGACTTGAGTTTTGTGCAGGGTGATAAATATGGATCTATTTTCATTCTTCAATATGCAGACATCCAGTTTGACCAGCATCATTTGTTGAAGATGCTCTCCCTTTTCCATTGTATGGTTTTGAAGGTGGATGGAGAAAGGGAACTTGGCAGGGGAGGGGAGGGGAAAGGGATGGGGGTGTCATATGTAGGAAGAGAAGGGAGAGAGGTGGGTGGGAGTATCTCTAGGACAGGCCAGAGAACTGGGACAGGGGTGGAGGAGGCCCCGGGGTGTCTATGGGGGTTACTGTAGCTGAGACTCCTAGCAGGGGGAGATATGGATCCTGAATGGCCACTTCCTATAGCCAGTGGAGGAATAAGAACAGCAACCCACGCACAAAAACTTCAACCCAAAATGTGTCCTGCCTACAGGATCTGCAGGGACAAAGATAGAGCAGAGACAGAGGGAATGACCAACAAATGACTGCCCCAAAATGAGACCTATGCCACAGGCAAGAACCAATTCCTGACACTATTAATGACATTCTGTTATGCTTGCAGACAGGAGTTTAGGATAACTATCCTCTGAGAGGCTGTACCCAGCATCCAGTAGAGACAGACACAGAGACCCACAGCCAGACATTAGATGGAGCTCAGGGAGTATGTGGAAGAGTTAGGGGAAGGATCGAGGGACTCGAAGAGGACAGGGGCTCCTCAGGAAGACCAACAGAGTCAACTAACTTTGACTCTCTGAGCCCACCAGAAACTGAACCACCAACAAAGAGTGAGCATGGGCTGGACCTAGCCCCCCCCCCCCCCCATATGTAGCAGATGTGCAGCTTGGTCTTCATGCGGGTCCCCGACCAACTGGAGCCAGGGCTATCCCTGACTCTGTTGCCTGCCTGTGGATCGTCTTTCCCTAACTGGGCCTCCATGTCTGGCCTCAGTGGGAGAGGACATACCTACTCCTACAGTGACTTGATGTGCTAGGGAGGGAGTGATTGGGGTTTGGGTGGGGGCAGGGGTGATGCCTGAGGTGAATTCCCTCTTTTCAGAGGAGAAGGGGAAGGGGAATGTGGAGAAGATCTGTGAGAGGGGAGTACTGGGAGGAGAAGGGGATATTGGGATATAAAGTGAATAAATACAGTTTTTTAAAAGTTCCATTTTGTGTGTGTGTGTGTGGCTTTCACATAAAATGAAAAATTTCCTAGGACTCATTGCCCAAAGCTTCTCTTTCATATTTTTTTCTCTCTATAACATCTTGTGATTAGTCAGGTAGACGCTGGTAGTTTACAGGATTCACAGGAAATGAACCTGCACACACCTCCCACACCTGGATTGTTGGCTATGATATTCAATTCCGTAGACTGTTGACGCCTTCATTAAAACAAGAAGCTAAAGAACTTCACACAAGATATTTTAGAACCTGTAAAAGTCTCACCCAACACTCTCTTGAGAGTTCCCCTTTCTCAAGCTAGAGGAATGGAAGAAAGCCTCCCGTTATCCAGGAAGGACCCTGCCAGATGGAGACATAGCACTTTGTTTGAATAGCAGTGATCTTATTACTTCCAACCCTCACCTTCTGGCCCAGCTTAATACCATAATTACTCTCTTAAATTTCTCTTTATTTAACATAATCTAGTCTGTCTTCTTTTGTTACCGTTATTTAACTAACCAAATAGACCAAATGTAACACCAAAGGCTCAAGGGGGCATGAGTCCAATGTGTGGAAACCTGCTTTTAATTTAGGATTATGGGGCCAGTTTCTTAGAAATTGCCACATTTTAAAAAATAGATTTTCCTTCTTTATGTCAAGAGATGGCCGATCTAATTAGAATCAGCTTAATCTAATAATGAGCCATTTTAGGGCTGTCTTCAAAATGAACATTTTGCTTCCAAATCCTAACTTAGTCATCAGATCCAGACATGTATCCTGGCGAGTTGAGAGCAAAAGTTAAGTCACTGACTTCCTTAAGGACCTTCTCCACTCTCATAGACATGTGCTGGAAGGCATAAAGGTTTGAAAAGATGAAGCAAGATTGCACTGGTGGCAGAATAAATGACAAATTTCTTTCCCCTGCACAGCAGAAAGGAGTGAAAAACTGTTGGAAAACTGAGTCACTTTACAAATGTGAGCTTCTGGAAAGTCAAGAGCTTGCCCAACCTTTGCGTATGGGCTCCTCAAATACACAGATCAAGGCTGGGTACATGTACCATTGAAAAGGGGGATCTGGGAGGTGGGGCGGAGCCAGTGGGGAGACTCCAGTCTCTTTCCTCCATCACACGCAGCAGCTCCTGAAAACACATCTACTCACTGAACACACCTGTGAATGCAAGGTTGCTGCAAGGGCTGAACGGGGCCCTAACTGGCTGGCTGGAGCTACTTCTTATGGGATCTTCAGGTCACATGAAGAAATGTGCTCCCTGCTTCCTGAATGCCAAGCCAAGTGGCTGAGCAGGAACCAGACGGGCTTACTTCAAGTGGACCATGGAAAACCAGGAAAACAGGAATTTCATGTTAGCTAATGTGTCCATTAAGAGGCTCAAGAAGCTGGGAGAGGGGAAGCCTGCCTGGACCCCAGTGCTTTGGATGCTGCGGGGAAGCCTGCTTGGACCCCAGTGCTTTAGATACTGAAGTAGGAGTTTTATATGTCCTAAGCCAGCCAGAACTGCGGAATATGACCTACACACAGACCCAAAGGAAAGAAGGTTTAGGAATATATTAATGTTTGGTTGTTATAAGCACAATTCGGAGGATAAATTCCTACTCTGTCCCTTTAGCAGTAGGGAACAGAGATAGCATATAGAGGACGATAGAGTCCACAGCTTTAGGACTGTGTAATAATTGGCTTATGCCCTGACCCTGGACCAAATGCAAGGGATGTCGGCTTTCTCTGAGGAGTTCTTGCAGCCTCACTGCAGGCAGACAACTTTGTTTTCATTCTTTGTTTATTCAGCAGGAAGCATATTCTTCACAGTTTTAATATCTCGGGGGGGAGGGACAGAGATCGAAGTGCAACTCTAAGAACTAACAACCCACTTCTCAAAAGATGTGGACTTTCCACCCCGTGATCAGAGCAACAAGAAGCAAGGCATAGGGCCCTCAGAGGAGTCAGCAAATGGTCATCTCTATCCCTGGTCTGCATCCACCCCAGTCCCCCATGCCCAGTTACCCACCCCACCCCTAGCTGAGACACAACACCTTGGTGCGCCCTGAAGGACGTTCTTGTGAGGGGCTGGAGGAGCTGTGACAGTGAATGTGTCTCCGTATCTTCTAGATGTAAAGAGAGTCTGAACACCACAGCCGCCGAGTCACAAAACCCAAGAGGTATGGCCGAAGCCTGCTCCTCTCTTCCATCCCTTAGGACCAGCGTGCATTTGCATGGAAACTAGACTTGAATGATAGCCATCCTCTTAGAGTTTTCAAATGATTTTAGAGAGATGAATGTTAACTCCATGTGGAATGGATAGGTGCCTACCACATATTTACATGGATTTGTGTGCGCAGACATGTGTACCAGGAAAAGAGACAAGCTATGCCAGCCTCAGAGGCTAAGCTGAATCTGGGCGAAACACAATCAGCCCTAAACCCAGGACATCAAAAACGCTTAATGGTTTTCTGAAGTGCCTCGGGGTGCTCCAGAGTGGCATGTCCAATTGGCAGCTTGGGGAGAGATTTGAAGCAGTGAAAAAAAGAAATGAATCCGTCTCTTTCTCCTTTTCTTTTTTGAACTCCTTAATATAATTTCACCGCATTGTTCTTTTGAAGTCTGCCATTAGGGTAGAGATTCCTCAGGCCTGGGAGACACTGGAGCGTCATGAAGGAGACAAGGGGTGTCCTCTAATATGCTCTCTAAGAGGGTGAATGATGGGACTTTTAGCTTTTCTTTTACCCTTTAATTCCAGCATCCTATAAGCATGTTTTAACTCTGTCTGAGCAGCATGACGAATACAAACCAAGAAGTCACGTGACTCACCGCTAACACTCAGCCCACTGCGATGAGCCCTTTGAGGGAAGAGGCCCTGCACTGCCCTCTTCCTGTCTTCACTAGGGTATTTACTAGGATTCTGAATGGCTTTGCTCCTCAGTGCTTTCTGTGCCCCAGTCTCAGCAGGAGGCAACCACTCCCCACTGTGACACTTGGCACAATCCAAAGGATCACAGTCCCTGGACTATATTGTAGAGCACACAGCACCAGCAGCCCACTGACACATCTCTGCCCAGTTCGGCAGGACTTCAAGTCTTTTCAGCCTCTTGAGCTGCTGTTAGATCTCTCCCATGGGCCTGAGAGAGCACAGCTGTGGGCTGAGGTTCTGGAGTCACCTTCACCCTAGCTCAACCTCTTACTCTAAAGAGAAAACTGAGGTTGGTGGGTGCGAGCATCCTTGGTTTCTGGCTATCTATTGACAAATTCACTCACGTCTACTCTTGGTCTACTTCCAGTTAAGAAATATTTAACTGGTTTGCCTTTCCTGTTCAAAAATGAGCAGCTCCCCCAGACCCTGCAGCCCAGTCCTCCCCAACCCTATGGGTGTCAGGGCCAAAGGAAAGTCCAGTTCCCCAAACTCCAAAAGGCAGCCTATATATCCAGATGAGCTCATCCTGGACTATAGGAGGATTTCTGGTACTAAATAAAGTTCCTCTGGAACTGTGAAGCCAGCTCCCATCTACCAAAAGCATCTGGGTCTTCTGCTTCTCCTTGGGCCACTTTTCTCCCCATTTCTCTGTCTGAACGAATTCTCTGAGGTTTGCTCTTTGCTTCTCTTTATTCTCCTGATGACTTTCATCGCTCTGACCCCTTACCCCTTGAGCTTCAGACTCATATACGGAGTTTCCCTGTGGTCTCTTTCTTTCAGTATTGATTAGCAGGGTTGATTTGAATGCTAACTCGATATCAGTGGTTCTCATCCTGTGGGTCACAACCCCTTTGGGGGTTCAGAAAGACCCTTTCACAGGGGTCACATAGAAGATATCCTGGATATCAGATATTTATTTACATATGATTCATCACAGTAGCAAAATTCTGGTTATGAAGTAGCAATGAAAATAATTTTGTGGTTGGGGGCGTCACTACAATGTAAGGATTGTATTGAAGGCTTGCAGCATCAGGAAGGGTGAGAACCACTGCTCTATATGGTCTGTCTCAAGTGCTGGTACCAAAGTCTCTGGTTGTATTACCTGCTGCAGGGGAACTTTTCAATTCATTTCAGCTGGATGGTGCAACTGCAGTACCAGCCAGCCACCAAGCAGCTCTCTTGGGGAGTGATTGCCTAGCTAAAGTGCTCCCAGTTTTGCAAAGCCCTTCAAGTGCATCTTCTTGCCCCTAGATTGGTCCTTTCCATTCTCATCGATGACCACTACCCAAGGAAATTCTAAGACTGAGCTTGCCATCCATTGTCTGTCCCTGCTGGATAAAGTTCGGACTTGGTCTGCAAACACTATAGAAAGATTCAGCTTGAATGCTGAAAGATTGCTAAGAATGTTAGCATCTGCATGGTGAATGCCTGGCTTGTCAGTTCAAGTCCACTTGTAATTATAACACAATTATTTGCATGCGTGTCTGTCTCTCATTCTGAGGAGACATGGACTCCAGGGTGCCACACGATGCCCAATGCACAGTAAGAACTGAAGCAACGCCTGTCAAGGTGAGTGTGAAGACACTTCACTGAACTTGCCCCTGGCCTCTAGAATGTGCTCCTAGATAGCTAAAGAAGAAGGAGCAATTGTGGTGAGGAGAAGGGCCTGGGGAGGTCACAAAGGGCAGGGGAGTCTGGCATCAAGTGACCTCACTGTAAAAATCAAGGTTCCACCAGGCTCCTCCTGCACAACCCTGTCTATGCCAAGGAAGTCTGCAGGACAGCGGCTCTGGAAACACTGATGTGGCCTCTGGCTCACTTACTATCTCCTGATAAAGTCAGAATCTACAGAGAAACCTCCCTCTGTGCATCTGTCTCAAGAGGACAGACTGCCATCCTGCTGGCTTGTTGTCATGAGGCAGATTGCTAGCAGAGAGGTGTTACTATGTGGGGATGGTGACATTCTCAGGAAGTGTCTGCATTCAAGGACACTGCTGCCACATCCAGAAATCTGGAGCACATTTTATCAGAGGGGACATGCCACTTCCAGGGAACACAAAAGCATCCTCTCTTTCTGAACATACTCAGTCTCTAAAAGAGCACACTCAGTGTAGTTGATTTGTCCCTAAAAGAAGACCCCAAACCCTGTGTCTACAAACAGAGTTTTTATTCTTATCCAAAGCTGAAGGCTTCCTGGGGCCGGGAAATGGGGCATCAACTTTTCATATTTTTCTGGAATCCTCAAGTTGAGAAGTTAAAACTCAAGTCCCAGGTGCCCAACTACTAGCATCAAAAGTTCTCTCATCTAGGGGCTGGAGAGATAGCTGAGCAGTGTGAGAGGCTTTGCTGAGTAAATCTGACTACCCTAGTTCAATCCCCATAACCCATCCAGATTCATGGGGAACATCTGTAATCCTGGCTTTCCTCCAGCGAGATGGGAAGGAGAGACAGAATGACTCTGAAGCTTGCCAGTCAGCTAGCCTGCTGCACTCAGTGGAGTAAAAGCAATGACAGAGATCCTGCCTCAAAAACAAGATGAGAGACAACTTCTAAATAGGTGTCTGCTCTCCAAACGAGTGTCATGGTACACACAGACACGTGTGCACACACAAACACACACACATGCACACACAGACACATGCACACCCATGCATGCATATACACACACAAAGAATCTATTTTTTAAAATCTCTGTGTTCGTGGGCTAAGAATAGCATCTTTGAGACCAACTCATTTTAAGACTCCACCTTTGCCACTGGACCCCTCATTTATTACTAAATTATCTTCTTCTGAAATATGGACTTTTACTATTATAAGCATCTTAAAAGAATTTCTCAGTATTATCCAACATGCCACCTGTTTATGGTACACTGGAAATCAGGTTATGGAAAACTAACTAGGTTGTTAAAGATCACCCGGTACCTCCCAGAAGTGGCCTTTCAAGTGACAAAGCTAATGTATTAGTGAATGCTGGAGTTTTGATCTTCAGAGGACCTAATTTCTGAGCAAGTGAAAGTTCAACCAAGCTAACAGGGAGTCCCTCCCTTCCCCTTTGCTCGGTGTTTATACCTGCACAGTGTTTTCCAGTTGTCTTACCACCTATGCTGAGGACCTGTGCATCTTCACACGTTATAATTATTTTTTATCTTGAGTCCAGTAATTTGTGCTGGGCTTCTGAGTTATCTACAAGAAGGATGACCCAGTTGAGAAACTAGGGGCCTGAGGAAAAGCAACTTTTACCCACTCCTTGGACCCCCGGCTGGTGAGAGTAGAAATTTCTAGGGCATAATTTGACAATGAGTGTCAACATATTGCCCTATGACCTGAGAAGAATCACAGGAATGTATTTAGAATGGCATTCATCAATCATAGCAATAGTTAAAGAAAAGTCTGGAAACAACCTGGAGAAAGCATCAGTCAGAGAAAGAACTAAGGAATGCTGGGAATTCATGAAAAGTAATATGCTGTTAAATTAACGTTTCCATAGTAACAAAAAAGTACAAAAGAGAATGTGCAAAAGAAATCACCGTTTTGGTTGTAGAACTGCAATTTAAAGGCTCAATTTTCATTCTTAATTTTTAAGTATGTGTCTGTGTCTATGTAGGGATGTATGCACATGAGACCAGGAGCAGAGGTCAGAGGCATCAGAGTCCCTGGAGATGGAGTTACCAACAGTTGTGAGCTGCCCATGTAGGTGCTGGGGAACAGCCCCAGGTCCTCTGTGAGCCGGCACTCTCTCTTACCTGCTGCGCCATCTCTCCAGGCCCAATGTGTGTACATTTTAAAAGAGACTTAAGGATGTCTTCGGCTTCATGTCAGAGAATATATGAAGGGCCTAGGTTCTAGGAATGACGGTGTCCACTTTGAGGTCAAAGGACACCCCATGGAAGAATCACCTAAAAAACTGAGTTAAAAGTTAGAGAAGCCCTTGAAATTCACCAGTGAGAGAGGCTAAGAGCTTCCCATTCATACCACTGAGGATGCTGGTTCTCAAAGCACCCAACACAAACTTACTCCTCACGGCAAAATACAGGACTTCCTGGGGTAGCCGTTCCAGGCATGCGCAGGTATTTCTCCTCAACTCCATAACAAGCTTTTCTTTCTTTATTTTTTAGGGGGGGAGAGGGTAGGAGAGGTCAGTAGAGTTTTTTCAACAACAGTATTGTGACACAATTCCTTCAGATTTCCTAGCCAGCAGGAAGAAATCACTGGCTAAGCCTGCACACAGCCCATACCACACCACAGCAGCCACTTGCTGGTCACATCTATCCCTGAGGCTTTGCAGCTCTCGCTGATGTCCTCTGAATCCTTAGCTGATGGCAAGAATGGGTGAAGGACTCCTAGCTATGCAACCAGGAGCGGGACCAGGAAACACCAGTTTAGCAGGTACCTGAGGGGTCAGTCACACCAGGGCAGAGCATAGGCAGGAAGCAGAAGAGAGGAAGCACACAGTGCCCTTATATGTAAGGATGCATGACGAGGGTAACGTGTGCTGAACTTCCACATGTGTCTGAGCCGTGTGTGTGTGTGTGTGTGTGTGTGTGTGTGTGTGTGTGTGTGTGTATGCGCACACGCGTGTTTGCATGTGCAGTCCCCTTGATGTGTCTGCTATCCTGTGCCACTGGAACATTTATGCCGACCAATGAGAAGAAGAGAGAGCAGAGGCCTCAGGACTCACTCCACTACAAATGACAGAGTCAGGACACAACACAAATCTAATCTCTGTCCCTGAGTTTTTGACCAACAACTGAAGTAAGAATCCCTGCTCACTCTGCTAAGAGGGAGCCGAGTCGGGGGTTGGGGGCAGAAACAGTTTGCTGAGTCTCTGAGTTGATTGCTGGTCAGCAGTGGAGTACGCATTGCAGGCCAATGACAGTGGGTAACCTTTGCTCCAGCTGCCCACTTCGCTCCAGTTGCTCTGTAGTACGTGTTCCGAGCAGTCTGGCAGTGGAGGCGAGGCCCAGCTAAGTCTCCAGTGCTGCCACTCTGCCTCCAACCCGGAGTCTTCATTATTGGGTCTAGCCTTAAACCCAAACTATGGTCAAGAAAATAAAATGCTAAAATGGTCTATGTAGCCAATAAGCCGCAGTAACCAAGTCAATCTTAAAACCTGCTTTGGCAATCTTAGGCTGCATGTTGTCACTTCTGTGGCATTTCCTTCATTTTGTTTTGCTTTTGAAAATGCACCTTTATGCCGCTGACTTCATCAGCTTCCATGGCAACAGCAGGGGAACAAATTACCAGGCAGGAGTCAGGAAAAGGTCTGGTGCTGCAAATAACCCTACGTATAAGGTTTCTATTTTTTTTAGGTTGTCTGCTTTTGCTGAAGGGACTGTCCTTGTTTTTTCTATGCTCCATGGAAGTAAACTCTTGGACATCAGTTGTACCTTGAGAGTATCACTCATACCATGTTATATTGCTGTTCTGTTCAAGGACATCATGATGACATCTGTGAGTCTGTCAGTTTCCAGGGCTTCCCACTATTCACTGGCAATGTCTGTATGTGTTCATATGTCAGTGTATCAGTTTTCTTGTGTGTCTGTGTGTGTGCGTATCTGTGTGTGTACATGTTCTCATGATAAAATACAAGACTAAAGTAGCTTAAGGGGAGGGAGGTTCACGGGTTTGTGGTTTGAAGGGAGATGGCCTACCACGGCAGATAGGTGCTCTGTAGTGTTGGTGGGAGTTTGAGCAGCTTCCTGATATTCAGGGGTTGGGGATAAAAGAACTCAGGCTCAAACGGGGTCGGGATCCTCCAGGCTGTCCCCTGGTGCCGGTGGCCTCCATCTGCCAGCTAGACCCCTGTTCCACAACCTCTCCAAACAAAGAGACCAGAGGAGGCCAGGTGCTCAGTCCCAGTGTGCTGTGTGGACATACTCACATCACAACACACATTCTGAGGCTCAGCTCCTCTGCTCCCACTCACAGCATTCAGTGCCCACAGCTCCTCGAGTCCCAAGGGAAGCCTCTCGTCAGTTCTTCACAGATTCCTGCAACGGAGCAGGAGTGGCGAGCCTGGGGACTTGGAGAAAACCAGACAGACAGTTGCTTTCTCAAGTTCTGCTACATTTTGTCCCCAGGCCCTACAGCACTGTGCTTCCTTATCTCCAAAAGCTCTTGAGGGCAGAAGGTGGCTCATCCATCTTCATTTGGAAAGCCTCTGCTTTGTTCTGACTGAGCTGCCAGGAGAGGGTTACAGAGTTAACCCGGGGCAGCGAGAGGTCCGAGAGGTCTGAGAGATGAACTTGCAGCCTGTGATCTGGGGCAGAGGCGTGAAATGAGGAGCCAGAGAGGGTCTGCTGGCTGGTCCAGAGCCTGCCATGAGCCTGTCTATTGACTCATCCACATGTTCACCTTCCAGGAAAGTGCTTGGCAGGGATAGGCTTTAGATCCACAGAGAAGCTTAGAACTGGAGCTGAAGACGGAGCTCTCTTGACCCATACAGTTTTACATGCCAAGTCTTATCATAGCCATACTGAAAAGATGTGTTAAGAGAGCATATTGTATTGCCAGGGCCATCTGCAATACGTGGTCCTGAGCAGACCTGATGCCCTCTCTGCTGCCTGATGTAATAGAAGTGCTATGAACAGCAGTGAAAATAACTGGCACTGATTTCAAGCCTGCTCTCCTGCCAGGGACAATGCCAAGTGAGTTAGCTTGTCCTTCTTATTCATCCTCAAAGGGGCCCTTAAGACACAGACCGGGGGACCTCCGACATGATTGGGATGCTAACCTCTGGTTGCTGCTAGGTCTACATGAGGTCACATGGTGGCTGGAGCTGTCACATAAAGAAGGCACTGCTCTGATGACTGTCCCTACAGTAGCAAAAAAAAAAAAAGCTAACCCTCTGAAGGGTTGGCTTCAGACCCACATAGCCTGGCTCTGAGGTCTTGCAAAATCTGCAGGGACTCTCTGGGCCTGTCTAAGCTTCTTAATCAACAAGGGGCAGAGTTTCTGCAGCTCTGGACCCTTTCCAACAGATCCCATGTGCTGGGCCTCCAAGGAGAATTCCTGAGACTCCTCTCCATCCTTGGGGCATCTGGCTCTGGAGATAAGTGACCCTGGACATAGCAGCAGCCAGCGCCTGGAGTGCAGACTGGGAATCTGCACCTCTGGTGCTATCTGTACCACTCTCTCATGTCCAAAATATCCAGAGACACATTTAGGAAACGCATAAACAAAAACACCTTCTTGAGATAAGGAATACTGCCAAAGGAAGCTAAAAATAGAAGTACTCATAATCGTGTACCGCTAGGTGCCATCTCGAAGTGCACCCGTCTCGTCTAAAGAGGTCCATAGCGTAATCTGCTCTCACCCTCTGCCTTTCTTTTCTCCTCTGGAGCTGCTGGTCAGCAGTAGACACCAGCCACTGGAAGGAGCTGCAAGGGTAGCATACACAGCAAACATCAAATATTCACTGTCAAGGAATGTAAAATGCATCATAAGTTTAATGCCACGATGCAAAATTAATGTATTCTCACGAGCCATTTTGATACAAGTGGGTGGGGTTGCTCCACATCACACTTGATGACCTGAGTTCATTTCCTGGAGCCTGCATGGTGGAGAGAGAAAGCTGACACTTGCAGGTTGCCATGCAAACACACACACACACATACACACACACGGCTTTTAAAGATTCATTTAATGTGCATGGGTGTTTTGCCTGCGTGTATGTCTGTGTACCACATGATGCCTGGTGATCTCAGAGGCCAGAAAAGGGTGTCGGTCTCCTGGACCTGGAGTTACAGACCATTGTAATCTTCTATGTGGGTGTTGGGACTCACACCCTGGTCCTCTGGAAGAGCAGCCAGTGCTCTTAACAACTGAGCCATCTCTTCAGAGATATTAGAGGACAGAGTCAAGTCTAAACATGAAATTTATTTGTGTTTCATATACACTTAATCTTCCTTCGTAGCCTCAAGGCAATTTTATATCAAATTTTAAGCTTTGTGCATAAAAACAAAGTTTTGTGGTATGGTTTTTCCACTGGTTGCCTGTACCCTAACAATTTCAGCTTTCCGGTTTTGCATTAAGGATACTTAACCTCCATCAATTGCAAGGTGAGAGTGTAATATTTTGGTTACACTAAGTTAGATAAAATATATTACTAAGAATTTCAAAATGCAACCATGGACTGTATCTGAGCAGACTGCCTTCATATAAAATGCCAGAATCCCAGGCTAAATGAGAAATGAATCCATAAAAGGGATTTGGGATCGGGATGTAGGAATTCCGGGTCCTGTGAGTGTTTCTAATCTGGATTCTTTCCAGACTCACCATAAAGCACATTGCTTATTGTAATTAAACTCAAAGGGTTAAATTAAGAAGAAATCAAAACTCAAAAGAAAGAAAGGAGAAAGAGCAAAGAGAAGAAGAAAGGGGTGTGTACAAATTTAGCAGGGTAGAAACACATCAAAGGCAGATGGCCTTGGTCACTGGAGTGCTGGGTAAATTCTATTCACTGCTGTAGAAAAGCTGCTGACTGCCTGCAGCAAACTCCTGGGGAAGGCACTTTATGTCTCTTTTTGACATTGGGTCTCCCCAGCTTCTGTGAACTCCTCCCCCCAGGCCTCCTTGTTATATTTCAATACCAGACAATTCTCATCAGAGTGGCTTGTAAAGACATCAATCCTGCAGAGCTGAGGTGAGTCTCTTTGCCCATGTGTCTTGCTAACTACAACAGGGCTCCCTGGGAAGCTTTGGATCTATGGGTCCTTGAGCTATGCACGCTTCTACCCCATCGCCTCCCCAGAGATGGTTTTAATTAATGTACTTTTGAAAGAACCCTGTGGAGGGTAGAACTCCAAGAGGACCAGGTCTCCACACCAGAGACCTCAAGTAGATAAGGAGATAAGGAGAGCTACGCCTGTCATGGGGCTCTGTACCAGGCCCCTTGTCCAGCACTTTGCAGACTCTGGATTCCCAAGGAAGGCCCATAGAGCCTTTCCTAAAGCCAGTTTTTACCAAAGAGGAAAGCGCTCATGTAGTTCACTGAGATCATAGGCATATCAAGTGGCGGGCTTCGTTACAGATCCAGCCTAGGACCTGCAAGCAGAGGCCCCTGGTCACGTGGCTGTGGAGTCTCACAGCCGTTGTACTGAGGAGCACCTGCAAAGTTAAACTAAGGAAGGGAGGTGGTACCCACTCCTTCCCACATCAGTACCATGTCAGTTCACGTCTGCAGGTGGCTGACTGACCATCATAGACGGTGTGATAGGTGTTCCCTTCATAAACCATCCTGCGAGCCTCTTCACACTCGGGGACACACGCCGAGCCATTCTTTGACTTGCTGTCTCCCCGGGCTTGCTTTTCCAGTTCTTCATGCAAAGTGTCCGAAATGGAAACTCATTACAAATGACTCATGCTGGCCCTGTGAGGGTAGGGAAGTCTGAAAAGCTTATGGTGAGACCCTTTTGTGGTTTCCTGGGGACACACATATGGATCCCTTGGTAATTACTTTCAGAGAATGCCTTCTCTTTGGGTAAAGCAACCCTCAAGTGATATTTTTAAAACCTCTTTTGAAATAAACCTTTTTTTTTTTTTTTTGATGGTCTATTTGTGTATAACATGATCAAGGGAGGTTTGAGAGCCTTATCAGTCAGACAGCAAGGGAACAAAATCTCTTCATTTCCCCAGCATTAGTTTATGAACAAACGGGTGGGAATCTCAAGAGATAACTTGGACGTGTTTTGAGAAATGGAAACATTTTGAAACAAATACAGCGACTGCAAAATGAAGGAGGCCTTGGCTCTGTGGAAGATTCTGAAAAGATTTTACTTCTTTACGTTCACAACTGTCTCGGTAGACTAAACCCCAGTTCCCGGGGCTGTGTTCCTGATTGCGTGTTAAAGAATACAAGGTAAAAATAAATTAAAATAGCTACCCCAAGATGCTAAATTGAACTCTGTGGCTTGGCACAAAATGTAGGATTTATGCTTAAAACTTTATTTTTAAGAGAAAAGCAACCCAGGGGAGGGAGAAACCACTGAAAACAGAAATTTTTCTGCCAACTTTAGCTCCTGACCATCTAGAAGCCTGGCAAACGAATGTTCCACAAACTCCAAGAGCCAAGTAGTAGCTCTGGGAGGCCTGGGAGTCGGCACATGCGCAGATACCTGGCTGGAGTAGTCCTCATTAGGGCTAGTTTCTGAACCCCACATGCAGGCAGAAAGACCCCGTAGCCTTGCTGCGCTGGAAGCAGCACATGCAATCCCCACACCAGCAAAGCCTCCAGAGAAGCCAAAGCCCACGCATGCTCAGTGCTGCTCCCTGGCACAGTCTAAGCCATCTGCTTCCCCAGCTTCGATTTGGAAGACAGGAGGCCTGCCTGAATATCTCTCCTACCATCTGGGTACAAATAATGGAGCAGTTACACTGATAAGCAGGAAAAGAGAGAGGCTGGTAGGCCCTGCTCACTCACCTTAGAACACCCCAGTACTGCTAGTGCGTGATGTAGGTCTGGCTGACTGTTAGGATCGAGCTTTCTTTCCTTGCAAGTGAGCGTCCTGGACATGTGTAGCTTGGAATTTGAAAATGCTGCTGGAAAAAAATTGTTCAGACAACCCACTGATGTCTGACTCCTAACTCTGGGTTAGTTAGCTCTTGTGGACACGCTCTGGTGGTCCCCAACTACAGCAAAGGGGGCCTAGGACCAGGAGAAAAGAACTTCCATGTTTTCTGAGATGAAAAATATGCCATGGGTATTGGGTTGGCTTATATGGCAAATCATCTTCATGTAGTTAGAAATGAAGTTAATTATGCAGAGCGAGGTAGAAAGAAAAACAGTGAATACAGAATAGGAGAAAAGAAGGAAGAGGGAAAAGCTATCAAGACAATGGAAACACTAAATAATCCAAGAGGAAGAAAGGTAGCCCAACGGACCCTAACCAACAACAGAATATTCCAGCTGGATCCTCTTGCTCTGGCCTAGACTTGCCACAGGCAACACTTGTCACAGGTGACACTTCTCCAGTGCTTACTGTCATTGCAAAGTCAGAATCAACTTGAAGTGCTGAAGGCAAAGGCCTCGTCCCACTGCCTAAAAGCAGGAAATGGTCCTTAACCCTAAAAACGGTGTCTGCAGCTGGGGCCCGGAGGGGCATTAGGGGGCCCCTGGGACCTCCCAGCTGGAGTGAGGAGGCCACTGGCATCCAGTGGGTAATGTCAGGGATCCCAGTCAAGTCACGGCAATCAGGTAGGTACCAGCTGACATTCATACCCGAATGCAAATCAGCACTTAAGTTGGTTTAGAGCAGGGCAGAATAGATGAAAGGTGGGGCTATATTCCTGACGTTTTCCTTTTCTCTTCACAGCCCCTAGAAGCAATGCTTTCAGAGCAGTTAAATATGAAGGCTTCCTAGTGAATCTGTTTGCCAGTCTAAGTCTTGTGTGATCACTGGGCCTCCCCAGTCATCAACTCTCTAACACAGGGCAGGATGATATCTGCCATGTAAACTCTCCCCAGGGATTTACAAGCACACAGTACAACCAGGAGGATGCAGCCAGGACAATGGTTCTCTTGAGGCATTATCCTGAAGACAGTGCTGGAAATGAGGTCATGATCAGCAAGACGAACCTCAGGAGCTGGCAAGAACAGTATGAATGGCACCATGCCTACTGGGAGTGGTGGGAAAGGCCAGGATCACACCCCTCACCGAAAACTAGGGTGAACTGGTGACCCTGGAAGGGCAAGCTTAAATAACAAAAACTTCAGGACAAAGAGTTGTAGATAAGCCCCATGTGCCTTTCAGGTCTAAAAATACGCCCCCTGCAAGCTTGCTGTGTGGTTAGACCTAAGCAAAGCCGACCCTCACAGAGAGTCTCCACCATCACCACATCTCTCTCAAAACGAAGAGTGTCGTCTGCCATGTCTGCCCCCTTCCGTCTTCATGTTGTCACCTATCTGATGCACATCACAGCCCCAGCCGTGCACTCTGGCTTTCCTTGACTCCTGCACTTAGCTAGCGCCTCACTCGTGAGTGCCACCTACTGGCTGAAGAGGAAAGAGCGAACAGTGGTTCCTAATCATTTGTTCCTAATTCCAAATTCTGGCCAGCCGACCTTGTTCTGAGATGCTTCACTCACGCCAGAAGTAACAAAGCTGTGTTTGTTTGTTTTCGAAGTTTTTAAAACTCAGATGTAAAATCATGTTGGTACAGGACTGCACTGACCTGGAACAGGGGTAGAAATTAGTGTTTATACCAGGTCAGGTGGAAGGGCGGAGCTTCAAGGATGCTAGAGGGAGGGCCTAAGGTTTCTTAGTAGCTAAGGAGGCTGGGAAGCCGGTAGGAGTCCCGCTTCCGCAGCCTGACTTTCCCACACGTTTTCTGTGTTAGTCCAAAGACAATTAAGTAGATTACCAACATGAGCCAATTCAGAAGTCAGAAAATTAGGATTTTGTTCATATTTATTAAAGATTCCACGTTTCCAATTAGGATTCCAATTTAAAAATCTTACATCTAGTTGACTTTGAAACATGGTCGAGCTTAAAGCCCAGTGTGACTGTCCCAATTTATACCCAGTTAAGAAAGCAATGCCATTAAGAAGCTGGCCCTGAATCGTGTGTTCACATTTTGTCTTCTGTGAGGAGAGGTGTTGATTTATTCCTAGTAAATTAGCTGCTATCCTCACTATTTAGTTGCTTTCTGGGTGTGATGTGCCCTTAGGGCAAATTGTTTTCTAGTACTATCTTACCGGTGTCCCCTGAAGTTGACGCTGTGTGTATTTGGACCTCCCAGAGCTGGATGGCATGCCAGAAGGTGACAGGGCTCGTGCATGTAGAGTCTGGTTCCAGGATTACAAATGAGTGTCTGGTGGTGGACCAGTAAGGACCCCACAGCCAGCTCCAGGCTCTCCCTTCCCTCATCTCATGGACTGTCTGGGAATGCGCTTCAGATATCTGACCCTGTATTTAATAAATACTGAGACAGTGGATATCCATTTGGTCACTGTTAACAACGGCTTTATTAATTAAGCCTCCTGCCGCTAACAAGTTTAACTAAAATAATTAGGTTAGGGCTGAGGATTTTAGTAGACGGAAGGGCTGCCTGGGTTCTGAAACTTGTGTCTGGCTTTTCCTTCCCTCAAAAGAGTGTCCAGTCAGAATGAGAACGAATCCCACAAATAATGTGTTTTCTGTTCCTACCTCCACGCTTTGTTGAAAACACCATTCACTGTTCTTGCAGCGAGTTCCTTCCTTCAACAATCAGACCACTGTCCCTGAGACTTGGCAAAGGCCTCTGACATAAGCAACGTCGGGGGAAATGTTTTAACAGGGCTGTTAATACAGCAACAGAGGTATATTGTTATCAAACAGACATTTCAAGTGAAGCCAATGCTGCTTCCCAGGCCCACCTGCTCAGCTCTGAGGCCGGCTGGGCCCAGTCCAACAAGGCAGAGGATTAGCGTCAGACTGCAGGGCGAGTGGGGACTGTGGAGAGTGGGGACTTGGAGTCTGGGATTTAGAGTCTGAATGAGTTCAGTTGGCTCCTGAGTCTGGAAGCTGTGGTAAATTACTTAATGTTTTAAAGCCTCTTGTGCTTAGCACTTGCCTGGCACATAGTAAGCACTCAATAAACAGCAGTGATTTCTTTCTCTTTGATTTCTTTTTTTCTAGTTTGAGTTACATGTGTATGGCAGGAATCATAAACGTGCAGGAAGAGTTTCTACACGCGTAAACACACTGAGATCACAATGCTGACTTGCCTAGTCATGCTAGGTGCCATTGTCCCCTTTTCTCCTGACAACCAATGTCACACCAGAGAAAACAACTTCCCAATGTCTGTCACCACACATGCATTTAGCTCTTCTGGAAATTTCTTTCATACTCTTGTGAGACCGGTGCCTCTCTCCTGACTTTGCATCTCAGTTCATGTTGATTTGATGCCCAGCAGGCCACTGTCTTATTGAGCAGTGGGAAAGCCAGCATGCATTGATCCATTCTGCTGCAAATAGGCTTTGGGCTTCTTCTAGTTCGGGGCTTCAGGGAACAAAACTGCTAGGTACCTTCTTATGTTTCTCTTATTATTTTTTATAGACATGGTCTGAGCCTGTTTCCGTCATTACTGGGAGACAGGCTGCTCCTAACCCATTTTCCTCTCTGTGTTTCTCATCTATCACTTCACCTTGGTAACTCTACTCAAATACTGACTGTGGTGATTTTTAATTTGTTCCATTATTGCGGTTGTCTCTTTCCAGATTCTGGTACCTAGCTTCTAAAATCTTATGCCAAAGATGGGTAGAAAACCCCATCATGATACCTCTGATTCACTTTTTTGACTGGAGATATAAACTGATTGATTTATAAAAATCAACTATTTCAGTTGCTTCTTTTAAGAGTTATTTCTTTTCTTAAGAATTTATTTATTTTATGTACATTGCTATTCTGCCTGCATGTATATCTGTGTGAGGTGTCAGATCCCCTAGAACTGGAATTACAGACAGTCGTGAGCTGCCATGTGGGTGCTAGGAATTGAGCCTAGGTCCTTTGGTTAAGAACAGTCAGTGCTCTTAATCACCAAGCCATCTCTCTAGCCCCCTAAAGTCATTTCTTTAGAGTAAACTCTGGGTTTACTCTAAACCTATACATTTTTACCTATAAGGTAAAAATTATGTGCTGGAGTAGCAGGCTAATGTGAAATCTGGTTCAAAATGCTTACAATCTGACCAGAGGAAGATGCTTAGACATAACAGAGATAGCCACAGCATCAGCACGGGACGTGTTCACTGCAGTAAGAGCAGTCCAGACTAAGTCTTCAAGAGTTCACCATACAGAACCCAAGACTTCATTGTTCTCTTGAAGCACAGAGCTTGACCCCAATCCTGGAGACATTCTACCACTAGCAAATGCAGACTCTGGACCGCAAGTCCACCAACATTTCTGAAGTAAAGACATTGCATGAAGCAACATGCTACACATTTGGAAAAAGTTGTGATAGCAGGCATGCCCCTAGACCAGGGTTACTGGGCGGAGAGTTTCTTCCAATGGTAGAGGAAGCAGTGTTTTCTACTCCTGTGCCCTTAACATCAAGTTGAACACCGACTTAGCTAGCGTGGCTTCATTTTGAAACTTCAGTGGAAGGACATTTAGCTTTTACTAAGTCACAGGGGGACAGTGAGACACCAAGGAATTTCATCTGGAAGTTTTAAGTCAAGGATACTCGCTCCAAAACAAATAGGGAGGCGCTTGTACAAGCCTAGATGTGTAGAACTGGAGCTTGCTCCTCTCACCTCAGACCTGCTAAGGCTCAGGGCTACTATGAAGACCAGTAAAGATGCCCAGCCCCCAGTAGAAGCTCCCTAGTATGAAAGACATAAAGCAAGTGATAGCACATGTTGGTTATGGGCTGGAGGCTGTTCTGTAAAGGGCATATTTCCCTCTACTTCTATGATTGTGGGTGTCTGAGGCCTTCTATTGTAAAGCTAGGTGATTGTCTCGTCCACTGCACAAGATCATGCACCCCTCCCTCCTGCACATATTTTAAATATCATTATTTCAGATCGGTACAGTACACCAGCCTGGAAGTCAATCTTTGCTGTTAATCTGTTTTTTATCCCCGAGGTCTAGAAATTGCACAATAAAATATCTTCTTTAATTTGAATACTTATGCTCACATTTGATCTTTTTAAACAAATTCACCGTAAGTATGAAAACGAGTACTCAGATTGAGCTGACCAGTCTCACTAGTTAAAGTAAGGCTGTAATAGCCTAAACTCAGGCACGGCTCATGCTCCACCCCATGTTTTGAATCAACAGCGTGGGAGTGTGCAGAGAGCTGCCTTCCTTCGCCCACGGGGTTTCCACTGACTTAGGTGGGAACCCAGGCTGCCAAATGCATGACCCCAAGTAGGCTGCTCCCCAAAGCCAAGGCATAAAGGGAATCTGTGAAACCTCAGGTGCTCCAGCTTTCCTGAGGCCATCGAAGGAACTTAATCCTCTGTGCTAATGAGTTTAATAGGTAGATTTTAATTAGAGAAGCCATTCACCTGTGACTTTCCATCTGGAGCCACAGTGAGGTTTCAGCAGAAACCCCCTTTTTACCTGAACGTTTAAAAATAGAGAGGGTTGCACAGGTTAAAGGGGAGGGCTCAGTGGGGAAAGGCCTTGCCATGCAGGCGTGAGAACCTGCATTCAGACCACCCTCCCCTTAGAGGCACACAGCAGTGATCCTAGAACTCCTGCAGAGACTTGGGAGGTAGGAATAGCAGAATTCCATCAAGTTGTCTTGCCAGCTAGCCCCGCAGATGCAGGGACTAGCAATAAGAGGTCCTATCTCAAACAAGATGGACTGCAAGGACCAGCAACACAAGTTGTATTCTGATTTCCACATGCATGTCAGGACATGTGCATGCCTGTACTAAAACACACACACACAGAGATTCATCATGCATGCAAACACATACAAACACACACACACATCATTCACATACACACTACAAACAAGCAAACAAACAAACAAAACAAATAAAAGCAAGCAGAGACAGGCCTAGGGCTCTAGGCCTAGGGCTCCAGGCCTAGGGCTCCAGGCCTAGGGCTGCTTGCCCATCATACCAGATCTAAGGAGAGGTGGGGGTGGGGGAGACTAAGCACCACGTCAGAGTTGTCTGTGCCAGGATTCAGAGCTAACATCAGTTGCATGGGTTATCCCATGAATACTCAGGGCTCATAGCGACATGTGTGCTCAGCCATCATTCTCTTACCATTGATGCGCCTTTTGGTGTCACTCCAATTTAGAAGATTGTGCCGTGGTCCTGATAAAACAAAGGAGCCCAGAGTAAAAAGGAAAATGAAGCTCTGGGCGTGTTTCAGTTGCACAGTGAGTTAAAGTAGCCTTTGAGAGGAGGGTGGGACGGAGAGGAAGAGTCTATGGTGGTCTGGAAAGGACAAAATGAAGTCGAAGGTCCTGTGTATTTGAACGTAAGCTTGTGTGGGCTGAGGGCAGTGGATAGGTAAGTCTGCCCTCTTCACTTCCAGACTGAG
This sequence comes from Uromys caudimaculatus, assembly GCA_028551405.1. NCBI lineage: Eukaryota > Metazoa > Chordata > Mammalia > Rodentia > Muridae > Uromys > Uromys caudimaculatus. Next base: position 64,428,026 of record CM052714.1, read on the forward strand.
CACCAGGGCTACAGGTGGTGAAACTGAGTTATTTCAAGGGGTCAGAGTATGAGAATGTGGTTTCACCCAGCCAGCAGATAGGGACTCAGGGGCCTATTCCCTAGACTGGGACATGAAGCCCAGGGAAATACAGGTCAGGGGTCCTGTATAAGGAGCTACTCAGCACAGCCACTGGATACACCTGGATGCCAGAATGATGGCAGAAAGGGCTGCCACATAGGCATCCTCTAGACTCAGCTCAGCCATCCTCTGAGAGGGTTGCCCCCTTCCACTCTCAGCAAGCCTTTTACAGTCCATGCCAAATGTAAAAGAGCAGGCTGCAAGCTTCAGAGGCCCTGAAATCAGCAGTAACATGAGAATCCCTTTGCCAGACTGCCAGCCAGCTTCCAAACAGCCAAGCGGTCCCCAGCCCTTCCTTCCACGTGGGCTATAGCACTGAGCAGAATCCAAGCATAAACTCTGTCCCCATATCCTCAAGAAAGGTCTAAGCCTGCTGCAGAGATGAGAGCTCTCATCAAGCCCCACACTGGACAATATCTTTTGAGGAAGCAGACAGACCCAGTTAGAGACACTGACCACAATTTAATTAATATGTCCTCACTTCAAACACCAAACGATTTACATTTTCATTGTACTTCAAAGTTAATAAAGAATATTTTAAAATATTTAAAAAGTGTGCGTGTGTGTGTGTGTGTGAACCTGCACATGCATGTGGATACCCACATAAGATAGATCTCTTGGAGGTGAGCTACAGGCAGTTGTGAGCCATGCATCATGAAACCTGGGAACCTGGTCTCAGAAGCCCCTACAAATGACTTACCTTCTTTCTTTCTTTCTTTCTTTCTTTCTTTCTTTCTTTCTTTCTTTCTTTCTTTCTTTCTTTCTTTCTTCCTTCCTTCCTTCCTTCCTTCCTTCCTTCCTTCCTTCCTTCCTTTCTTCCTTTCTTTCTTTCTTTCTTTCTTTCTTTCTTTCTTTCTTTCTTTCTTTCTCTCTTTCTCTCTTTCTTTCTTTCTTTCTTTCTCTCTTTCTTTCTATCCTTGCATTTTATCCTTAAAATAGATGTGAGAATTAATGTCCTGATTTTATGAGTAACAAATCCACGAGATGGGTTGACTGGCCTTGCATCATGTACTCAAGGAACACTGAGGTCAAATGGGATCTGAGGGCTCTGGGTTACCAAGAAGCGTAGATGGATTAGGCCGCATTTCCTCAGCCTGTCTCGAATGGCTCATCTCAGATCTGTCCCATCCATTTCGGTTTGATGAGAGAATTTCACAGACATCTTATCCTTTTACCCCAAATCTTGGCATACCTCTCTTCTTGATTAGAGCACTGCTTTCATCTGACTCCAGGTCAGTACTCTGTCCTTACAGGTCTTACCTCCAGGGACCTACTTTCTTCACTTGCACCTGCTACGCAGGGAGGACGCCATGGACCAGATGAATGATAAGCCCTTGACATTCTGAAATTTCTAAATTCTAGTTCTGTACCAGGGCTCTTGGGAACACTTGGCCTTCGGTGTTCAAAGCTGTCCTCTTCAACTCTTAACCCCAAGTCCTACAGCTCAGTAGGTGAACTAAGGAGCAAAGCCAGGATGATTGACGGAGTAGAGCTGGAGTACCTGGTATACATATACTGAGCACATCCTTCAGCTGTCAGCAAAGCAGGAACACTGGGACTATTTAAAAGATAACAAACATGGAAAATTATAAACCCACCAAGCAAGGTAGTTAATTGTTCTTTACTGCATCTGTTTTATATGTTAGCCACACTTTTATTTTGAATTTGAGGGTTGTTACAACTTCACAGAATTTACAGTTCCTGAGGGACTGTCTTGATTCTCACTGGAGTAGGGCACTTTGAGTGAGGTGAACTGCTGCTTAGATAGCTCTCTCTCTCTCTCCCTCTGTCTCTCTCTCCTCTCTGCACCAGTGCTTGGAGGGAAGGAAAGCAACTTAGAATTCAGGACCTGACAGAACGGTGATCTAGAGTGATCATATCAGACAAGTCTGCCCTCTGCACAGCCCAGCTGAGCATCAACTCTTCAAGTGGCTTTTGAAGCCAGATCTGGTGAGTCATAGCCGTAATGTCAACAACTGGGAGGCTAAGGCAGGAGAATTACAGGTGAGTTCAAGGCCAGCCTAGACTTCATACTAAAACCCTTAATCAAAACAAATGAAAAGACTTGAGCTGGTTGGAAGGTTAGCAACCACCATCACTACTGCCAACATGGCAGATGGTAACAATGTCACTCAGGCCTCTCCATGCTACCAAGAAGATATTAATAACTCTGCTCTGTGGATTAACAAACTGAGCTTGAAGAGTCACCTTAAGTAGCATGATCAGAGAGTCCTGGGTATTTCTCAGACACAAGGAAACTCAGGCGTGAGTCATGGTGTTACCATGAAGGCTCGGAGCTTCCCTTCATCCATATAGTCCCTGAAGGGATCCTGTTTGGGCTAATTTTTTTTTCAATGGTGATACAAGCTAGAGTCCTCTGATAAGAGGAACTTCAATTGAGAAAATGTGTCTATCCGATTGCCTGTAGGCAAGTCTGTAGGACATTTTCTTGATTAACAATTGATGTGGGAGGGCCCAGGTCATTGGGGGCAGTAGTGCTGTCACACCTGGGCAGGTGGTCCAGGATGGTATAAGAAAGCAAGGGAGCAAGTCAATAAGCAATGTCCTCTGTGGTCTCTGCTTTAGTTCCTGTCTTTGGGGTCCTGCCTTGAGTTCCTATCTTGGCTTCCTTTGATAATGGTCTATGATAGGATGTTTAAGCAGAATAAGGCCTTATTTCCTCAAGTTGCTAAGTCTTTATTACAACCATAGGAAAAAAAACTAAGATAAACCTGTCTGGAAGACACTTGGTGTCTCTAACCCGCTCTCTTGCTTTGTAATGAACAGCTCTCTTGCTTTGTAATGAGCATCTAAGATGCCTCCAGTTCCAGAGGGCATGTGCCCCTTAGGGGCTTTAATCATTCAATGGCAGGCTAGCCCAGGGCTCTGTCAGTGGAGCTGGATGGCCCACTGCAAGCCTGGGCATACCTCAACCCAGCCTCCTACCACATAGAGACTCTGTCACAGACACTGCCTTGAAGAATCCGGGCTCAAGGAGCCGTTTATTGATCTGGCAGATGATGAAAAGACGGCAAAGATGAGCTCAAGTCCAGCTTTGCTTTTCTATCCTAGGAGCAGATTCTGTGTCCTTGGGGGATCATTAGCCCATCTGCCACTGCAGAAGAAACATTTGGCTCCGTGGTAAGTGCAAAGGTCACTACAGTGTCCCAGCACTGTCCCTGGCTTTCTTCAGTGTATGCTGGCACCTGGTTCTGTTGGCTCTGAGGCATTCCAAAAGGAGCCCGCATGCAGCCAACCACACCATCATATAGGCTCTGCCAGCTTTTCTGCATATGATGAAGGACCAGCCCCTGTGGGTGCTATGAAGTATTTAAACTCCTGAAATAGAAAGGGGGAGCATGTGTCTGAACACAGTGCCAGGGGTGCTGACCGGTTCAGCAATGCAGAGAATGGTGCCTGGGACGTCACCTGGAGTTGTCGTTGGAAACAGACATCCCTATGGCCAAACCTTAGATTGACCGGAGGGTGCAGCCAGCACATTTCTTGGACTTGTCACTACGTGCCTATGTGGTGGCTGGGGGAGAAATTACAGCAGGTTAAATACTCAGGCAGCCGATTATTTACAGCCCATTCCTAACACAAGAGCTTTTACGGCAGCCGTCGACTGGACAAAAGCACATATTAAAAGGCTAATGTAATTGCTCACATTGGCAGTGAAATATGACCAGCTTGGATTTCAGCATGGCACCTATAGCCATGAAGCAGGCTGCAATCTGATTAGAGGGAATGGCTTGCCACTGGAACAAATTAGGAACTGCCCAGGCCAGCAACAGGGGAGCAGAAGAACGAATAAATCCTGACAATTAACGTCTTCAAAGCAAACTTCTCACTTCTCCTCTTTCCCGGTTGCTGACAGCAGTGCTGGAAACTGTGCGTGAACGCTGTTTTACCACAGCAACACACTAGCCTTGGGAAACCCCGAACAGACGAATGAACGGGAAAGGAGCTGAAGGTAGAAAGGGGAAGGACAAAAGAGAGGAGGAGGAAGACAGAGGAAGAAGAAGAAAGGGACTAGGAAGAGGGCAAGGAGGAGGGGGAGAAGGAGGAGGGGAGGAGGGAGAGCCGGAGGAGGAGGAGGAGGAGGAGGAGGAAGCAGAGGAGGAGGAGGAAAAGAATCCCTCTTTTAAAATGTACAAACTTGCCCATGCTAAACTTCACTTTGTGTTAGGAAAGCCCTGATCTAGATAGTTGAGGTGGCTGCATGGGAGAAGGCTGCTTGGGCAATTTTATGAGGACTAAAGTCTAGATAATGAACTCTCTTTAGCCTCCCATACCCCTAGCCTGTCCAACCCTTGGAGCCTCTGCTGTTTTTTTTGTCAAAGATAGCTGTAGTTACAGCTCATTAATCATCCATCACCCAGACAGACTCTGACAAGAATGCCGATAGCATCAGGCTGCCCTGAGCAGACCCCAGCAGTGGGATGGGGGTGGGGACACATTCTCTCCAATCAGAGGTCTAGGAGACCACCAGCCCGAGAGCCTGCACTTTCTCATCGCCCTTCACAGCCTGGGGCCGGGATCTGCCAGCCCAGCACATAGACAAAGCAATGTTTAGTACCTGAAGATGCTATCTAAAACACTGTCATAAGTAAAGATGCTCCAAAGCAGCAAAGGTCCTTAATTACAGCGCTCACTGCCCCACTTACACATGGGCTGTGCCCTCGCCAGTCATCTCCTCTGCCAACAGTGGCTCCATTCTGTTGCTGAATGCCAGGCAGAGGTGTTTATGGTTTAAATGGGGCCCACACTCACGCACGGGGTGTATGCATTGTCCATAAATTTTTAACCCAATACCCAAAAGGGTAGCAGGCAAGAATAATATTGTTTAATCTTGAAAAAAGTGTGTGTTTACATAGACTTCAAAGACAATAGATAAAAGGGAACTGAGGAGCTCCAGATCAGAAATTTCAGAAAACAAACATGAGCTTTTTTCCTGAAGAGACTAGTATTAAAACCATATTATAGGACTCAACATAGCTGCTTAAAAAAATATCCCACACTCACCCTTTAATCAGTAGCGAGGCAAAATTTACTGCATTTTAGAGGCTGTGAAATGTGGAGGCTGTAAAGATAAAATGCCACCTCATGTCACTTGGGGAAGTCTCATTCTCTGACACTCCATTTAGTCCAGATTCCATCCTTATCGAAGACTTTCTTTCTTCTCTGGGTGACTGGAATGGGCGCAGAGTCACTGCGGCCCGAGGAAGAACTTACATCTGTTACCAGCTCTCCAGAGGAGAAAAGAGCAGAGAAGATGCAAGCTCAGGAGCTCAGGCAGTAACGTGGGGTCGGGGTCCACTTTCCTGTGTCTTTGAAGGGGGGGTCAGGGCTGGCAGCTGCAGTGACCTGGGATCCTGAAGATGTTCTCAATTGTATTAGAAGAGATAAAATAAAAGAAACATTTATTCATTTAGGTCCATTTTTCATTATCAGCCAATGAAATTGTGCAGGTCAGAGACCACATGGGATCAGAGAGATGGCTCAGCAGATAAAAGCACTGACCATTAGGCAATACTACCTGAGTTCAATCCCCCAAATCTACATGGTAGAAAAAGAGAACTGACTTCCTTCTATGTAAAAACACACACACACACACACACACACACACACACACACACACACACACACACATTTTAAAAGTAAAAAGAGACCATATGTCCATGGATGGAATCAAGCCCAAGGAATGCTTTACCTTCCCTGTCATTTATCTACAGAGCCTTAGGAGAAGCCCGTAAGTTTGTTGGTAATGAGAGTCCCTGTCATTTGTGTCTTTTAAGCACACTGAAGTTTGTCTGGGTGGGGGGGGAGTTCTTATAGAGGACTGACAGCAAAATATGGAAATAACCAAACTGCCTCCAGAAAGGCACATGAAACACAGCAACAGACAGATGCTCACAGAGATAGAAGAGACAGAAGCTTAACCTCCCGTCCCAGCAAACCAGGAGCAACACCTGCCCCACCTCCCACACAGCCGTACCTGGATTCCAGAGAGCTTCAGACAGGGCGGGGGTGCACTTAAAAGTCTGGGTTTTTTTTTTGTTTTTTGTTTATTGTTTTTGAGATGGAGCCTCAAGCTTAGGTTAGCCTCAAAGTCAAACTAACAGATAGGTAAGGATGGCCTTGAATTCCTCGTGCTCCTGCCTCCACCCCTTGAATACAAGAACTACAAGCATACACCAACATCCTTGGCTTCTTCCTGCTGTGGCTGGAACCAGACACAACTCCCCTGTAAATTTTGAACAAAGGCACGCAGACATCCTGGTGCTTTGCAAAGAGCTTTCTTAGCTGAGGATTTCAGATACATTGTTTCCATGACTGTTCACGTGAGCTGCCCCGCCTTATAAAGTGATCGATTAGGAAAGTGACAAACACCCTTACAGGTTTGAAAGAGAGTCCTTTGTGTTAACTTTTTTTTTTTTAAGGAAAGAACTGGAAAGGTGGAGCCATGCTTAAGAACACAGGCTGCTCTTCCAAAGGACCTTGGTTCACTTTCCAGCATCCACACGGCAACTCACAACTTTCCGTAACTCTAGTGCCTGAGTATCAAGGGCCCTCGTCTGGCCATTAGAGGTACTGCAGCCATGCGGTGGCCAGACATACATAAGGAAAACACTACTATGCATAAAATAAAAATAAATAAAATTTCCAAAAGAACTTAAAGAAGACAAAAACACTTAACAGGAGGTTTTATACATGCGATAGAGCTCTTCCACAAACACAAGATTTTATGAAAGAAGTCAGATGAGCTCCAAGATCTATTCCTAACAGTCTCTTGCCCCCTCCCTCCCTCTCTCTAGTCTTTACCCCCTCTTTTGTGTCCTCCATCCTTCCTTCCCTCCCTCCCATCTCCCATCTCTACCTCACTCATGCTTCTCCCCCCCCCCCGCCACTGAGATAAACATTGTGAACATTTATGGAAAATAAAATTTACAGAGAAGTAAGACTTGACAAGACAAGGAGGTTATTTTCTAGCAGCTACAGTCAGCCTCCTTGACCCCACCCACCACGGGGTTTGTGAGATAACAGGAGGAGAAGGTGATTGGGTGGCAGCTGACGTGTGAGGAGAGGAGAAAGGGGTTTACGGATTCCTGAAAAACTCCAATCCAACCAGATGTGTCTAGAAAAAGCCATGCTTCTTCAGTTGCCTCCAGCAGAGTAGGAGATGACTTGAAATTGGGGTTTATTTATATTGGGGTTTGACTGTGCATCACAGGAAACTATTAAACCCTTCTGTTGTATCTTCTGGGTGCTGGAGCTGAGGACCCAGAAGCTGGAGTAGAGGAAGTGGCCCTCATGACCATCCTTGTTCAGGGATACTGGTGAGAGGACCCTGGCTGGGCTTGTAAAATAGCTCCAAAGACAATTATTAGCACAGTTAACCTCAGTAGTTTGAAATTCAAAAACAACACTCAGTCATGCTGGTCATACTGTAAAGTTTTATTGCACAGTTTTAAACAGAGTCAAAACAAGCTGGCCATCACGTGAATTATCTCTTGACATGTGTCAAGCCCAGGAATTTGGCACATGGGTCAAAATGGAGCAGGAATGCTTCTGGGAGCATGTCCTTAGAGGAAAGTCACTCCAGCCCTTGGAATGCGAGGCACTCCAACAGGTAGGCCCCACTGTCTAAACCACATACCTGGCACAGAGTCTGAGCTTTGATAAGCAAAGGCTAGAAATACTTTATGTCTGATTAAAAATAGATACTCACTTAAAGCCAAAGAGGCCAGGGGTTAACATGTCCCCATAATCTTACACATGGCTACTGATCAGAAGACAGTCAAGGGCTGAGGACTTAGCTCTGTGACTTGGCCCTGGGGTCCGTCCCCAGCACTGCAAACAAAAACAGGCCTTCCTAAGCATGACAGACATTGTAGAAACCATACAGGAAAAAGAACAATTGTTGCAACATAACACACCTGAACATGGTACCCAGAAGAAGGATTAAGAGTGGTGAGTGAGTGTTTCATCTCATTAGCCAAGTCTGTGGAAATCCTCAACAATCATCCGAGAGAGGAGGAGCCGAGACATGATTTCTTCTTTGGCTTTTATCAAATGCTTTCTAGTTAATGATCAGATAGTGTGAGGAGGGGAGTCTCCCACACTGTTCCTGGGGCTCTGAGCTTTGGTCAAGATTTTACATATACATTTTCTTGATTTAGTTTTGGCAGGTCATACTTGTCAAAGAATGTATTCATTTTTAAGATTCTTACCAATTACCCTCTGGAATTTATTAGAATCTGTTGTGTCACCCTCTTTGCCATGTCCAGTTTCATTGATTTTGGTCTTTTTCATCTTTTGCTTAGTGTGGCTTGTCAATCTTGTCATCGCTTGAAAGAAACCACTCCTTTTTAAAAATCCTTTTATTGATTATCTAGTGTGAGTTTCCCATCATGCACCCCACTCTCCCTCATCTTCCCCTCCCCTCATATCTTCTCTTCAATCTTACAACCTCCTTCCCCAAATAACACACACACACACACACACACACACACACACAAACATACACACACACACACACACACACACACACACACACACACACACACACACACCAAACAACGACAACAAACACAGCCGAAGAAAACACCTCATGGTAGAGGCTGCAGTCTGTCACAGTGTGTCCCACGGTAGAGCTCTCTCTCCATACGTTTTCACTTGCAAATGTTCATTGCAATGAGTCACTGATCTGCATCAAGGTCTCTGGCTTCTGTGGCATCATCAATATTGGATCCTCACTGGGCCAGCTCCTGGTTATCCTCTTGTCATCCTGTGTCATGAAGATCTTGCAGCTTTAGATCAGCAGGACTGGCCCTTTCACGCATCCCAACCATTCGCAGATGATACAGATTTTGGGGTGGGCCACCACAGAGCCCTGTATCTGGGTCTAGGTGATAGCTGAGCTGGTCAGCCAGAAGGGTCTCCCTTATCCATCCTACCAAGCCAAGCTCTCCAGCATTGCTCACACTAGGCCACCAATGCCTCCATCAGCAACAGGCAGGGTCAACTCTCCTGCTCTCATGCCCTTGGGACTGGTTCAGCCACACTCGCACCTCACACCAGCCCAGTAAATGTGCAGGTCCACTATCCTAAATGCTGCAGCCTGTGAGGAGTTTAAGACAGCTCTCCCACTCTCCGAGCTGGCTTACTAGTGCTTTTGCCACCAGAGCCAGCTCCACTATGTTGCCTAGGCAAGGTGCAGGGCCTGCTATCCCAATGTTAGGGTCCGAGAATCACTGAAGGAAGACCCCAGACTCAAATAGTATACAGAGGCAAAGAGTGTTTATTCTGCAGAAACAACCAGCATGCAGAAGTCAACCATTCATCAATATGGCAACCATGAGAGAAGCTCGCAGGGACCTGTTATGCAGGGATAGGGGACATTTCTGGAAGAGTTAAGTAATCTCTAACATGATTGGCTAGGTGTACAGCAGTTACATTAGTACAATTTCTGGTTGGTTACTATATTAGTTTTACCATTTTTGGTCAGGCCTTAGAGAAGTTTCATGAACTGTCCCAATTTGGGGCTTGTTATCTCACTAGGCCAGATGTCCTAGGAACTGACTCAGCTCAGGGCTTGTCCTCCCTCTCAGTCAAATGTCAGGGGCACTACTGACTAACAACCCATTGTCTGTGGCTCTCCTGAGGAGCCTTGCTTTCTTCTTTGGAAAACTGAAACTTAAGACCTAACATGGCTGCCTGTTCTAAAATGGAGTAGGTTAGGTTCTCTTACCTAGAGCCACAGCTGGTGAGGGGGCAGTACTAGCTCTCATGCTCTCATGCTCTCCAGGACCAACTCCCGACTACTGCAGGTGGTAGGGGTGGTAGGTCATCATCCCCTTACTGAAGACACCTCATGGCAGACCAGTGGCTGGGCCAGCTCTCCTGTGCCCAAGAAACAACTCTGATTGGTTCTGTGCATTGTCTTTCAGTCTGGATTTCTTTCCTCTCTGCTTTGATCTCCATTATTTCTTGCCATCTATTACTTTTGCTTTTGGTGCCTGCTTTCCTAAGACCTTGAGGTGCATTATTGGCCTATTTATCTGAGACCCCTTGGGTTTTTAAATAGATGCTTTCGTGGCTATAAACTTTCCTCTTAGAACTGCCTCGACTGCGCCCAGAAGTTTTGGTAAGCTATACTTTCATTTTCATTTGATTCTAAAAATCTGTTAGTTTATCCCTTAATTTCATCAGTGACTCTCCCAGTTTGCTTCTAAGTTGTGTAATTAGACACTAACTAAGCATCTTGGAGGAAGGAAAAGGACCTCAAGACAGGAACCTAGAGGCAGGAACTGAAGCAGAAACCATGGAGAAATGCTGCTTACTGGTTGCTTCTACTTTGCTCAGCCTACTTCATTATACAGCCCAGGTCCCCTTTCCCAGGGATGGCACCGTGTGTGTATTTACAGTTGTTAAAAAGTTTATTAATAGGAAAATTTAAAACGTCAGCACATTTCTTTCTACTTTCTCCCGTAATAGCTTTAATTCTTCATATCTATGTACCATGTGGGAGATAAAGGAAAATCAAGTTAATCATTGATTTCCTTATTATGTTCCTTTTCTAGGAAATAATCTACCACTACTACATCTCAGCATTGGTATTCTATGCCATTCATTAATTTTTTTCAAATTAAAAAAAAAATTGCAAAGCAAAAGAACCAATCACCAGAATGAAAAGACAATCTGTCAATGAAACCAAAAAGTCTTTGCCAACTGTGCATCAGTCAGGGGTATTATCTGGAATGATTTTTAAAATTGTAAGCCACAAATCTTCCACTCAATAAATGAGCTAAAAACTGAAGGGGGAAAGTTTTCAAAAGAATAAATGCAAGTGCACCCCCCCAAAAAAGAAACCCTTGAGAAGGTGTAAAGGTATTGAATATAGGTCCTCCAGAGACATGTAGATTCAAATTGTTGAAAATCCCATCCAATCCCAGCTCCATGAGGAGAAAAGACAATGTAATCAAAACAGTGCCTGCAGGGATAGAGAGAAAGAGGAACACTTCTTCAGTGCAGGTTAAGAACGTAAACTGATAGAGACACTATTAAAAAAAGATCAACAAGGCTGTTCCTCAGAAACTGAAAATGGAACTACCATTTGACCCAGCTGCACACTTCTGCGTATACACCCAAAGTACGTACCTCGGTCCGAGGACCACAGAGGGACTTGCTCATTCCTGTCTATTACAGCACCAGCCACAGTAGCCAAGGAAGGAGCTAGCCTGGGTGTCAGTCACAGATGAATGGATGAAGAAAATGTGTCAAATGCACACTGTGGGATTTTATTCAGCCATAGAGGAGAATCAGATTGTATCACGTAAAGGAAAATAGTTGGAACTAGAAAGTACTATGCTAACGGAAAAAATGCACCGCATGTTCCTCTCCTGTGCGTAGTGGCAGGACGCAGCCTTGCACATGTAAAGCGTAAGTTCTCTCCCTGACGAAGGGAAGCATGCATTGAGCCATTCACCCCAGCATGGGCTGTGTACTGGTAACATGGCTGCTCAGGAGGCCAGGAACGGGGAAGCTTGGGAAGGCATCCCTGATCCCAGTTCAAAGAGATAAAGAATGAGAAGCAAGAAGGTAGGAAGGGGAAGGATCACTTGTAAAAGAATAGATAGCAACTGATAAGGCTGTGCCAAATTTGTGCTGTGTGTGTGTGTGTGTGTGTATGTGTGTGTGTGTGGTGTGTGTGTGTGTGTGTGTGTGTGGTGTGTGTGGTGTGTGTGTGTGGTGTGTATGTGTGTGTGTGTGGTGTGTTTGTTGTGTGTGGTGTGTGTCGTGTGTGTGTATGTGTGTGTGTGGTGTATGTTTGTGTGGTGTGTGCGTGTGCGTGTGTGCGTGTATGCGTGTGTGCGTGTGTGCGTGTGTGTGTTTGTGTGTGGTGGGGAAGGGGGCTCCACGCTGGAATTCATAGCCTGTGATGTTTGTTGTTGTTTCTGAAGACTAGAAACACGTTTGTCTTTTCTGCCGGGGCTTATAAGGAGTGGAGCCTGCCTCACTCTAGAGTCAATAGTCTTTAAAGGTCATGTTAAATAAATTAATATGTAAAAGATGTCCACTCAGCTAGCTCAAGTGAGATTGTTTTTCTTCCTCAGTTTTTGCTTTGAACATTTATATATCCATTTAAAAATACATTCCAGTGGTTTTATATAAACATGACCCTAAATTAGGAAAAACTTGTCGGCACAGGAAAATAAACCCTTCCTTTCTTTGGTGTCGTCTTTAAAGAGCATGGTGATCTCTGGGTAGAGCACTTACCCAGCATGTATGAGCCCTCAGTTCCATACCCCAAATAATTTTTAAATATCAAACTATGAATAGCATGCTTACCTCCCAGCCTATCACTTTGAGGTATAGCACCAGCGGGCCTAAGAAATGCCAGGTCGAGTCTTCCTGCTGTGGGAGCATCTACATCCCTTCCCCTCCCCCCCAGCCAAGTTCACCCTCTACTGCTTGCTCCCGATGAGGCCCTGATCCAGCCTTCTTGTTCACATCTGCATCTCTCCATCCCTCTATGGGTAATCCAGAAGTATTTATATTACACCGAAAGTCTCTGTTCTCTCTGAACCTTCTTTGTGCCTCAGAGAGTGACAATCAGCCATCATGAGCAGACTGAACTGGATAATGGGAGAAGTAAACAAACATCTGTTTATCCTAATAGGTTTTCAGCTGACTCAATAGAGTCCAGATTAGACCCACTTAAAAGTAGATAATGGCAGGGTTATTAGACACTGCTCCCAGGCAGGGTTACTGGTCCCAAGGAATGGGAGGCAGGGAAAGCAGCACCCAAGCTAACGCAAAGGGTTTTATAGGTGTTAGGCGCAGCGTGATGCTAGGAGCTGCTATTGTGCCCATACATGGGCAGGTACTCTTGGGCAGGTTCTCTCCAGTGGGTTGCCGGAAATGTGGAGGCAGAGGGTGATGGTGTATTAGCCCAGAATTTTCTCCCTGTGAGTGGTGTTGAGGGAGGGAGAAGGAGGTAGGTATGGGGGTATTTGTTCCAGATGGGGACAAAGGACTGACTCTGGTTAGAGAGGCACATGGCAACTGGCAGTTTATAAAGGGAAAAGGGAAAACCCCATGTTAGGATGAGGTATTTAATTTTAATTGGTCATGTTAATTCAGGTGAGACAAAGGGGTCTTTTGATTGCTGGACGTCAATACTTTGATAGCTGAACCTTGGTAGTCAGCCTCAGGAAGAGGAAGTGGACAAATAAGGGAATAGATCTTGGATCCTAGCTTTAGAATGTAATCTAAAAGGTTTTAGCAAGGCAGAGTTAATCAGGGAGAAAGGCACGGCCTGCCAGAGTCACGTTTGTGAGCTGATTAGAGACAGTTCAAAGTTGGTGAACTGATAAATATATTGGGGTACAGGAGCATGGATGAGGGCCACTTACAGCATGACTCAAAGGCAGCTGTATAGTCAGCAACCCACCCAGCCTGGGTGATGCCTCATGAGACCTGAGCCTCTGGAGCTCTCCCTGTGACCTGCAGGCAGCTAGACAGCTTACACAATCTCCTGTCCTCAGCAATCCCTACTGAGTACAGAGCCTTGGGGCAACAGGGCTTTGTTAGATCTGATTTCAGGTGCTTCCTGAGACTGCTGAGTTGTTTAATTCCTGAGTCTCAAAGAGCTTCTTTCCATCCTGGAATGTTTCAATTCAGAAGAAATTGCTACACAGTTAAGTACTGAGTTCCTGAGCTGAGTGCTTTCTTTCCTTGCAGGCAGTGGTTCTTGTGGTAGGAAATAGACCCCAAGGCTCCACATCTATGAATTTTGTGGAAATCAGAGTGTGGTTGATCCAGGAGGCTCTGGCTGACTCAGGTTCTGAGGTAGAGAACAGCTAGAACAAGATGGCTGCTGCAGAACTGGGGACCAGGGCAAACCCTTACTCTCTGCTCATTTTCAGGGAGCCCTTTTGGACACCAGAGCATTATTGTCACCAGTGGAGTCCCAAGCCCATGAGATAGTAATGACTTGTTGTCTCCTTGGCCACACAGTACAGGTATTGCTGGGAAACTCTTCTGCCTGACCTCTTCTGCCTGGCACTTCCAGGTCATCATGGGAGTTAACTATTGAGAATGACTGCCTCATGGAAACTCCACTTTCACTATCAGCATATTTTAAACTCCATACTGTATGATTCCTTCTTCCCTGTTTCATTTCAAGAAAGAGCAGCACAATTGTGGCAATCTTGCAAAATGGAAATGAAGGTGAAAGATCATGATAGAAAGGAGAATATTGCAAGCAACAATATGAACTGTACCTGGAGGTGACTGGACACTCTTCCCAGTGGTGTCAGGAGCCTGTCTGAGATTTCATAGATGTGACCCCAAGAAATTCATTCCTCATAGGTCACTCAAGCTTGCACGATCCAGTGTCACTTCAGCAACCTTTATGACCTAGAAAAGACCAAGGTTTGAAATGGCGGCAGCTGAATGGCGTAGGTTGTTCTGAAAGCATACGGCTGTGCAGGTATGAGCCACAGGGCATCAAGTAGCCAACTCTTCACTCAACTTGCTCCAAAGCATAGAGAGTCAAACCCTTACACCAACCTTAAAATGTAGGCAAATGGCTTATTATATACGAGTTCTGTATCTATTATAATTACAGATAAAAAGCAGCAACAAGGCTGGGCCATCTATACCGAGTGCCCCTGGGTTGCACGGGGCCCTGCTGTAGCCAAAGCAAGCTGACTTGAGTCTGGGTCATTTCTTGGAAGGCTTGAGAGCAAAAGGAGCTTCTGTGCCCAGCCACAGGCTGAACTAGAAGGTGATGGGCTCTGTTCTCAGCCCATTTAGAAGGAAGTCACAGCTTTACATCCCTGAGAAGGGGAAAGTTAGGCTGTTGGATTTTCTTTCCATGTAGTCGAAACTGTACACATGGAATTTGCATTCATTCAAAAGCTGTGAAAGATCCTTCACCAGAGGACAAGAGCTTGAACAAAAGAAGGGGAGGGTCAGCCCCCAGGCAGCCTAATGGATGAGCCCACACCTCTAGACACAACCTGGATATATGGCCACCCACTTTGCCATCTGAGCTGTTCTATATACCACAGCTCCGTTGAACAAACACATATGCAAATCTCTCCAGAGCAGCAGGCACAAGGCTGCTTGCCCAGTCTGTTTAAAGCAGCCGCAGCAGGGAGCATGACCTAGCTGAGTGGTGAAGAGGTGGCCAGGGAGTGCCCATGTTCACCACAAGGAGGAGCAGCCATGAGCAGTCACAAGTAGGTACACTGTTTATCCTAATTCCCTTGTCGTTAAGCACCCGTGTGCGTGGGTGCTTTGTGTGTGTGTGTGTGTGTGTGTGTGTGTGTGTGTGTGTGTGTGTGTGTGCATACACATGTGTATGTCTTGCTTTGTCCCCAGTCCTGGGACACATCATATTTCTTTGGTTCCAAAATGCAAATTGTGATTTTTCTGCCTGAGAACACTACCCATCCTTCCTCATAAACACTGGGGATACAGGAAACTCACAGCTTCCCACAGGAGTTCTCAGTCCTTGCTGTATACCGTGCTATTCCTAAAAGGTTCCAGGAAATGAAAGGCTCCTTTTCAGAAGCAGTAGGAGTCTCGGATGCACCTGAGAAATGGAAGAGTTGGGCAGAGGAGGCTCCCTGCTGACTTTGTCTTCAAAGCCTTGCAAACCTTCTTGAAATTTAATGAAAAATTCCAAATGCATTTAGAACTTTCTCTATGACCTACGCCTTCATGATATCTTTGATTACACTGATACTGATGATTCCAGAAGAACCATGTCCTGTTTTGGCTAATCAGTCTTTATTTAAAAACTGGTATAAAATTATATCAGAAGAGAATATGAATTAAGAATATATTAGTGTTATTTCTTCTCCACATCCACCTGGACATAGTTTTCTTCTCTATAGTCAGATCTTGCACAGCAGCACTGAGGGTGGCACAATCTTTCAACCTAGGACCGCTCGTCTGTACCCAAGAGCATCTTTACCCATACATGCCAGTCTTACTGCATCAGCTGTATCCAATGTACGCACTGCTACCAAATACTACTGTACTCATCCGGACTCTCAGAGGATCCAGAAAGAATGGTGGTTAGTCAAGGTTCTCCAGAGGAACAGAGCTGATACAATGAATCTCAATCTCTCTCATTCATATATATATATATATAATTGATAAGTATTTATTTACTCATTTATTACAGTAACTTACAGGCTATAGTCCAGCTAGTCTAATGATGGCTGTCTGCCAACCGAAGGTCCTATATCCTAGTAGCTGTTCAGTACTCAGGGCTGGATGTCTCAGCCAACAATTCTCTATACTTTTTCCTCATAATCTTAAGCCAAAGACAATTCTTTCAAATATAATACTTTACTTGGAAGGGACTAAGTCTATAAGCCGTTACTAACCTTGATCCTTGATTGTACAGAACAGAACAGACCTGGAGGGCAGTGCCAAGGTAGGCACTAAGGGATGAGGATACAGGAGGTTGGTTAGACATCCAGAAAGCTATCCACCAGAAGATTCAACCTGGGGATAGGTCTCTGTTGTTGAGAAAAGAACACCAGCTTTGAGATTATCATAAACCATCTCCAGACTTAGGGATATTTGGTCTTGAAGAACAAATGTCCTCCTGACTCACCCCACATCCTTTCTAGTCAAGCATGCATCATAAATACAGTGAGCAGTTTATGAGGCCTCCTCCAGAGACTAGAGTCTAGAGACTGCATGAAAGAGATGTACCTTGTATCCACTTATTCAAATTGTGTTTCAAAAGAATGAGTTACTCCAGAAATGTTTATTGCTATAAAACATGTGAAAGAAAACATCTCAGATTTTTTTTTTTTAAATGACATTCTTCTTCTCACAAAACAGTATTCTTGGCACTGGGTCAAAATGCACCCATTTCAAAGAAAATATTGATATAAGAATCAAATATTTACCAAAAAGAATAACAAATTATGCCTGCTGGAGAGAAGCAAGGAAGTTAGCCTTTTGCATGTCTGTTGGTGAGATGTTCCAGGGTCTGGCATGATCCAAGTGTCACTTAAAAGGATAAGATGGTGATGGATGTGGGTCAGGCCAGCAGGTTTACCTCTCAGCAGGTGAACAGCTCCATGAGTGATGACATGGAACAGGGTTTGGTTTCAGAGAATCTGCTTGGTATAGGAATGAAATAGGATTCCCTAAGATGAAAGTTGTCATGGCTCTCTGTATGGCCTCTTGATGTGGGTATACATGCTTTAAAGTGAAGCCCTGTAGCACTGGGGAGTTTGTGTGTGTGAGCCACGGTTTGCATCAGACTCTGAGGTGACAGTCCACGCAGGTGAAGGGTCAAGCCCTTAAATCCAGCTGCATCCTGCTAACTCTACAGCACTCAGGATGCCAAAGGAAACTTCTGGGGGGGCCAGATAGAACAACAGAGTCCAGGAGGCTATAGAGGGGTGGCCCTCAGGTGAGGTTTACCTGAAAAGGTAAGCTGTCAGGAAAGACTGGCAAACCCACAACCACAAACAAAAAAGCGCAGCCTCTCCACGAGCCCGTCTCCACTAGCACACCCGCTTAGCAGTCTCCCATTCAACCTTGGTCTGATGCCACCCTTGCTATGGATCCTCAGGGCCAAGGATCATTGTCTGAAAACTTACATAACCGTCCTTAGTTTACCTCTGCACATCGTAGTCACCTTGTCTCCCTGAATATATCAACAGTCCTTCATTGCCTTTGTATCCCAGATCTCAGTCCCATCAAATCATTCGGTTCTGAATAAATTCCTTAACTACAACAACAGCAATAACAACAACGGCCCTTTTCAGATGTTACTTAGATTAACATCTCTGAGTAAGTGTGAGGAGATTGACAGAGGAGGTGAACAGAGAGACCAGGATCCTGAGAGAGGAAGGCATGGGTGTGGGAGCTGGGAAGACAGGGAAGAGCTGAGGGAGGAGAGGCAGCTTAATGCTGTCTACTGCTTTCCCAGGTTCCTAAGTGGCAGGGCACAGTCCAGCCTACTCTGCAGCCATTGTTTCTGAAGCAAACACGATGAAAGTCAGACAAAATAATCACCCAAAGTGCTCAGCTGTGACAGCTTGGTCCTTAGGAGTTTACTAGACTTGACTTTCCTGAGACCTTGAGGGAAATCTTCAGCCAAAGTCCATTAAGCAAATTAAAACGCAGGAGAAAAATAAACACAGATTGACAGAGATAGCAGTTTTATGAGGGAAAGGAGGCAGCGGGCCCCATGAAGCTCCCAGCTGGTATTTAAAGTCTCCGGCTCCCAGCCCTTCTAACTCTTAAAGACATGTACTCTCTAAGATACCCTGGCAGGCATAAAAAAACAGTTGCTGGAACTTTGTCCCCCACAAATACAAGAGCTGGCACACGCTGAAATAAAAACACACTTGATGGGATCCCTCATTTCAGTTCCTGACGCAGGACAGGGGACTAAGTGGTAAATGCAGAAGTGTCATCCACACCATCCACACCACTACACGAAAACAAACTGCATTAGGACACGTCTCCTCAAACTAGAACCCCAACGTCGCAGAATCATGTTGAAGTCGTTCCTTTGGGTATAAATTAAGTATCTATAGGATGAAGTGTCTTGTTATAATTTAAGCCCTCAATAATACAGGACAAGAGAAGACTCAGTATGCACATATACGTGTCTTAGCACTGCCGAGGCGAAAGGGTTCAGACTGGAATTACTTTTCTTATGCAGGAACTTAAAAATTTATTTCAGACATTTAAAAATAAAGTCATCCCTTGTGCTGTGTCTCCAAAGTTAGGAATATTCCCTGGGGCCAGTGACTGAGCGCTGTGCATATTTTCCTAAGGGGCAAGAGCAGAGAGGCATTAGATTTTCCGTTTAGATCTCTGGGTAGATTCCGAGGGCCTTTATTCTTCACCTTGCCCTGAGGTTATGGAAAGCAAGCTGGTGCCAGCCCGGCTCTGCAGCTGATTCTCAGGCACCAGGAGGGTCCCCTTTGGGCAGAGCTGTGGCAAGAGGAAGGGTGTTGTCTAAACCCAAGTTCAGTCCTTGGATTTTCTAAACCAAATACGTTCAGGGTTTCAAAACATCCTCAGGATCCTAAAAGCCCAAGCCTCCTACATATCGCGAAGCTCATGACTTCGGCTCCTTAGGTTTTGCTTCACGTTGCCCAACTATGTGCAGGGTTACAGGCTGTGGTGTGTTTCCAAACACAGGAAAAGGCACCACAGAGGCATGCAAACCCATAACAAGTGGGGATTATGGCCTCCAGAAGTAGCTTGGGGATATCTTTCAGAGAGAGAAAAAAAATCAGACAATGTGCATGTTTTCAATAGATAACGGCACATTTTCCCATTATAAAGAACCATACTTTTAAAATGGAATGGACAAGTCAGGCCTGGTAGAGCAGACCTGAAGATAAGCTCAAGGCCTATCTGGACCACAGGCTCAGCTCAAGGTCAGCTGTGTAACTTACAGACACTGTCTCAAAAGAAAAGGTTAAAAGAGACTGAAGCCAGGCATGGCTGAGTGTGCCGACAACCCCAGGGCTGGAGGGTACAAAGAAGAGGATGGTGGAAGCTTGCTGCCAGCCTGTCTAGCCAAAATGGAAGCTTCTAGTTCAGACGGGTGGGGGTTGGGGGAGAGAAACTGACAGAGACAGAGACAGACAGAGTGAGAGAGACAGAGAGATAAGTTGGAGAGGGATGGCAGTAGACACGCATCCTTCTCCTCCTCTGACTTCCCTATGAGTGTGAGTGCACAAAGATGCTCACCCCATACACTTGGATTTGTGTCTCACTCGCACACACAGCATGCCCCTCCACACATGCACACACATATAAACACACACAGACACATGCACACACACACATGTAAACAGACAGACAGACACACCCACACCCACATACATACACACATCACATGACATCACATGCCATCACAAAGAAACATTCTTAAAGATCTGGGAGACAGTCCAGTGGTGCATAACTTTTCTAGCATACATGGGATTCTGCATTGACTCCCCAGTCCCACAGAACAAACAATAAATACCATAGCGGGTAAGCTATCGTCAGTCCAAGGATAGCCAAATGGCCCTGTAAGAATCCCAAAGCCAACTAACTGATGCTCTCTTAAATGAAACCCAAGTTCAATCTTGTCATGCTTTCTCACAGGGCACAGGGAAGGCTAACCAGTTCAAATCCAGAGAAACCTCAAACCTCATTTTGCAACTCTTTTAAGATCTCCCTGGACTTTTTCCACAACAGCAGCCTTGAAAAACAAAAAGGACACAAGTCTAGGCTCCTTTCTTGCTTGACTTTTCCCTTTGGTTAGTGAAGTTGAAAATGGCCAGGAAAATGAATGGATCTTAGAGGGGAAAAAATGGAGACAGGAGATTCAAATGCTCCCCAAACCTTGTTGCCAGCCAAAGGAAAAATCTGAAGAGACAAGAGTTTTCCCAAACTTCCAAATGAAATTAGAAATAATCACCCCCTGGAAGTGCCCACGACTTTTAACATCCGTGGAATGCTTGCTTGAGTTAATATCAAATATTATTACCACATCTGTGTTGGCGAGTGTAATTTCCGTGCAGTCTTAGAGCCTGGATTTTTCCCATGCAGCCCGTTAGTGGCAGGAACTCTGCCGTGAAAACTCAGATTTTCAGCCAGTATTCTCATTTGTCAAAAAATGTTAGAATGTGTAAAATCCCACAGCATGCACAGTGGAGTCAGACCTGTAGGGGGAGGGGCTGATGAGATGAGTTCCGTAGGAAACCAGATCAATGCTGTGTAAACAGAGTAACAGTGAGGACCAGTCTCTTGAGCAGAAAGCTTTGCAGGAAGCAAGGGGCCTTTGACTGGTCATAGGAAAACTTTACCCCCTAGAGACTATGAAAGAAATAGCAATGTCTAACTGCGACAAATAGCCCTTCATCAAGATTCTCCGTCGAGAACACAAGTACACATCCCAATTAACTTGTTAGAAGGGTGTCGGGCAAGAGCAGAACTTTACAACTGTGGACTGTACTAGATGACCGCTATACCCAGGAAGAGATGTGACAACTGGCCTTGTCACTGTACCTAGATAGGGGCTGCTCTGTGGAAGGCGGTGACTCCAAGTTAATTGGGAGCTTATTGTTCATTTGCTAACTCAACTTTCACAAACGTGTCCTGTTAACTCAGTATAATGCTGACAAGCCAGATCAGCCGGAGGTGCCACCTACTGAGAACCCTTTCTTTCTTTCCTTTCCTCCCCCTCTCTCCCTCTCTCTCTCTCTCCTTCCTTTCTGATACAGTCTTTCATAATACACACTGACCACAAACTTGCTGTGTAGCTAAGAGTGACCTTGAGCTCCTGAGTCCTTCCCCCACTCCCACCCGCTAGGTACCCCCCAAACTAGGATTATAGGCCTAGGCCACCAGGCCTAGTTTTAAATAATGCTAGAGATCAAACCCAGGGCATCATGCTTGCTAGGCAAGCTAACCCTACCCCACCCCAACATCATTTTTAGACAGAATCTAGCTATGTGGCACAGGTTAACTCTAAACTCTCTATGTAGTTTAAGTTGGCCTGAAACTTATGATCCTCCAAGTAAGATACTGAGATGCAAGAGGAGTATTAGTGGCCCCTTAGAATAAACCACTTGATCAGAAACATTTATTCAAAAACACTTGAGTATCTTTTAGAGCCAAGCTTTGAACTACATATTAAAATGTAGCAAAATAACCCTCTGGGATCCAGATTTATAATCTGAAAATCAAAGTACATTATAATCTGAAAACCAACAGCATTTTGGGGACCTCCTCCTGCTTAAAAAATAAAATTTCATTTTCATGTTTTTCTTATTTGTTTATGACTAGTTTTCTTTAATTTATAAACTTCAAGAATCTAGACTAGTTATTATGATTTTTTCCCCTCTTAATCTAAACTGTACAATTCAAAAGGTCACTACAGAGTCTCACTCACTGGTTCTTACTCTTGCAACCTGCCAACAAAGAGGGAAGAGAGAGACTCGAACTGGAATTTTAAACACTTCTTACAAATTATTCCAAGCACCTAGGATGTAATAAATAGATAACAGAAGGGGAAACAGGCCCTTGGTTTATTCCCTCAGCACTTCAGTTCCACTTGCTAGAGAAGTGTTATCAGGGATTCCTCCTAGAGATCCCATGCCCGGGACCAAAAGTGGTTGATTGGCCGTTCCATTCCATCGTATTAGAAGCCAGCCCTGTTGTGTCTGTTAATTTTCTGACTTTTCCTATTCTGGGAGTGCACAGTTGGATTGAAGGATGGAAAAAGTCATGCCACACAGACATTTTCCTTTCAAGAAGTTGTACAGAGTTCAGCCACAGGGCAAGCAAGCTTTCTCTGCATTTATCTTGGAGTAAGAAAAAAGTGAAAACGACTGTAATGTGACATGCTGACAGGAGAATAAAAACGGAGAAGGCTTACAAAGATATTGGCAAAGTAAAGAAGTTTACCAATGGCCAGGCATTTAAGGCAGGGAGGAGCATAAATGCAGTAGGCAGGACTGAACACACACACACACACACACACACACACACACACACACACACACACACACACTCCAGGAGTACGACATGCACAACTGAAGAAGTTTGTGGCATAGTACAAATGTGAGCAAGTTAGTATTTCATTCATGAAGTAATGGATGCTATCCTACTGTCCTGAGCTCTGTGTACAAAGTATTCTGAAGTGTTTGGGACCCTAGAGAACACTCACTTTGCATGTACCAAATACCACAAGTATGAGAATAATCCAAAAGGCCCAGAGCCAGATGACTGCCCCAAAGGACACACATGAAGGATTTGAGTCGGTTGCAACCATCCACCTACAGGCAAAGCAGAACTCAGCCGGCAGACCTGCTGACTTAGCTCAGCAGGCTTGGGAATAGAAGTTAGGATGGATTTAGTCTGTCACTGCCAAGTGCATACAGCCTCGATTCACGCTGTCAGTCTGAGAAGCATTTACTAGGAAATATCCCAGAGATCACTGAGGAGTGGGTCTCCATCTTGAATGACTTTATAGTTCTTAATCACAGTAACTGACAAGCCTGCAAGTTGCTCCTCCCTAAGATTTGTTTTTCACTGTGGTAATAGTGACAGTCAGAGGACTGATCTCTGTTAATGATGATAACCAACATGTGTTTCTTTCTTCACAAACAAAAGAGATTCAGGAAACTTCCTACGCTTTAGACTTTAATGTCAGCTAACCAATATGCTGGAGGCTTTGCCACCAGCTTGTGGCACTACTGTTAGGTGTCAGCACCTTTAAAGGTGCCTGAGACCTAGAGGAAGGAAGCTAGATGATTGTCCATACTCTCCAGGGGACATCAGAACCCTTCCCAGTTTCATTTTCTGGACACCCTGGAGTGAGCAGGCCTCCGTCACGGGCTTGCACCACATTGCCCTGTGACCAGAGTAACAGAACCAAGCAACCATATTTCGCAATCTGATTCCAGAGCTTGCATTACTTTTTAGACTTATTTTATTTATATATTTTGCCTCTGTGTATGTGTGTGAGTGAGTGGGCCTGCATATGTGTGTGTGTGTGTGTGTGTGCCATGTGAATGCCTGTACGCGGGAGAATCAGAATAGAATTGACTCACCCAGAACTGGAGTTATGGGTAGTTATAAGATGCCATGTGAGTGTTGGGAACTGAACCCCAGTACTCTGTAAGACCAGCAAGTGCTCTTATCACTGAGCCATCTCTCCAGCCCCCAGAGCATGCATTCTTAACGTTCCAATTTCTTTTACACATGAAAATATTTTTCTTATATAATATATAAATGTATGCAAACTATGAACTAAAATATATTGAAATTAAACTTTTTTCTGCTTCTTTATTCAGAGGCAGCACTGCAATGGGTAGCCTAGCATTTTGATCATGGTGCCCATTTGGAAGGGCTGCTCTGCAGTCCCAGTACCCAGCCACAACTGCCGCTCTGCCTTCCAGGCACTATCCAAAGGGATCTGCGGTGGCAGGCAACAGAATGGGATGGGCAGACAGGGCACAGCAGGCTGGCTGTAGGCAGTGGGCTGCTAGGAGCCAAGGTCGGGGCCAATGAGAGGGAAGCGACTGCAGTAGGCTCGAGCAGCTTCCAGCAATGAAAGCTTCCTGAGAGAATTCTCTTCCCCAAGGTGTTACATCTCTGTAAGACAGATGCTCTCAGAGGGTCTTCAATGAAATAACTCGTGCACTTTATTCATGTAGATAGGGTCTAATATACATTTTGCGGGTGGGTTGGGATCTAAAGGCAGGTGCTTTCTATTGGCTTGCTCTGAGATGGTAGGGATGCCTCATCTGCATGGGCGGGGCTTAGGGTGTTGCTTCTTTATGACTGGTTGTTTCAGTTCTCTCGATAGGGTGTCATGATCACGTGTTCCAGGACAGAAACCTGGTCAGGAATATATTAAATACCATTCTCAGATATGAGAAAAACCAAGGTTTCTGAATCCTCTTGACCTTCCCAAGTTTTCTGTCTGGTGGCATAGTCCACTGCCCCACACACAACCTCAGGAAATTCATAGATCAGAACCCTACACAAATCCAAGGCATGATGTTATGACATATAGGTACGTTAATTGACTAGTAGAGAATGATGACCTAAAAGAGGTCACTTTTAGAAACGTCTAGAAGAGAAAGAACAATCCTTTGCTGTGGTATAATTGTTCTCTCATCTGTCTTTGGAGTTGCATGGCAATTGTAGCCTCCTTTCTCCAAAATAGCCAAGGCAGACGCAGAATAGCCATAGGAGACTGTGGCAAGTGCTGTGACACAGAAATGAGTTATGATTTAGTACTCATCTATTTCTGGTTATTTTATGAGGCTTTGGTATGCTCTGTTCATCTGTCTGGTGCTGGATAAGTCAGTCAGTCAGGGGTCTTTGCTGAGCCCACCTGACTCAGGGTTCACCACAAGTGAGCCTCCCTCATCTTGAGTGCTGCGTTAAGATTGCTACATTTCTATATAGTACTCTCAGACTTGGCCATTTTAGTCATCGAAGTGACACAGTGGTTTACCCAGGGCTCTAGCAATGTCAGAAACCTCACCATCAGCTCTGTGTAGTAGCACGTGTCTATAATCCTTGAGGGAAGGCAGGGACTAGAGGATCATTAGTTCAAGGCCAGCCTGAGACACAGATGTGTTCTAGGCCAGCTTGGGCTACACCATGTCTCAAAAGTAACAATAAGTAAATCTTAAAACCATCAGCTCACAGCCTTAAGGTAAGATACCTTTCTTTAGTATTTAAGCATAAGTCAAACCAAGCCCTATTCACAGCCCCAGTTTTCAAGCTTCTACTAATTCTTATATTGCCCTGGGGATAAGAATGGGTCTGCTCACTCCACAAGATGGCTCAGGTCTCTGTTGTTGAGTAGGGGGTATAGCCTTGGGGCCTTTAGTCTCGAAGGAACATAACTTGAAAAGTGAACGTGTCTTGGGCAATGCATTTTTAATGCCTCCACTTAATACAACCAGCTCTATATCTCTGCTGATTCCATATCCATGAATTCAGCCTCGGGTTGAAAATATTAAAATATGAAAGACTCACAACTGAGACTGTGTGGGTTCCTCACTTGTCATCATTTTGTCAATGACATCATGGGCTACTGCAAATAGCTCAAAGATAATGTAAAGCATTTAGATGCAGATTCACAGGTTATATGCAAATATGATACCGTTTTATACCAAAGATGTAAGTGACCAAGAGGTACATATGGCCAAGTCTCTGTGGATGCTTGGGACAGCAATACCGTACATCTCTCAGAAGAGGTCACTTACTGAGACAGCTTCAGTGATGAACACTCTGCTGTGGGTTCCCTTGTCAAGCTGCCTAACTGAGCCCAGCAGGGTGGCCAGACACACCGTCCATGTTACTATAAGACAGAATAGGGACACTGTTTTACTCCCTGGTGGCACTACTGGCACATGGGAAGCATGTCAGCACCCATATTCTTACACCCATATTCTTCTCTTCAGAAGACCAAGACCAAGAAAACGTCACTTAAGCACGCTTTATAGGTGTTTTACAGACTGTGCTTGGAGAAGCCACCACTTTGTGGTGCCCATCTAAGAAAGAGTCTAGAATAGGCAAATCTAAGGAGACAAAACATAAGTAATTACCAGGGCTTGGGAGGGGACGGGAAGAGCTGGTTACAGAGGGGAGGGGAGGTGCTGGAGATCTGGTTAGGTAGGAGATGACACTTGGTACTGAGTATGCAAATGCCTCGGGATCATATACTAGAAAATGCCAGAAGGAGTGCAGTTCATGTTACATGGACTTTGCATAGTAGATGTGCAAATGCTGCACACACGGAAGCCACCGCTGCTATCACTGCATGATAATGGCTAAGGCTGTGTTGGGGTGCATTGGTGTTTCTGACTTGGTTGTCCCCTGTGGACCAAAGCATGAGTCAGTTTAGCAGCCTGAGTGCTGATGTTCATGCTACTTGGCTTCTCTTACTTCTTGTGGCTTCCAGATAAGTGGATTAAGAATAATGCACTTATACATTTCTTTTAGTTAGTACCAATATATGGCAGTATATCTCAGTATGGAAGGTACAGGCTATTATATAAAATTACAATGCTCAGACTACATATCCAAGCTTAACTGAATGAGTGCTTGTAAGCTCTCCAGCACCATAATGAGATCTCTGAGTCAATCAACTCATAAAGAGAAAATGTTGGTTTCAGCTCACAGGTTTAGAGGTGCCAATTCATGAGCTTTGGGTCTATGATGGCACAGCATTCTGGGAACATATGGCAGAATGAAACTACTCATCTCAGCCAAGAGGCAAAAGGGATAAGCAGGAGTCAGAGACCCACAGTCCTCAAGGCATATCCCAGGGATCCTAAGCACCCAGCAGACTCCATCTCTTGTGATCGATTTTATAAAAAGAAAACTCTTTAATAATAGTTTATACAAAAACTTTCCATGAGGAACTGGTAAATAACTAAAAAGATTGTCAATAGGAATGGGTTACTCATTTTTATAATAGTCAAACATGTCACATTTTCTGTGATTGGTGGGTCATGATGTCACAATATAGTAATCATTAGACCCTTTAACTTGCTTTCAATTCAGTTTAGACCTACAGAAAATGTGCCCAAGGGCACAAAGGCTTACTGTGGTTTCCTTCATACACAAAGGATCTCACATGACACAGCATGCCTGTCAGAACTAAGAAACCAGTGTGGGTTCCTGACCACAGCCTTCTCTCTTCACCAGCTCTAAGATCCTGGCTTTCCCGGACCCACTAGCTGGATGTAGTCATCGTGGTTGATAACTTGTCTCGTCTGAGAGTGTTTCCCTGGGTCACTTGTCATGACTTGACAGTTCCAGAGGTACTGGCCAGGTACTTCACAGGTTGTACTTGGTCTGGTGTTCTCAACGATGTTTTTGTATCATACTGGGGCTATTGATTTGGAGGAATAAAACTACAGTGGCCCGTTACTGATGAGGTCAACCCCAGTCCCATGGCTGAAGCGGAGTCTGCCAGACTTCTTCACCACAAAGTTAGCCGTGTTGCTTTTCCTTGTCTGTTGGAAACAGGGATTAGGCCCAGCCCCTCCTGGAAGGGAGGGCAATTAAGCTCCATTTCCTGGAGCTCAACAATAATCCATGAAGATCATTTACAATTTTTCTATGTAACATTCTCCCTGTGACATTTACTCTCTCCTTCATTCACACGCATTCAGCAGTATTCATTTCCTTCTTGCTCATTAGAATATCATAGCATGCCTGTTTATTTCGTTGCTCAAACCCTTTCAGGTCTGGCCGCAGGAGTTTATTTGGTTTGGCTTCACTGCCCCTTTGATATGTTCAACCACTCCACACCCTCTGGTTTTTCTCTTTTTAAATACTTCCTTATTTTCTTACAAGATGATCCAGGCTCAGCCTCATCTTGCTTTTTTTTTTCCTGCCCTCATTCTAAAACCAGCCAATTTTCCAATGAGTTCTGGTTCCTTTGGTTGGAGACTAAGACTGGATACAGATTCTGGGCGATGGGTGTGTGCATTGCCATGGGCGTGTCACTGTACCCAGGCTCTCTGAGAAGACAAGTAAAGAATAAACGTATGTGGACTAATGTACGTACCCATCCTGAGAGGAAATGATAGGTGATGGATAGAGGATTGAGGATTGGCAGGTAGAGGTTGATTCTGCTCGCTCTCATTCACCATCATTAGATGTATTCTATTTCTGTATAGCAACTCTGTCAGTGTGAAATACACGCCCCCATTAGCTATAACCTATTGATGCATTTGATCAACCCTAGTTTATACACAGTTTTGTGTGTGTGTGTGTGTGTGTCTGCTCATGCTGTGTATGTCACTGCATGTGTATGTTTGTAGGCAGGTATGTGGAGGCCAGAGGTCAGCAGGTCTCTTCTCAGTTCCTAGCTGATTTTTTTGAGACTTTTACTGAGCTATCTTGCAAGCTCTGGATAATTCTGAAACCATCTTCCCAGTGCCGGGATTGCAGGCATAAGCCACAGTGCCCAGCTTTCTGGGTGGGCACTGAGTATCCAAACTTGGGTCCTCACACTTTGCAACAAGTGCATTACTAACTGAGCCTTCCATGGTCCTTAACCAGACACGTAAACCTTTCTATCTAAGAAACAAAGTCATCAACCAAAGCTCAGTATTTCTGTACAGATCTTTTCTTTAGGCTTGAACAGCCAGGAAGAAGCAAACATGGTTTCTCAGTTCTATTAGTAGCTCTTCCTACACCGCCCTGGGAGAGTCAACGCACCTTTGCAACAAGTTCTTGTTGCACTTGAAGTCATCCCAGGAAGCGCCCACATTCTGGTTGCTCTTCCTTTACTCACACCCAGACGCTGACTCTTTGTGCTGTGTGGTTTTATGAACTTCGACTCATTCATAAAGTCAGGTGTACACTACACTGCTACTACAGAGAATCTCTCCAATGACTTGAGATTCCTCTGTCTGACCCTCCATCATCAAACCCTCCCTTGATCACTGACCACAGAAAACCACTGGTTTCTAGACCCATGGTTTTGCCTTTTCATGTCTTTTGGACTAGGTTGCCTTCACTAAGTAAACTGCATTTGACTCATGTGTGGTCTTGAGGATCAGTCCCTTGAGCAGTGCTACTCTCCACAGTAAGATGTACAAAGGCTCATGACTACCTTCCTGATGAAGGACATCTTTGTTTTCTCTTGTTCTTTTGGTTACCCATAAAGCTATGCTATGAACCTTGCTTAATTTGTTTTTGTGTGAACACAATTTTTTGATTCCCTTGAATAAGTACATTAGGGTGGTTTGGTTTGTACCATAAGCCTGTGTCTAACTATGCAAGGGACTACCCAGCCTCTTTCCAAACGGGCCGAGTCCTGCTGCATTCTGCCAGCAAGGAATAAATACTCCTTCTCCTCCCTGGCTTTATTGGGTACAACCAGTTTGTTGTCAGAATTCCAGCTTGCACTGAAGCAATGAGTAATTATAGTTTTAAAACTGCCTTAGCGACAGATGATAGGAGCCATCCTCTGAAATGCTTTGCCATCTGCATTCCTTTGATGCCCATTTCAGATGGGTTTGCTCATTCTTTTCAAAGAAAAATGTAAATACATTTTCTTCGTTCTTTGAGACTTTTATAGGCATGCATACACAGAATATATGTTGGTTATATTAGCCCCTACATCCTCTCTGAGTCCTCCTAGATCCATCTCCACCTAACCATGCCCTCCCAACCTTGTATCTTCCTTTTTAAAAAAGAAAAGTAACAATTCACCAAGTGTAGTTGGGCTTCCTATGTATTCAAGAATACAGAGCCATCCACTGATGCATGGTCAATTTATGAGGGAGCACAACCCTACTGACTTTCCCCCAGAAGCTATCAACTGTCAATGGTTCCTCAGTTAGGGGAGGAGTCTCAAGAGCCCCTTCCCACTTCATGCCGAAATGTTGATGGCTTGATCATGCGCAGGTCCTGAGCAACCAGCCATAGCTGCTGTGAGTTCATGAGGACAGAGGAACCCTTGAGGACAGAGGACAACTCCACTTCGGTCTTCCCTCACTTGCCTCCCACTTCACCTTTCATGATGGTGAGCCTTTGGGGGAGGGGTGTGACAAAGATGCCACGTTTGTCTGTGTTGCTCATTTTTTAATTGGGTTGTTTGCGCTTATTGTTGAAATACATACATACATACACTCACACCCATATACATACATACATACACACATATACATATATGCAACGTTTTGATCAGACATGCGATATGTAAATATTTTTACAAACTGTGGCAAGTCTTTTCATTTTCTTAACAGCATTTTTCAAAGAGCTAAAGTTCTGATTTAGCCAAGTCCAGTTTATAATTATTTTTAGTTATTTTATGAACTGGGCTTAGAAATGGAATTTTAGGTATAATACCCCAAAAAGCACAGCATTCAGAAGATTCTTGGTGCTAACCAAAAGAAGGTTTACAGTTTTACTGTTTACAAGTAGGTCATTAACCAGCTATGAGTTATGCCTTGTATATAGTGCCAGGTACATCTCCTCCACGCCTTCTGTTGCTGATGCTGTTGTCTGTCATTGTCCCAGTGCTGTTAGAATGACTATCATCTCATCTAATTACATATATGTCTCCATCAATATTTAGCTGTGGCTGTCTGTGCTCTTCTAATGGGCTCTGGATGCTGTTCCACTGACCACTGACTTTCTTACCAAGGACCCTACTTTGAGTGACCCATAATTTGAGTGAAGTTATTTTACAGTCAGCCGCTGTGGGTCCTTCCATTTCATAGTCTTTTCAGGATGCTTTTAACCATCACAATCATCTTTGCTCTCAAATATGTTTTAGTATAACTTGACTGATACTTCCAAAGCAACTTTATGGAATTTTATCTGAGACTCTACTAAATATGAAAGTCAAAGCTTGATATAAGTCATAAGACTGGTATGTCATTTCTATTCATTTAGATTTTCTTTGATTCTTCAACAGCACATACATAAACCTTGAATTCATTTTATTAGATTTAATTTAAATACTCCACTTTTATGGCTATTGTAAATGATTTTTTTAATAATTCTGTTTTCTACAATTGATGCATTGTAGTGGTGGTTTGAATAAGAATGTCCCCCATAGGTACAGAGCTAAACAAAGAATTCTCAGCTGAGGAATATCGAATGGCTGAGAAGCACCTAAAGAAATATTTAACATCTTTACTTATCAGGGAAATGCAAATCAAAACAACCCTGAGATTCCACCTCACACCAGTCAGAATGGCTAAGGTCAAAAACTCAGGTGACAGCAGATGCTGGTAAGGATGTGGAGAAAGAGGAACACTCCTCCATTGTTGGTAGGATTGCAAGTTGGTACAACCACTCTGGAAATCAGTCTGGCAGTTCCTGAGAAAACTGGATATAGTATTACCTGAGGACCCAGCTATACCACTCCTGGGCATATATCCAAAAGATGCTCCAACATGTAATAAAGACACATGCTCCACTATGTTCATAGCAGCCATATGTATAATAGCCAGAAGCTGGAAACAACCCAGATGTCCTTCAACAGAGGAATGAATACAGAAAATGTGGTACATTTACACAATGAAGTACTACTCAGCTATTAAAAACAATGACTTCGTGAAATTCTTAGGCTAATATTATCCTGAATGAGATAGCCCAGTCACAAAAGAACACACGTGGCATGCACTCACTGATAAGTGGATATTAGCCCAAAAGCTTGGAATCGCCAAGATACAATTCACAGACCACATGAAGCTCAAGAAGAAGGAAGACCAAAGTGTGGATGCTTCAGTCCTTCTTAGAAGGGGAAACAAAATACCCACAGGAGGAAATATGGAGACAAAGTGTGGAGCAGAGACTGAAGGAAAGGCCATCCAGAGACTGCCCCACCTGGGATCCATCCTGTATACAGTCACCAAATGCAAACACTATTGTGGATGCCAAGAAGTGTTTGCTGACAGGAGCCTGATATAGCTGTCTCCTGTGAGGCTCTGCCAGAGCCTGATAAATACAGAGGTGGATGCTCGAAGCCAACAGTTGGACTGAGCACGGGGTCCCCAATGGAGGGGTTAGAGAAAGGACTGAAGGGGCTGAATGGGTTTGCAACTCATAGGAAGAACAACAATATCAACCAACCAGACCCCCCAGAGCTCCCAGGGAGTAAAGCACCAACCAAAGAGTACACATGGAGGGACCCATGGCTCCAGTTGCATATGTAGCAGAGAATGGCCTTGTTGAGCATCAGTGGGAGGAGAGGCCCTTGGTCTTGTGAAGGCTCAATGCCCCAGTGTAGGAGAATGCCAGGGCAGGGAGGCAGGAGTGGATGGGTGGAGGAGCACTCTTATAGAAGTAGGGTAAGGGGGGATGGGATAGGAGGTTTCTGGAGGGGAAACTGGGAAAGGGGATAACATTTGAAATGTAAATAAATAAAATATCCAATAAAAGAAAGAAAAAAAAGAATGTCCCCCATAGTCTCAGCCATTTGAATACATAGTCTCTACTTTGTGCTCTTGGGTAGGTTAGGGGGTGTGGCCTTAGTGGAGGAAGTGTATCAGTGAGGTTTCAAAAGCCATTTGCCTGTTGGCTTTTTCTGCTTCCTGCTTGCAATGTGAGAGATGAGCTCTTAGCCTGTAGCTCTCAGTCTCCAGCCCCAGTCACCTTTTGTGACAGTCATCATCTGTGCCGTTTGCCTGCTGCCCTAAGGATCCTAACCCTCTGGAACTGTAAGTCCAAACAAATTCTTTCTTCTATAAATTTAGCTAGTCATGGTGTGTTGTCACATGGCAATAGAAGAGTGATTGATATGATATATAAAATATGAATGGCTTTTGTATATTTACCCCACTGCCTACAAAGGTGTTAAGCAGGTATTTTAGGAATAAGAAAAAGATTCTTAAGCTGTTTCTGTGATCTCACTGACTGGTAAAATCTGGTTTGAAGCCTTCTGAAGGGGGTTGGAGAGGAGCCTTCACTTTTTGCTCTTCTCACACATTTCTCAGAACATTCATGAACAGAATTCACATACAAAAAGATACTCAAGCAACTTGGAGGAAGGGAAGCAGAAGAGGAGGCTCCACTGGGAACTGCATTTTACCTCATCCTGGCAACTACTGTGTTTGATGTTTAAGGGTGTAAGGAAGGCAGGGGAGAAGAAGCCCTGCCTTCTAGTGTGAGTCCATCTGGAAGGCAATCTGATGATAGATTATAGGATCATAAAACTCAGCAATTCCATTCTTAGGAATTTATCCTACAGACATTCTTACAAGAGTAAAAAAAAAAAATAGCATATGTGTGAGATTATTAATTATAATATGTTTGTATTAGAAGAAAGAAACAGCTCCAGTATACACAGAGATGAACTGCATCTGTTATGCTAGCTCTGGACAATGTTGTATTACGCAGACTTAAAAGTAAATTTGGACAAAATATCTGCATCTTTGGCAGATGAGAGTTAAGAAAATATAGTGATTAAGTACAACCAGCAATACCCTTCTAACTAGACCTGCACATCTCAATTAAAATTAACTTGATGTATTGTCCCATTGAATCCTGGAGATAAATGAGCTTGAAACGAGGTCTTTCTGGTCACACCAATGTTTTCAGTAATAATAAAAGGATGTTGTCTTAGTTAGCATTTCCATTGCTATGAAGAGAAACGAGGGCAACTCTTATAAAGGCAGACATTTAGTTGGGGCTTGCATACAGATTCAGGGGTTTAGTCCAGCATCTTCATAGCTGGAAGCATGGCAGCTTGCAGGCAGACATGGTGCTGGAGGGGAGCTGAGAGTTCTACATCTTGAACTGAAGGCAGCTAGGAGAAGACTGTCTTCTAGGCAGCTAGGAGGAGGGTCTAATCCCCACAGCGACACACTTCCTCCCACAAGGCCACGGCCTGGGCCAAGCATATTCAAACCACTCCATTCTACTCCCTGGCCCCCATAGGCTTGTTCAAACACATGAGTCTGTGAGGGCCATGCCTAAACATATGATTAATGCAAAATACATTTAGTCCGACTTCAAAAGTTCCCATGGTCTATCACAGTCTCAACAGCGTTTTAAAGACCAAAGTTCACAGTGTCTTCTGAGATTCACACAATCTCTTAATTGTAATTCCCTATAAAATCAAAATAAAAACACAGATCACATACTTCTAACATCAAAAGACATATATTACCATTCCAAAATATCATACTGAGGAAATATTGAACCAAAACAAGACCAAAAACCAGCTGGGCTAAGGCCAAACTCAGTATCTCCATATCTAATGTCAAAGTGCTCTTCAGATCTCCAACTTCTTTCATCTTTGTTGGCTGTAACAAACTTCTTTCTCTTGGGCTGGTTCTACTCATCAGTAGGTATCCAGGTCTAGCACCTTTAACATCTTGGGGTCTTGAGGCAACTTCAGCTTCACAGCTTCTTGTTTCAATGTCTGTGATCCACATATGATCTTCTGGGCTCCTTCAAAAGGCTGGCATCACTTCTCCAGGTCTTCCCTCTGCAGCACGTTAGTCTCTAGTTGACTCCACTCCACTGCTGCTGCTGCTTTTAGTGGTTGTCCTATGGTACTGGCATTTCCAATATGCTAGAGTCTTCTGATGAAGTTTGGCTTCACCAATAGCCTCTCATAGGCTCCCTTCATGACGGTAAGCCTCAACTTATTTGCATGAGCCCTTCAGTCTTGGGCTATCAACTGCAACTGGGGCTTCATCTTCACTAATCACTTTGCTTTTCTCTCTCCATGACCCCTTCATGCCTTCAAAACCAGTACCACCTGGGTAATTCTTACACATTACCAAGTCCAGCTATAGCTGAGATACAACTTTGGTTATCTCTGATACTCAGCTTCTTTGTACTCTCAGAAAATTCCCAGAAAATGTCACCTCAGTGATGCTGGTCTCTTCTTAATCATTGCTAATTTTTTAGCTCCAGCTAACCAGCATCAATTGTCCCAGAAACCCCTTCTATTCTTGACTCTAAAGCCAGAGTCACATGACTGAAACTACTGAGTTCTGCTGATTGCTGGGGCTGGAACATGGACCCCTTGTTCTATTACATCCTTAAAGTCCTAAGCTTGGTCATCCTGGAACTTGCTCTGTTAACTGACCTTGCACCCAAAGATCTACATGCCTCTGTCTGCTGAGTTCTGGAATTAAAGTCCTGTACCACCACACCTGGACCTAAGCCTTTATCTACTTTGAACTTGCTCTATGTCAGGCTGGCCTTGCGCTCAAAGATTGGCTTGCCTCTGTTTCCTGGGATTAAAGGTGTGTGCCACTATCCCTGGGCTTTTCATGGCTAGGTTCTGGGACAGCTAAGACTGCAGAGATACCTTAGCACCAATGTCTTTCAGGATGGCCCATTAATCCCCACTTAAAGCATTCTGCTGCTTCCCAAATCCAAAGGCTCCAAATCCAGTCTACCAAATTAAAGTATGGGCAGGCCTATTATAGTAATATCCAACTCCCAGTACCATCTTCTGTTTTAGTTAGCATTTCCATTGCTGTGAAGAGACACCATGACCAAGACAACTCTTATAAAGGCAAACATTAATTTGGGGCTGGCTTACAGTTTCAGAGGTGTAGTCTAGTATCATTATAGCAGGAAGTGTGTCAGCATACAGGCAGACGCGGTACTGAAAGGAAGCTGAGAATTCTACATCTTGATCTGAAGGCAGCTAGAAGACTGTCTTCTAGGCAGTTAGGAGGGTCTCAAAGCCCACTCCCAGTGACACACTTCCTCCAACAAGGCTACACATGCTCCAACAAGACCACTGCCTTGCCAAGCATATTCAAACTACCACAGATGCTAACCACATCACAAGTATTGTATTAGGCCTGGGAGCTCTTTGCACTTTTGTAAATTGTATTTCTGTCTTCTTGGATGCTATTAAGTTCTACTTGAATTCTCCTGGTCTTCTGAAAATATTTTATTAATAGCTGTTTGCTTAAAGCAAATACATTTTATGTTGTGAAAGTCTTCAATGTTAATTTAACCTCTATCTTTTAAAATATGACATATATATGTTGATATGTTGGTGAAACGTGAAAGTGTAGGAACCTGTCATTGGAATTTGGGATTCATGCCCATTTAGTGACGGGGGTTGGAATGAAGTTTAGAGATTGCCATTTTAGAGAGGTGATCTTACATGCATAGGAGGCACTGGCTAAGCTGTCTTATGGATCAGACACCCAACAAGACTGTTCTGAATATCGGGGTTCTAGAACCCAGGCAACTGGACACAAAGGACACAAGAATTCTTCCTTTTCCGAGGCTCTAGGGAGAAGGCCTGGAACTAGTGAAGGATCACTTGCGCCTTGTGAGAATCAGAAATGGCTTCAGGGGATTCAGGAAGGTCCTGGGAACTACCACTCACTGACTGAGTAAGTAGAACCAGGTTCCTTCCACTGATCACCTAGGAAAATGGTCTACAGACAACACTGGGACTCTGCCTTCTCTGTAAGAGCAGAGCCTCAGCTGTTTTACTAACCCAGCAAAGGCACGCCCTCAGCATTGCCAAACAGTATACTTGGGGCTGCCATTGCTGTGGCTCTTGTCTTGATCTGTCTCCGAGCAGACTCTGATGCAATGGATGAAATCTGACTCGATTTGTAGGCTCTGCCTGACAAATTATTTATCTGCCTCTCTGTGCCTGGTGTAGGTAGAGCCACAGACCAACACATTTCCTATGAAGAGACAGATAGTATTGTAGATCTGGTGGTCTCCACACTCTAGCATGGTTCCTTGGGCCTGACATTGCACTGTGGAAACAATCAAGCACAATATATCACCATATGGGCAGACCAAGGTTCCAATAAAACCTTACTTGGAAAACTACACCTAGTTTGCAAGCCTGGTCCTTCACCAGCACCTAGTTGCTCCATTGCTTAGAAACTTAAAGCCCCTCTGTGGTTCTACACCAGTCTATGCATGCACACAGTCTGGTTTTCAACCTTATCTCTCAACTGGGGAATCTAGCTCTGTGGAAATAACTAGCAGTGTAGGAAGATTCTACACAGGTGCAGAAAACAACACTAGACGAAAACTGCACAAATCTTAAGTCAGTGTCCCAAGTAGGTATTGGAAACCTCGCACCAGCCTCATTCCATCAAAGCAGTACTGCTTGAAGAAGGTATTATTTGTATAGGAGATCTTGTTGGAAGCCAGTCACCAGAAAGAAGGGCAACTCTTGCTTCTCCACCCCCTTTAAATAATCTGTCACCAGCTTCCTTTGTTGTCTCTGTTCCTCATCTCACGACATTTCCCACTCCTGTAACCCACTGTCCTCTCTCCACTGTAATTCACCAGGCCAAACATATGGGTACCTCGACTGGAGTAATAGTGCAGAGACCCCTCAAAAGCCAAGCAACCAACCAACCGAACAAACAAGGAACCATCCGCTCGCAGTGTCAGATGAGAGGCTGATATGGTCGAAGCAATACCTCTCCATCTGAAAAAGTATCAAACTAGGAGAATGACAGAGAATAGATCTTTCACCAAACCAGATGTTCCATGTGTCCATAGGCCCTCCTATGTCTCATCTCTGGCTGCAACAAGATAATTCTGAGTGCATCTGTAGGGGACACCTCCCCTCCACGTGTTCTTCCTTTCTCTTCTATATGGAGAGTTAAGATGAAAATCTGGAACGCCATGATTTCTCCCTGGATGTCAGTGAGGGAGGGTTCATTTCTGTTTGATTCTAAAGACACAGCAGCAAGAGCCTCCAGTCTTATTCCTGCCCTGTATACTGTGTCTGAGTGGTTTTCTCCTTTTTTTTCCTGAGGGAGGTTCAGGATGGCTGAAAATGAACAGGAAGTACTCAGGTGGGGGAGCCCACAATCAGAAAGTCCTAAGGTGGGGGTGCCCACAACCAGGATTACTATATTCTGAAATTCTCACTGATGACTGGTGCCCTAGGGGTCAATCAATGTCTGACTGCTCTCCTGATCTTTGGCAGGCTCTGCTTCCAACAGGCCTTCAGGATGAAGGCTGTTGGTGTCTTCGCCCTAATTATCAGCTTCAGCGTAGTCGCAGAATCCAAAATCTACACTCGATGTAAACTGGCAAAAATCTTTGCGAAGGCCGGCCTGGACAATTACGGGGGATTTACCCTTGGAAACTGTGAGATTCCTACCAAGCCTCCAGCCTCAATCTACTTTTGAGAGTTGGTGTCTGCTATGAGGTGCTGTAGGTCCCCTCTATGTTTCCACCTGGTGGTCTTCAACTTGGCCATCTCTACCCCTACCAGAGATGGCTGCTAGCTCTTCACATGTTCTCCTTTCTGCACACACTTACCCTTCTCCTGTCTTCCCATAGCCCCTAGTTTGTCATTGCTACGGTCCTGTGCTCATAACCACAGGGAGGGAAAAGAAGAATGATGCCACCCATCTCAGTGTGAGGAGTAAGCTAGGCTTCCTCTTCCAGATGAGGCTCAGCTACTGGCTACTGTGCAGGTTCCGATATGGCTCCCTGCTCCTGTACACATCTCTGTATCCTGACAATATTTCTCATTTGTGTGTCCTGCCCAAAGGTCTGCTGGGAGGAGGCCACTGGATAGCATACAGAAAGAACTTCATCTCATGGAGCAGGCTGAGACAAAGTTCTTTCCCTCCCCATTTAGGGCTCTGCATGGCATACTATGAGAGCCACTACAACACTACAGCCCAGAAAGTCCTGGAGGACGAGAGCATTGACTATGGCATTTTCCAGATAAACAGCTTCACGTGGTGCAGAAATGCAAAAAAGCATCAGAAGAATCACTGCCATGTTGCCTGCTCAGGTACTGTTTCTGATCACGCAGATTTGTCAGCTTCAGGGGCAAAGATAAGATCATAGATCGAAGGACATACACGTGTATCTGCTTTAAAACTCAGAAGTCAAATTCACAAGTAAGTCTGCTCCAGGGCATGCGGATGACTCGGTTGCTTCTCCTGTGGTGTATGTGTACAAATTCCTGCGAGGGTGGTTTTTAGTAAGCTCTCTATGAAGACAGGGTGAACAAATGACCTAGGTCTTTTTGTGGATTAAAACATTCCAGTTTTCAGCGGGGATGGAAAGCATTTCTTGCCATGGGCATATCAGAATTGGTCTTCTTTGTGCACAGGACTGTTTACTTGAGTGTATTAAGACAAACTAGGATTCACTTCCTGCTCCTCCACTTCTGTTATTAAGGAACATATGTATGGCCAGTATGAAGATCAGAAAGCAATAAAACATAGCAGGCATGCTCTGCTTCACCAAGCCTTACCCAGTGAACAAGAGTGTGTGCTCATATGAAAGCTAAGTGTATGGCTGGACGGGACAGGGATCGATTGATGGGCTCCAGAGAAATTCCAGGGATTGGGGATCTGTTGGGTAGTACTTGCATGGCATGCTGGGAACCCTAAGGTCAGTCCCTAGCTCTATCATGAAAAGAAACAAGGGTTTACTAAAACCTCTAACCTAGGATATGAAAGATACACAGGATTTGAGAATCCAGAGACGAGAATCATTCTAGGCAAAGGAAATGACAGAAATAAAGAACTACACATGGAAACGTTTAGGAGCAGGGGAATACTGAGACATTCCTCTTATGGGGAGAAAAAGGGAACTAAAGAACCATAGCAAACATCCTAGGAAAGGCTGGGAACTGCTGTTGGAGGGGTGGGTGGTGGCTAGACTAAGGAGTGATTTGCAAGAAGGGAATGAAATAGGTCAAAGGAGACGCCACCTAAGCATCACTGTATTGAGAGCAAGTCCTCAGTGATGGTCACAGGGGGAGAAGCTGGACATAAGGGGAGGAGCTGGACATAGGGGGAGGAGCTGGAGAAGAGGAAACCCAGCTATGAAGCAGGCAGGAAAGATCCAGGAAGACTGCTGTGTTCTCTCTTCCTTTCTCATTCACTGACATAGTCCCAATACCTAGAGCATTATCTGGCTATTGTTGGTGATCAAAAAAATATTCACTTATTAAAGACAGAAACAATAAAGGACAGAGTTGAAGTCAGTGAGAAAATACTCTTGGCCAAATCCTTGGGGAGCAGAAAATAAACTGTGTTTTAATTGATCTTTGGTAACATTCAAAGACAAGCAGCAATCTTGTTGCATGGACGGAAGACTGAATCATGCATTGATTGGCCTAGAGAATTGTCCATACTCAGTTAGTGCGGAATGGTCAGAGCTTTCTGAGGCAACCCCTGGTGTTCACTAGCCCTCAATATAAAACACTGCTCTGTCAGCCCCGGGTCTGCTTCTTCCCCTTGATTTTAGGTTTCTCTTCCGGATCCATTTGAAACAAATTGGTGCTGTCTTATAGTTGAGGGCTATTGATGATGTGCAGAAGATTCCTTTTTCGTTTTCTATCTTCTGTGCTCAAACTACCTGTATCTTTGTCTTCCTGCAGGAAAGACTTTTCAACCCTCCTAGGTCTAGGTCAATCTCATTAGCCTTCTCTAACAGCTTGCTCATAGGGACTTCCTGTTAAGTGAGATAATTAGACCTGTGCATCTTCGGTACCCAGAGCTGAATAATGGGTGCCTGAGGTTTGTTCTCTGCTTTGGTTAATTTCAATTATCTACTGGATTGGTATGAGAGACAGCTAGAGAACTAATGAGGCACACCTCTGAGCATGTCTGTGAAAGTATTCGCTGAGTTTAACAGAGGAAGAAAGATGTGCCCTAATTGTACGCAGCCCCCTCCCATGATTGGAATAAAGGGGGTGAAAGGAACTGGGTATAGTGATACTTGCCATTAATCCCAGCACTTAGGAGGCAGAGACAGATGGATCTCTGTGAGTTCAAAGACAGCCTAGTCTATATAGTGAATTCCAGGGCAACTAGAGCTACAGAATGAGACACTCACTATCTTGGAAAAACAGAGAGGGGGGAGAGAGAGAGAGAGAGAGAGAGAGAGAGAGAGAGAGAGAGAGAGAGAGAAGAAAAGGGCTGGAAGAAGGGGGTTGGGCAGCATCCACAAATCCATTTCTCTGTATGAGCCAATGCATAATTTGAACCCTTTCACAGCACTATAAGAAAAGCTTGTGCTGCCCATGCCACGATGCTGTGGTCAGTTGGAGGCATCAGTAGAAAACCACATGACCTCATCCCTACTTGGCAAGCACTGTGCCCATCAGGGATCACTGAGAAAGCTAGAACAAGGGGGAAAGGAGCATCTTGAGAACAGAACGAAGAAAGAGCTTTGGGGATTTAGCAACTGGTGGCAGAAAGCAAAGCTCGAAAGATCAGAGAAGGAAAATACCATGAGGAAATCTCTCATAGCAACATGAGAGAGAGAAAGATGGAAATCAGGAGAAATGTGGACAAGATAATGAACAAGATTGCAGAATACAATGATATGAGCTTTGATAAGAGAGAAGAAAATGTTCAACCTTTCATCAAGTTCCCATCTCCACCCACAGCACAACATACACCAAAGAACCCAAACTAGGGGCTAGGACTCCAGCATGTAAGACCTGCATTGTGACTCGCAGAATGGAGGCTCACTCTCAGGTGCACCCTTCCAAAACTACAGAATGGTAAAAAGAGAGGAAATCCACTATGTGTTTCTACTAAGAAAAAGAACATCTGTGGTCCATAGGAAGCTTAAGCAACATATTTCTCAACTGCAATACTGGTAGTGGTAGAAAGAGGAAAGGTGTCCAAAATTCTGAAGAAGAGTAACTTGCAATAGAAATTCCTTTGTTAGTCAAATCATCAATACATTTTGAGTATCATTAATACATTTTTAAGACAAGTTGTTAAAAACTAAAAAATTCACCTTGTATATCATATGGTGTTCTGACTTCACAGAAAACTCAGTTTATAATTATGGAAAAAATAACAATTTTATTATTTCTTTGATAATGTCATGATAATATCATGGTTTTGATCATACTCCCTCTATACCCAACTTCTCTCAGATCCACCACCCCTCCATGCACCTCAGTGTTCTTCCTCTCTCTCTCTCTCTCTCTCTCTCTCTCTCTCTCTCTCTCTCTCTCTCTCTCTCTCTCTCTCTCTCCTTCCCTTTCTCCTCATGAGTCCAGTCTGTGTTACCCAGCTAGTCTTAGAAGTGGGGTCTAGAGTATGGTTGACCTACCAGGAGTCACACCATTAAAGAAAATGGACTCTCCTAGCAGATATCAAATGGCAGTAATTCCTCAGCTCATAGTGGCGTTCCATGCCCACCCAAACTTGCCATGCTGGGATTCTTTCTGACTTGAGCTTGCAGATCCTTATGCATGTTGTCACCGCCTCTATAAGTAGTTCATATGTATATGTCCTGTTGTGTCTGGAAAAGGGTTCCCTTGAAGTCAACTATCACCTCTTGCTCTTTCAGACTTTCTGACCCCTCTTCTGTAAAGATCTCAAGACTTTCACTGAGGGGTGTGGATATCCTACTGGGGACTGAGCACTATAATTTCTCATCTATTCATCTTCACCAGTTGAAGGTTTTGATATTAATTGCCATCTGCTTCAAAAGAAAACTTCTCTGATGAGGGCCAAGTGATGTTTTGATCTCTGAGCATAATAACAAGCCTTTAGGAGCCACTTTCATACTGTGTCCATTTGGCACAATAATACTGTTGAGTTCTCCCTAGGGTCAATGCACGCCCAGCCATAGATTCTCAGCCATGGCCACAGTGCCAGATATGGGTTTCATCTATGGAGCAGGCATTGGATTCTATCAGAAAGTGGTTGGTTTCTTCCACAACATTCATGCCACTATTTTGCTGGTGGGCATATCTTGTCAGGGTGGTCATTATAGATTACAAGATGAGATTTAGATTATTCTTCTCCACCAGAAGCCAGCTGCCTATCTTAACCCAACTAATCCCAGCACTATGTTCTGCCATGCGGCTAGTTCTACCTCTCTGATCTGCTCTGGTCTGACCCTTCACCGCATTGTCCACTGGTGAATCTTCCATGTCTCACTTCTTCTCCAAGCATATCTCTCTCTCTCTCTCTCTCTCTCTCTCTCTCTCTCTCTCTCTCTCTCTCTCTCTCTCTCTCTCTCACACACACACACACACACACACACACACAAAAGTTCTGCCCTCCACTTCCTGTCCAGCTATTAGCCATCAGGTCTTTATTGCAGCCAATCAGATACAATTCAAAATTGCCTCTAGGCTAGTGAGGAAAGACACATGTTTTAAAATATGATGCTAGAGATGGGCCATAGAAATAACAATACCAGGATCCTGCCAGCATTTAGCTCTCTGTGGGTAAAGAATTAACAACTGAAAATACAGAGACATATGATGTGGCCCAACACACAAATCAGGAAAACAAAGGCAGCGTGAATCCAGTAACCAGGAACTCAGCAAAGGAGAAAGGCCAACACAATGTTCAGTATGGCCTAGAAAATATATGTAATCTACATGATTTACAGCCTTAACAACTGATCTTTGCTCTCAAGCACAGTTTTTCTCCATGGCAAACAAGCATTTAAAGAAAGCTTGGGTGCTCTGTAGTTATCAAATGGATAACTATTCTGTCTTGTCTTAGTTCTGGTAAGAGTGAGAAAGATATTCTTAAATTATTGACTCTGATAGCTTTGTTTCTTCTTTCTAATACATGACTTTCTGAAGCTTTGCTAATAGGTAATGCTTATTGGTAATGGCAGTCTTCTCAGTGGGTTGTCCCTGCTCTCACTACTGTATGTGCCTCCCCTTAACTAGG
Organism: Uromys caudimaculatus; assembly: GCA_028551405.1. Lineage (NCBI taxonomy): Eukaryota > Metazoa > Chordata > Mammalia > Rodentia > Muridae > Uromys > Uromys caudimaculatus. The sequence continues at coordinate 64,471,804 of CM052714.1, forward strand.
GGACCATCTCTTACACAGACACGGGAGAATAGCCTGAGAGTAACCCCAGTTTCTTCTGGGAAGTGTCTACATGGCCGCTTTCCCTCTGTCCTTTGGCTTTTAACTCATCTCTGTCCTGGTGCTGAGAGATTTTATAGGCAGAAGACGGTTAACTTTTGTGTCCGTTCTGGCAATCATTGCTTCTTATTGACAGGACCAAGGTTAGCAACTGCCTTTCCAAAGGGCACACAGTAAATATTTCATTTAGGCTTTTCAGGCCATACGGGTTCTGTTGCAGTTACTAAACCATGATGTAGTGTGAAAACAGCCACAAAAATATGTAAATGACTAGGCATGGCTGTTTTCCAATAAGACTTTATTTACAATCAAGAGCGGGGGGAAGGGGCATGAAATTAGTCAGCCAGGTGCTTGCTACGCAATATGAACATCTGAGTTTGGATCCCCACAACTAACATAAAAACCATGGCACAGTGGGTGTGATCTCAGCAATATCGGGAAGAGAAGAGGATCCTGGAACCTTCTATGGCCTCCAGTCTAGGCAATCAGTGGGCAACAGTTTAAGTAAGAAACAATTTCTCAAAAAAATAAAATAAGATAGGAAGCAACAGAAGACCCCTGATATCAACTTCCAGGAGGCACAGGCCTGTGGGTACATATGTACATGTGTACACACGTGAACACATACACACTTGCTCACAGCATGACATCTGATGCGTGCTGTGTCCTGACTTAGACCCCTTGCTACTTGTTGTATCTCAGGGCTTTGTGCCCATGTATTTCACTTCAGCAATCTGTGCACCTCATTATGAATTTCATTATTTTTCACTTTGAATTGTTAGCTGGCAGGCCACGTTATAATGAGGGGGCAGCTTTCACTGGGGGACACACATGCCTCACCTTCAGCACTCTTCAAGCCCCGGACAGCGTCCTCTGGGCAGGCGGTTAGGAGCAGTCATTCTCAATGAATCCCTTCAACTGTTTCTCTTCCTGTGGTGGAGGGCTCCTAACAAGCACGCCCGGCTTTCTCTGTCTGAAAGTGACTCTTTCACCTTCATTCTTGAGATATTTCATGTATAAATAAAGGACATATAGGATACATATGGGAATAATATGCCTCAAAAGTGAAAATATGTGTATAAAGTATTATGTGTCTCTATAGAGACATGAAATTCTAGATGACAAGACTAATTTTCAGTTCTTCTTCAGTATGCATCTCCTTCTAGATTCTGACTTGGACCTGCCTTACGCACTCAGTGCTCTCTCTTCAGTCACTGAGTTCTTCCTTTTCTGGGGTCTATTTTAGTAATTTCCATTGGTTCTTCAAATTCTGTGTTCAAAATCTCGGATCTTTTTTCCTGAACTGTTTTGTTTATTAAATTCATCCCCTTACCTTCTTTGGCCTCTTGGTAGGAAATTCTTTTAGACTCCATCTTATACCACACGTTTCTCTTTCCATTGACAATTTTTATCTTTATTATGAGTTTTGTATTGGCACCTCCTTTTACACATAAGGGATTTTCTGGCTACTGGATAGATTAAGTTACACCTTAGTGGGTGTCTGGTTTGTTGTTCCTGTCAGAAGCATTGAATTTTGACAAGGAACTGAGTTCACCTTTGAGTTCCATGACAGTTCTAGACTATGCTCTGTGTGGCGAGTTCATCCTCTTTCAAAGCAGGATTCTCCTGGCATCTGTCTGGAGTGCTCTTGATGTTCACTGAGGTCTCTTCCTCCTGAGTAGCCAAGAGTAGGTAAGTCTCCCAACCTGCTGAGCCCTGTAGATGTCCGGCTCCGGGGCATTTGTTCCTTCCCAGCCCAGGGAGCCAGACCCTTGGCTTACCCAGATTGAGGCATGATCCACCTCGCTTGCCTCTCAGACACTTTCTACAAATTCTTGCTCCAGGGCTTCTGATATTTCAGTTTTCACTGACTTAGTCTTTAAGCAAAAAGTCATGGCAATGGCAGGGCTCTGAGCCTCCATTTTCTCTCTTACGGGTCCTCTACCATCAGGTGTCCAGGGTTTCACCGTTTCCAGCTGTTGGCAGCAGGAAGGAATGTTGTTCTTGCTCTCACAGATGTGCTTGACTTGATTTGCACTTTATCCACTTAATACTATTCAACTTCAATTAAGGAAGTCTCAGGTTAAACAAGCTAATCCTTGTGTGGGGAGCTAAAGTGTTGGTGGTTGGTGCTTAGGACCAAGGAATGTCCTATCTGTTTCCACATCACCGTGAGATGATGTATAATTTCTGAAATGGCATGAAAACTGTATTTCTAAAATGCCCACCTCCCTTCTTCAAGCTACTCAGACAGAACTTATTTTTAAGTACTTGCTGCCATTCAACTGCGTTACCCTCCCAGTTTATACGTTAGAAACAGTCTGGCAATTGCATGGCTGGCATTTGAAGTGGGGTACTTGGAAAGCAGTTCAGGTTAGGATCGGGGCCCCATCTTAGCCATTAGTGATTTTATAGGGCAGGGAGGGAGGCCTGAGTGAGCATGTGCTCTGTCTTCCAAGTCAGGTCCTCTGTCATGTACTCTCAGCCAGCAGATTCCAGCAGCATGCTCTAAACTAAATTTATTGATTAAGTGTCTAGTCCTTGGCCTTTATTTTGTTAGGGCCCCAGAAGATGGACTAAGTAAATATTTACAAATATAAATTAAACACCCGCAAATATATACATGCATATACATGAATGCATAAATACGCATACCATTTATGACTTTTCTGATATAATGGCAATCTTTATTTTATTTCAAAACATAGGCTTTGCTAATGAGAGATGGTTACAGGAAAGAAAGTGACTGCTGGTGTCTCCAAATATTATGGTCCATGTGTGCTAATCTTAGTCCTCATTGGATTAGCATCTAAGTTGGCCTTTGTTACTTCAGAGAAGAGAAAGAGTGTGAGCCAGGACCATGGAGGTTGTAATTATTTGGGAGGCAAGGGGAGGCATGGGACTTGGGCACACTCTACATATGGATCCTGAAGAACTGTTCCTATTCTTGTCTGACTAGACAGCATTGTCTATTTAGGGTAAATTGAGCAGAAACAATTATTGGCATGAATCTTGCTAAAAGCCTGCTGCCTCTCCCAATTTCTACCCTCTGCCGCCCCTATGTGGTGACTTCTCTGTTTCAATGTCTCTGCTCTGCATCTGGTTCTTCATTTCTCAGCTCCAAGCTTCCTAAACACTAAATTAATCCAGTCATTTCAAAGAGACTTTATTTTACTATTTATTTATTTATATTTATTTATTTATTTAATAAACAGTATTAGTTTTCTGTCATCCAGACTGGGCTCAAACTTCTTATATAGCTGAGGCTGGCCTTGAACTCATAACCTTCTCGCCTGTACTTCCCAAGAGATAGACTCACAGCCACACCCCACGACACTCAACTCTAGGTAGCGCTTTGGAGACTAACCAAGCTCACAAACAGCTTCCCCCATGTTGCCCTCTCCCCTAAGCCACACCACCCGATCCTGCTGTGAGCGAGCCCTATTCAGGGCTCAAGCTGCCTTCCAAGACCCACTCCTGTCCTAAGACACACACATAGGATGTACTCCTACCCAGAAGAATGGAGCTTGGCAGGCTCCTCCTTACAGTGTATAATATTCCCTTCCCGCCTCTTGGGACATCATCAATGCCCTTTTCTCTAGGGTCACCCCAGCCACTTCCAAACACAGGCTTGTTCGCTGGGCATGTGGGCTCAGTTTATAGGGACAATGACGGTACCCGCGGAAATGAATGTTAATGGGTATGTTCATGCAGTACTTACGGTGTGCCTGACACAGTTAATGCTATGTAAACTGGATTAACTAATGACAATGAATAGCTGCTGTAAATATGTGTGTTTCTAGAGACAAGACTTACGAGGTGGCAAAGCTCTGCTTCTCTCCATAACACTAAACTGAAAGCAGTGGTTTGTTGGCCATTTCAGCTGCTCCTACCTCCACATCAATCCAGTCTCGGGTTTCTTTCCTTGTTACATGGTAGTTTGTTTTAAATCAAAATAAGCCACATTTTGAAGAAATTTGCTTGAAGGGAATGTCACAACCATGATCTTCTAAGAAAAATAATATTATTAAAGTAATATTATTAAAACTAAGCGAGCACAATGAAGGGAAAATCCCACTTCTAGCAAATTTACAAACAATTCCCTATTATGATGTTTTATTAAAATGTGACATTTCAAGTCGATGTTTCTTCTTTCTGGTCCTTTTTTTCTGACAGTCAGAATAATGCATTTCTATTGTAAAATGTTAGGCTATACAGCAGTGTTGTCAAAGCATTGATGATGACAGCTGAGAGCTAAGCCTCATTAAGGCACTGGCAAGTTCACAACCTTTTTCCTAAAGCTGTCCAATAGCCCTTGTGTAAAGGTGGAACCTTGTGTGCCACAGGATGGGGAAATCCACCAGACGGCGAAGCACCTGAAATCTATCTAAGACAACTGATAAGCTGAGGCGTCACATGGATTTAGTGTTAAATTTACTGTGTGTTATCTTTCCCAGCCTTAATTTAAGTATAATTCACAAAAACTCTTTGTAAAGAATGTATACAATGTTGTGTTTTCATATCCAAATATATTATGAAGTGATTTCTACACTCAGCTAGAGGCACATCCATAGTTACTGGCTATATGTATGTGTGAAATATGTGTGCTATGTATGGGGTGTGGTACATGAATAGTGCCTCTGTGTGGTGTGAGTATGTTTGTGTATGGTATACGCGTGCATGTGTGTGGGAACGGTATGGGTGGTGTACAGTGTAGGGAGAGTGTGTATTGTGTGTGCTATGTGTAAGAGGTATATCTTGTGTATGTAGTATGATATTTGTATGCACCTGTGTGTTATGTATGTGTGCATAGGGTGTATGTTATGGTATGTATGTGTATTGGTACATATGTTGACTGTGAGTGGGGGTGGGGGGAAGGTGGTGTGTTGGGTGTGATGTATGCTGTATGCTGTATGGTGTATGCTATTAACTACATAATCGTTATGCTGTGCGCTGGCTCTCCAGAACCGTTGTATTTTACATCTGGAAGTTTGTACTGTGATTAATGCCTCCTTGCCTCCTCCTGCCTCCTCTAGAAACCACCATTCTCTCTTCAGATTTGTACCTGGAGAAGCCACCTTGCTGTGGGTTCTAAACCTCCTTGATGTAAACATGAGAGAAAAAGTCAAACAACAAACAAACAAACAAACAAAAAAGAAAACAGAAAAAGAAAAGTGTTGAGGTTTGGTCTTTGCTATCTATGTAGTGCTAAGTGTGGGCTCCCAGGACCTGGTTGTCCCAGAGATGAAAGAGTATGCACATTAGACTTTTCTGTTGTAGAAATTATCTACCCTGTCTTTGATCATTTAGTTCCCAGATAAAAAAACACACACAATCTTTATATTTTCAATAAGCTTTAAACAGCACAAGAGCTGGGCAGATACCCACCTCTATGCTATTACAATGCTTTCCTATCAATAATGCCAGTTATTTCTTACTATTTACTATGTTTCATCTGGGTCATGTTTTTTGACTCAACCCATGGCAGCTTCTTGTTCCTCCTCCTGCACATTCTTTTCCTTGTGGTCCCTCTCGGACCCTAAGCCTTGGAATCCTAAACCCCACCCATGTCTCTTCTGCCCAACTATTAGCTGTTGGCACCTTTATTTACCAATTAGAAATGACTTGGGTCCAGGTGCAAGTGTGCCCTCTCATCTCTGGGACAACCAGATCTTGGGGGCCCACACTTAGCACTACAATAGGTAGCAAAAGACCAAACCTCAACACTTTTCTTTTTTTCTTTTTTCTTTTTTGTTTGTTTGTTTGATGTTTGACAATTTCTCTCATGCTTAGATCAGGGAGGTTTAGAGGCCATTTCTAGGCAAATAGCAACCACCATTCTCACAATGAGTACAGACTTGAAAACAAAAAACTGTATTGTTGGTGATGACATTCATGTTTTCCTGTAAGAAAGTCACAGATCTCCCAAGCCCCTTCCTGAAAACTGCAGAGGGAGGCTCTGGCATAAGGAAGCTCTGGCATAAGGAGGCTCTGGCATAAGGACGCTCTGGCGTAAGGACGCTCTGGCAAAAGGACGCTCTGGCGTTAAGACCCCCAAACAGCCGAAGCCCTGCTGACCCTCATGTCTCCTTCCTTTACAGCCTTGATCACTGATGACCTCACAGATGCCATTCTCTGTGCCAAGAAAATTGTTAAAGAGACACAAGGGATGAACTATTGGTGAGTGTGTCCTTGGGAGACAGGGCTGGCGTGCATAGTCAGTGATGTCAGACCTACAGTGTGTCTACTCATCGTGGCTAGCATGGACATGGGAAACTGCTATCTGCAGAGTGGTCCAAACAAGAGGCATGGGTGTGTTGATATTCATCTCATGAGAGTGAGGGTCCAGAGGAACATAGTACAAACAAGTATGGGAAAAGTCTCGCTCTCTTGTGAAAGGAAAGGACATCTCTTGATACACCAGGCAGCAGGGAGCCTGGCTTTGCTCTGGATTCATGACGAGACTACAGCAATATTTGGTGGAGACCAATAATAAAGAGACGTGAGGATGGAATGCCCCAGTATGAGAATGACAACTGGTCTGAAACCTTGCCCAAGACTGAGCAGGATCCATATGTGAGCACGCTTCTGTGTGAGCCTCAGCTGTATGTCTAATGAATCCTGCTGATCAGGCTGCCGTTTGGTCAGAGCTGTGGGTCGCAGGGATCCGTCCCTAGCAAAGTACTTTGCTTGTTGGTGAGGCAGATAGTGACTAGGAGAAAACAGGGCAAGGGTGGAAGGACAGAAGGCATACATGAGATAGAAGAATGGCACATGGAGGTTGAAAGCCTGGAGTATCCCCTGGAGGTCACACCTACAGCCGTTTGGTTGGTGCGCTTTCTTCTGCTGGCCCCATTTCTATCTCCTCCTCAGGCAGGGCTGGAAGAAGAACTGTGAGGGCAAAGACGTGTCGGAGTGGAAGAGAGGGTGCGAGGTTTCCTGATCTGCACCAGGTGCGCGGGCACTTTACCATGGCTCCTCAGATTTGGAATGAGTACCCCTTTTCCCTCACAGTATCCCTTCTCAAAACTGGAGAGGGACTCCAAGCTGTATTTTAAGAAAGTAAATATTTCCCTTTATGTCTTCACTCTCTTTGACCTGAGTTCAATGATGTCATAATAACTTGATGATGCGAGTACTTGGGAAATCATCTCCACAATGTGTAAGGCCTAGAGAGAATAAACTTTTCTTCTTTGTTGTAAAGATTCCCAAGGATGTAGCTGTGACATATCTGTTCAAAAATGAGATTTTCAAAGGTCAAAAGTTGCACTGTTAAGGAACCTTACGAAGGCTACCAGACAGTTTGACAAGTCCTACATCCCCAAGAGACAGTGGCCATTCTTTCTGGCCAGGGAACACTTCTCAGATCAACACAGCTGGAGAGGACGCTCCCGCAGCCTGGGTGGAATCCTGATGGGAACTCTGGTGGGACGAAAAGATGATATCATGGTTCTTATCACCAACATCCACGACATCCACCTGAATTAAACCTACCAGTCCACCTGATGGTCAGGTTGAAAAGAAACTCAGGGTAAATGGCTATCCGGGTGTCCTATTAGCATACCAAAGTGCATGCTGGCTTCCAGGGTCTCCCTGTTAATCCCTGTTACAGAGTCCCCCTCTTCTCAGCTCTTCTCACCCTGTCCCCAACTCTCAATGTCTCTGGCTCATGAGCTGCCCTTCCCCCAGTCCCATTCCTATATAACCCTGACATGTCAGCACTTTCTTGTCCTCATGTTATACAATGCCAAACTGCCTTCATCTCAACACGTGCAGATTGGACCAGCTTGGCTGGGCACCTGATGACCACGTGAAAGGACTCGATCTACGACACAGTGGCCTGAGGACATCAACCCCCAGAGATATTTCCAGGATGGCTATGCTGGATATGGGGATGGCTCCCTCTGCTGATGCACAGAGCAGGATGGCTCTGACCCAGGGTTCATGTCCCGTTTCCTGTACACATCTTTCTGTCCCACTGGGCCACTGTTGGTTGAAGCTTCTTTGTACTAAAACTGTTGAGTGCAAGCTGACATAGACTGCACCAAACTGAGGGTTGTTGGAGAAATGTGTCACAAAGCAATAAGCCGCAGTGAGGACAAAGTCCCCAGGCTGATGAGCACTGTCCCAACATGTCCAAAACTTGTCCTTCAAGTTTCTTTGTGGTCACTGCCCAGCTTTGACTGTGGCCCACTTCATGTCCACTAGCTTAACTGGCATCTTTAATCTTTGAAAAATCCTGACAGCTATTTGTCAAAGAATACACCCCAGCACTGTCACAATTTAACAAGTATCATAAGCCACGGGAGAAAATGCTTTTGAAAACCATTTAACAATTGAAAAATAATTCTATAAGATGACTACAAAACTGAAAAAAAGTAGAATCCCCTAAGGTCCTCTAAATCAATAGCCTGTGCCAGTGGAGACCCACAAATATGTATTTTCCACTGTTGTGACCCAGTCATCCATCTGTCCTGCAGGCCTCATTCTTAGTGGGCTTCCTACTTGATTAAAACCAGTGGCACCAAGTTAGTGGATGAGCTTGGCACAGACCTGGCACCAGCCATCCAATGTCTAGGGGAAAGGGAAAACATCCCCAAAGTTCAAGATAATGGGAAGCTCGCTGGCACTGCAATGTGATTCCCCTCTCCCTTTCTCTCTTTCTCTCTCTCTATCTGTGTCTCTGTCTCTCTGTCTCTCTCTCTGAAAAACTCAACTGTCTAAGCCAAATGTTTTATTTATTCACTACCTCTGCAAATACTAATTTAGGATGAAAATATGATTTCCCATAATTCAGAAATGCAAGAGGAAGTGATTACTTCTATTCTTAGCTTACCTTTATTTGATAAAAGAGTCTTGAAGCGGCCACCCCTTTCTAGCCCTGCATGTGGTTTTCATGACATTCGGGAGTAGACTTTCTTCTTATTTTCCACTGGATGCTTCTTTTTCCCTTGGAAACTAGTTCTTGAGAGCCCCTCCCCCAACATCTCTGCCCTTTGCACCTCACCTCGCTCTCTGGTGGCCCTAACACTTTCTGGACCCTCTGCTATCTTCCTAGCATCTCTTGCATTTAGCATGCCATTTTCCCTCTAAGGATGATTGACGCTGGTTCTTGCCTAGGTTGGAAAACTTTGCTCCTTTGTTGCAGCTAATTAGAGCTCAGCCCAGCCTGCATGAGGTTTCCCTCTCCTCTGACCCTCAGAGGTCTTTCCTCTGAGCTCATATTAGCCAGTGCTGATATTCCTACCCAGTCTGTAGACTCCTTAATGCCTGGATTATACCTTTCCACTCCCTTGGTTTTCCACAGTCCCCTTTGCAGGAATGACCATGTAATAGTTGATCATGAAAACTCTGGGGCTGTTTGGTACTGCTGAGCACCTGGAATGACAGAAGGACAAATGAGAGGCAATTCCTTGCATTTATAACATTTTTATATTCAAGATGCTGCTTGCAAGAGCTTCGGTGTTGAGTAAAGCATGCCTCGTTTCCTGCCAGTCACTCAGATGCAAACTGAGGAAGCATCTCCCTCCCTCCCAGTGTAACACATCCATCTCAGCTTATTCTCCTATGAGATCAACAGAGAAAAGGAAAGAAGCTATTATGTACACTTTAGATCTGGAATGTTCCCTAAAGGTTCATGGTTGAACGGTTGTCTCCCAGCTGACAGTGTTATTTAAAGTGTTAGAAACCAGAAGGTGAGACCTAGCTTCTCAGGTAGGAACACTTTGTGTACAAGTGTAAGGATCTGAGTTCAAATCCCTAGAACACACTCAGCACTATGGGAGAGGAGACAGCAGGAACTCCGGGGCTTGCTGGCCATCAATTTAGCTCTAGGTTCAGTGAGAGACCCTGTCTCAAGAAAATAAAGCAGCAGGTAATAGGATATCTGATGTCTTCTGGTACATGTACAAGGGCATAGTCACATCTGCCTGCACGCACATTGCCTGTGTGCACACATACACACAAAAGACATTTCTTAAAAAGTTTAGAAGGTGGGGCCTTCACTGAGAAAGCACACCATTGGAGGTGTGCCTTCGAATGGACATTGAAGCCCCCCCTTCCTCTCTTTCTGCTTCTTGGCTACCATCTCTCTACTACAAGGCTCTGGTTTACGGTAGAGATCATGGCTCATGACCCTGAAGTCTTGAACCAAATGCCATCTGCTCCTTTGTCCCAGGTGTTTTGTCCCACTGGCAGGACCCTGGCTGACTCACAAGCTAACTGGTCCACTGGGGGCCAGAGAAAGCATTCTTTCATTAGCCTGCTACAGAGGGCATGCTTCTGACTACTAGGCTCCTCACTGCTGAGGCGATATATACCAGGCTGTGGCAGTGTCTCATCTCTTCTCTGACTTACCTGTTAATCTCTGATTATAATGAAAATCTGTATTTATCATGAATCATGAAGGAAAATATTTTCCCAAACTACAAAGGTGAAGTCTCATCATTTAATAGCTACAGTTAATATTTTGTTGGTTTCCCTACCACTTTATCTACCCCATGTATTTTATGTTGTATCTTTCTCTCTTTTTGCTTACTACACCACGAGAGTCCTGCCACAGAAATGTCTTCCAAAATATTCACATGGAAGAGCCTAAGAGTTCTCATGATTCTTCATTTTCTCTTTCCTCTGCAGTTGTAACTTTGAGTTAACGAATAGCATTTTCAGACCTTGGACTCTAAGCCAAATCCTGCAAAATATCCTTTTTCCTCATTGTTTACTCTGCTCCAAACTTCATCCAAAGTCTTCAATGTATTTTTACAGTCTTGTCACCCCATGGCTTCAGAGAGCATCAAGAGCTTCTTTGGGGTGAGTCTGAAGGAGATTAGAAGATGTTGATCACAGTCTCAAACAATTAGGATCTGTTATCTGTCATTGGTTGGTTCTGTAATGGAGAAAAATTAGTTTCACTGTCCCTGGTCATAGATCAAAGCCAATACCACACAGGGCAAAGAGCTCTGAAGAAAGTGGCCAAGCTAGCTGCATGACTAGCTGTGTGCACAGACAGGGAACTGTGGGCCTGCATCTTTCTTGCCCAGTGGGAATGATGAGTGTCATAGAAAAGGGGAACTGTCCAACTGTACAATAGCCGGAGCACATGGCACAATGCAGACCTGGACCATGGTTACTGCTGCAGCCCAACCCACTGGCTCTCCCTTTCCCAGTGTGTTCTAGCAGGTGATTTCTCAGGGCTCTGCAAACGCTTCTCAGGTGCCACCACATTCCGCATGAGATAGTGAATGACGACTCACTTCCGGAGGAAAAGAAGCAAATCCCAACCGAAAGAGAGCCCTATGAAACTGTGGTTGCATTTATTTAAAGACATCTCTGTAACTGTAATTTCCAAGTTATAGGGAATAAATAAACAACTAAATAAAACCAACTCTGTGGCTAGATTTTCCTGGCTGCTCACTACCACATCCACACTGGCAGGGCAGTCCTTGGTAGGGAAGAAAAACCTAAATCTATAGTTACCTTGAAAAGCATTCATGCAAAAATAAAGGCCAGATTCAGAAGTAATCTGACTTCTGCATTGCCTTTCAAAACAGTATCCTGTTACAGGCTAAAGCAAACAGAGCAGTTTGGAGCTGACAGGCTGCGCAAAAGGGCAGATTGGAAAAGATTAAATATTTGTGCAAAACCCCATGCCCCCCTTCACAAAGGGCTGCCTTAGTCTGGAATAAAAGGAAAGGAAAGCAGGGGAGGGGGTGGGGGCTAGAAGAAAGCCTTATCTTTGCTGGGGAAGACTGGGGGTGGGGATGGGGGGGAGAATGTGGAGCGAAAACATCAGAGAGGCATGGGGTTCTTTGCCTGCCAGCACAGGGCTGGGCTCCCGTCCTGAGCTCCTAGGCTGCACTTTTGACCCCTTGGGGAAGCCAGACCACTTGGGCTCAGGCACATATGGAAAGGAGATAAGTGGTTGCTTTGAAATTGCCAGGCTGGGACAGCAGAGAAGCTGGGAAGAGGCACAGCCTCATTCCGCCATCACCCGTCAGCACCAGCACATTAATTTGCAGGAGCTGGGGTGCAGGGAGGAAGTGAGTGGAGGCAGGAAAGGAGTGAGGTCTGAATTAAGGTCAGAGAACGAACGGGTCCTATGCACATCAGTTCCCTGAAGCAAGGCCTGCTGGTGGGCACCAAAGAAACACTTGAGAAAGGGGAGATTGTTAACAATTGCCATTTTCAACTCCAAGCTAGTTTTTGCCCCAGAGACATTTCAGTAGCTGCCAGAAGCTTAAAACTTTAAAGGGAGCAGGGGGCAGGGTAAAAGGAAATGAGCCCTGTGCTGAGCTGGAGAGGAGTTGACGGGAGTGTTAGGTGATGGGGTTTTTATGCAGACTTGGAGCTCCTCTGGGTGGCTGGAAGACTATCAGGGTGCTTCACAGCACCCTCCCCCGGGGATGCTTTCAACAGCACTCAGGTTACCCACATATGAAGGGACCAGGAGAGCCAAGGCACAAAGTCCCTTGGGCTATTTTGGGCAGTGTTAGAACTGTGGTTAGCCAGCCTCCCTCCTGTCCTGCTGGGACACTCCCCCAAAGATGCTGACAACTAGCCTAGTTCCTTGGGAAATTAGGCTTCCTAAGGAGTAGGACTCTGAGGTGTGAAATTTTTCTCAATTTTCAAGTTAATTCAGAGTGTGTGTGTGTGCGCGCCACACATCTAAATGAGTGTGCCCATGTAAATGTACACAAGTATGTACAGGGAGAGGTGGGTGCTGGGCATTTTCAACCTCTCTTTATATTATTTTTTGAGACAGTATGTGTTTGCAGTTCCTCTAACACCCAACGCTACCTAGTAACAGCTTGCATCTCTTACAGCCAGGCACAAGCCAGGAGCCAGGCATACAAGAAGACCCCTCTTTGCCACATTCTCTCTCCATCTCCTAGTCTCTCTTCTTCACGGGTCTCCAGATGGCCTATTCCTCTCTCTTCTCTGTCTTTCTGTCCTTCTCTGTCCCTCTTTTCTCCCCCCTTGCCCTTTTCCAGGGCCCTTCACTTCCCCCAATAAACTTCCTTTTGTAGTAGGCTTGTAGCATGGTGGTGATTCCTCAGGAAACATCTTGGCCCAGGCCACTGGGGTGCTTCCTCCTACCACATTATACTGCCATTTCATAAAACACAACAGTACTCCTCACTGAACGGCGAACTCAATTATCCAGACTAGCTGGCCAACAGCACCCCATCTCCCTCTTTCTACATCCCTGCATCCCACTCTCTCAGCTTCCTGACACCCCAGAGCTGGCATTCCAGGCAGATACTCTCACACCAGATTTTTTTTTTTTTTTTTTTTTTTTTTTAATTAATGTTGCTGCTTGGGATCAATCTTAGGCAACTCTGGTCTTCATAAAGCTTCCTTTTGGGGACAGACTTTCTTTGCCTCTTGTCACTCAAAGAAGTGCATCAACTGTGCTCCTCTTGTGTCCCAGCCTCTATCCCCAGTCATTCCCTCCAGTTACTGCCCCCACCCCACGAGTCTAGGGATGAACCTGGTCAACAAGGCTGAGAAGGATGTAGAGGAATAGGTGTCACCTACTGTCACAGTCAATGGGTGTGTCACCTACTGTCACAGTCAATGGGTGTGGGAACAAATGGCACAGTGGAAAGAAGTCCCACATGTCCATCCGGGTGCTGCAGCTCTGGGTGGGACAGGAGACACACGGGAAGTGGTTGCCTGCTCTTCTACAGTCCGACCAGCTGGCCAGGCTGTGTGAGAGGCCTCTGTGGAGACACAGCCCATGGGTAGAAGAGGGAGCCGTGCCGGGGAACTCCGCAGCCAGCTCTGGAGTTCCCATGGTTGGACATCGTGGATGCAGCCAGATGCCGCAGGACCTGGGAACAGACAGGGTCGCAGAGTGCAGCTGGTGTCCTGCCACAGGGCCCAGTTTGTGGCAGCTTGGGGCGCCGGGCTAGCTGCTTAGGTTTGGGTGAATGAGTACCATCTGGGAGCACTGGGAAGCCCTTGGTGAGAGTTTAGACGCGGCTCCTTAATCAAGGGCCGGATCCTTCGCTACGCACGGCGGGTCCAGATGAAAAGACAGTCCATAATTCTAAGACATTCATTTTCATTGTGGAGAGTGGCGTGGGTGGAATTGTACCCCATGGCCTCTGAGAGATGTGAGGCAGATATAGTAACTGGGAAGGGGCGTGGCTAAGCCTCCACCTGGGGCGTGGTCACACCTCTACCTGAGGAGGGGTGGTACATGACCGTGACCAAAGCCAAAAGCCTCCCGGGAGCATTGGCATAATGTTTCCTGGTCCCTTGTGGATTCTGCTGAGTCGCCCAGAGTTTATGCTTGTGCTCGACCGGGTGCCAGATTGCCTGTCACAGATCACTGCCCCACAAATGGGTGTGGCACTGTCACAGTCGGTGGGTATATTCTCTGCCCGGAGGCATAGGAGTGGTAAAGGTGGGCATTGGCCAGTTCTGCTGCCCCGGAGCCCCTTAGCAGGCATCACACACATCCAGAAGTTCAGTAGGACAGAACTTGCCAAAGCATATCTGAGGCTTCTGTGTTCAGCACTGCTAGAAACAAAACAAAACAACTGAGCCCTCAGCATAAGTCACCTTTGGTCTTGTGGCCTCTGACAACAAGGTTTCTAATAGCCCCAGGCCCTTGTCATTTGCCTTCATCTTGTCCAATGCTCATATTCTCAACTCTGTTCTCCAACTGCTCTTGGAGTGATTAATACATTGGCTTATGCAAACTCTGACCCATGTCTTAGAAACCTGTGAGAAGCCAAAGAAAGTCATGCCCCTGGTCTGTAGAAAACCATGTTCATTTGGTACACTTGAAGCTTAGTCTAAGCCTTAGATTCTGAGGAATCCTATGACCTCTCCCTCATTCCAGAGAAGCCATTGATTGGTTCTAAATTTAAAATTCCTAATTTGGCAGAGCACCCCAAAACGCTGAGATTCCTCTCATGTAACCCTGGGCTAAGAGCATCAAGAGCATATCCTGTGGACCATTCTTAGGAAGCTGGCTCGGAACAAGGCCAGGATGTGGCTAACAAGCAGCCTCCTAGGGCTCTGCAAACAATCTGGGCCCCACCCTCAGAGGCCCTTAGTTCCTAATCCAAAATGGATGTGAGTGCTTTCAAGTCCCCTGTGCCTGTTCTAGCAGCCAGGGTTGTGTGCCATCTTGACAAGCCAGGCTGCTGGGAAGCAATGAGGACCTCACTTAGTACCTGCTGCATAGGAGAGCTGACTCCAGGACACATTCTAAATCTCTCCCTGTTTGGGCTAGGCTCCACAGATGGTTTTATATGCTCTTTAAAGTTTAATAATCCAAAATATTGAGGGCACTGAGCACAGCCTAGCTAGAGCAGTAACAGGTAAGGAATGAGAAATCTAGAATCTATATTTCTTGGGCTGCTCTTCCCACCCTCAGGAACCTGTCTCCTCTATCAGTGACCCTTACAGCCTGCTGGGCCAGGCAGTCCTCAGTTCACACCTCATCCAGCATTGACACTAATTGACCTCCTCAGACCTCTGGCAATCTGCAAATAGAGTAGTAATGCCATCTTATGAGTTTGGTCTGAGTGTCTCATTTGAGATCTCCACGTAGCTCATAAGTGTAAAGAGAATATCTTGTGTATTGCATGGATGCATCACCTGTAAAATAAAAAAATCCTATGGCCTATGGCTTAGACAGGAAATGGGAGGTGGGACGTCTAGGAGGAGAAATAATTCTGGGATAGCGCAAAAGAGGAGACCTGCCTAGGAAGATATGAGGAGACAGATGCATGGTACCTGAGCAATAACCAGTCACGTGGCAGAATGTAGTTAAAATAAATGGGATATTTTAAGTTAGATCTAGTCAGAGAAGAGCCTAGCTGTATTGCCAAGGTATTTGTGAACATATTTTGAGTCTGAGTCATATTTCTGAAAACATGGTTCTGGGAGGAAGAATTGGGCTCAACTTCTCTATATAAGCTTTTCATGGTCCTGTGACTCAGTCCAGAGATCCTCCCAGTCTCAGTCACAACAGAGGGGGCATCCATGGCACCTTAAGGGACTTCATGTTGTTATTGTGATTGCTATTGACACAGTAGCTTTGAGCCAGAGCCTAGGTTTGACTGCTTTTAGAGTGCGTGGAAGAGAAGCTGAATTCCTTGCCTTGCCTCTATTCTTTCAGAAATGTCTTTTAAGAACTTTGAGAGAATTCTAGGAAGGCCCACCCTAATCAGGTCAGTGGCTAGCACTGGGAACATAGTGGGACAGTTTACAGGCACTGTCTCATGCGAGACTAAGTTCTGGGCTGGAGAAAGGCCTGAATAGGAGGGCAGCAGCGACTGGGCCGAGCAGTCAGCTAAGCATAGTGCTACTCTGAACAGTGTGCTCTTGAAGTTCCTGCCCAGTCCCAGGTTCTGAAATGTCTAACTCAGAAAATGAATGCAAGATAGCTCCCGAACATGCTCGCAGCACCACTGAAAACCACCAAGCTTGTGCAACCAGCCTGTGTCCACAGATGTATGAATGGCAAAGCAAGTGTGGTACATGTGTCATGAAACCAGAGGAGACGGCTGGGAGTGGAAGATAGTAAAGAGGCAGGGGGGTGGGGTCCGAGCGGGGGAGCGGATCAGCAAAGGCAAATGGTGTCTAAAACACCGTAATAAAACATTCATGGACTAATTTAAAAAATAAACAAATTCCAAAAAGTAAAGACAACATGGTACCTGCTTAGACACAGACGGGTTTATTCAGCTGTAGCGGGGAATAAGATCCTGTCATTTGCAGGGAAATAGATGGAATTGGAGACCGTCATGTTAAGCAAAATAAACCAGATTTAGGACAAGCACATGTGTTTTCTTTCATATATGTAATTCAGATTTGAGAGGGGGGGATATTTAGGACATGAGAAAGGGAAGAGGGGGGAAAGGAGGGACAAGAGGAGGTCATGGGACATATAGACATGGAAAGCGTAAGGGAAGCCCTGGGAAGGGGGTGGGGGAAGGCACTGAAGGGCCAACAAGTAAGTACAATGACATATGGTTGAAAATGAAACTTATTTCTTTGTGCACTAACCACAAATCAATTTTAAAATGTTTAAAAGAAAATGCAGATATTTAACTTATTTTATCTTTTATATCTTTCCTATAAATGCTGCTAAGTGTATTCCGGAAAAAAAAATGGCTTCACCAAATTGCTGGCTTTCAGCAACTAAGGAGTTTGGGGGTCACGGATTTCTGACTGCTATAAATCTGTCAGAATCGTATAGTATCTGTCCATGTGATAGGAAACCACGTCTCAGTGAAACTCTGCCACCTTTACTTCGAGGAGTCTAGATCATAATCATGTGCTCAGGCCTCTGCCCAGTGACTTGTCAGCTGTTTGAACAAGAACAAGATAAAAAGGGACAGAGACACCAGACGGATCCTCAGAAACGTCCCATCACACTAAACACAGTGTTCTAAACCTGGATGGGAAGGAGGGTCACAAAATCACCCAGGGTTGAGCAACAGACAAGGGACCAGTGAAGAAATCCTAACTGATCGGGAGTGTGCTGTTTATGGCGTCTTTGATAAAATTCAGATTTTTCAGAAGAGTTTGAAACAAAACACCACATTCGTTAGCCAGATTCCCCACATGTAAACTTGCAAACTCGATAGAGCCACAAGAAACCAAATTGACTTCTGGTGGAGTGTGGCTGCTCTCCTCTGGGTCTGACTGGACCATCCACCATCACGAAGCTGTTGCCCTGGTTACCTAGAAACAGCCTTTTCCCTCTAGTCAGGCAATGAAGCAGGAAACACATCAGGGAGTGGGGTCTTGGTGGTGCCTGGGGCCCTCACCTGAGATTGCAGCTCCCTCCAGTTCTAAGGCTACATGTGGTCTTGCAGAGTCCTAGAGCATACAGGAAATAGAAGGTTGCCTGCCAGTGGGGAATCTTTAGTGCCACTTTTGTGAATAATAAGCCATGTTGGAGTGAGGTTCTTTTCCCACCATGAATTGGCTTTATGTCACCCAGGCTCCTGTAAGTAACACCAATAAGCTCACTGGTTCTCCAAACCAAACTTGGATGTGCCAAGTTCTATGGCTTATCAGGAAGGTGAATACACATTTAAGTCTCCTCAGGAAAAGTCACATGGCAACTTCTAACCTCTGTCTTACTTAGGAGCTATGTCATACTTTAAACTTATGGAAAAGCCTAACACTATATTAGTAAAAGGCAATCAAGGAGGGAAGACAGAAATGGCAGAGGTCAGAGCAAGAGAAAGCAGAACTCCTAAGATCCCACCCTGGGGTTCAATGGTATTCATGTACTTGAAAAGAAAAGTGTTCAGGCTAAAGCCCCCTATGAACCAAATCCTGGGCTACCCCTCCTTAGGACTCAGCACCCCCAGTGCCAGAGCAGATTAAAATGGGAGTTACATCCTGTCTGACCATCAGATCCCCATTTTCCCTTGAGTTAATAATCTGACCCCTCTGGAGGTCTGGCTGTGTGTACTGAAGCTACCCGTTAACTCTCCCACGGACTGCTGGGTTTGGTATCTAATCTTCAAGGGGAATTTCAGAAGGTCAAGGTCCCCATCTGTGAGGAATGCCATGCGCGTAAAGAAACAAGGCAGGCAAGTTCACTCTCAAGGAGATGGCTGTCTTTACTTGTGGCTGACAAAGACCTTTAGACTTTAGACATTTGCAGCCTGGGGTTGAGGGAACAGAGAAGAAAATGAGTTCATGGAGAGGGATTCTCAAATCAGTGGGAGAAGGGAAAGCATGCAGCGTGGAGTGGCTAGCTACTGAGACATTTGGTTTCTATTAATTACAGAAGCAACAGTTAGACTGTTGTGGACAGTGTGTGTGTGTGACTATGTCTGTGTGTCTGTGTGTGTTATATTTAATAGGCACTTAGAACAAAGGGTAGAATAAAAAACGTAGTGGAGTATGTCTGGGAAGGAATTAAAGCCAGAACTTATCAGTGTGTGAAAAAAAAACTAACCCAAATATTTGCAGGTCCTGGGCCATCTGAATCTCGAGGTTTCCCACGCTTACGGGGAGTACCGCACACAGTGTCAGTTTTCTCATTTCAAAGTCAAAGGCACTCTAAACCAAACACGGAGCTCACAGCCCAATGGCTTCTCTCTGATTTACACACCAGTATTTCTCAGTGTGTTGATTTAGCCCAGTCATCCTGAATGTGCTCTTCGAAGGAACTGTCTTTTAGGTTTTCGTCTGGGAAGCTGTCAGGCTGGTCTGTGGAAGAGCAGACTGAGACAGCACAGAGCAGGCTACATCTGAGGTTCAGGGCACTTCCTCTCCCTCTCTTGGATTTCAGTTATGTGACCTCCATTTCAATACAGCCACATAAACAGTTCTCTTATTTGGGCTCATAATAGATTATGCACTCTGTAGGTCATGACTCTATTCAGGCCTCCCTTATGGAAAGGCAACTGGGGGAAACTGAGGCATTTGAGCCAGCATTTCTGCAGTTGGAAATTGGAACACTGAAGTTGCCTAAAGGTCTGAGAGTCATAAGACAGAGAGATACTGATAATGTCACCAATCACTGTTGAATTTATTTGATTGTTTGTTTAACATTTTTATTTATAAGGGGCACACATACCATAGCATACCTTGAAGGTCAGAGGACAACACAGCGTTCCTCTCTCTCCTTCCACCGTGTGGATTCTGAGAATCAAACATAGGCATCAAGCTGACTGGAAGTCCCTTTACCCACTGAGCTATCTAACTGCATCAAACCGAACTACTTTTTAAATGATGATAGTAATGACTTTATTAAGAGCTTACTTTTCAGTCATTTCTCCATCTTTGACTCTTGCATAACTCACTGAAAATTTAGGAGGAGTTCAGGGCTGTAGGCATGGAGGAGCATGGGAAAGTTTTAAAGAGTGGGGCAGACTAGAACTGGCCCCCTGGGGTCCCCCGGGGTCCCTTAGTCTTTGAAGCCTGTGCACATCACTGTGAGCCGCTGTTCTGCAGCCAAGGCTATATACCTAGACTTCAGGTGTGGAGGAGGGTGTCTGTCTCCTCCCCCTCTCCTTAGTACCCTCCGTCTCCTCTGAGAATCACCTCACAGATCTGGCAGGGTGTCAATAGTGGTCATTTTCTGACTGCTGTTAAGCAGGTTCAGGGATGGTGTGACTTGACCTCATGATGAGAAGGGTGTTGTTGTTGTTTGTTTGTTTGTTGTTTCCACAGGAGACTTGGAATGAGGACTAACAAAATATTTATCAAGCAGGGAGGGTTGAGACTTCAAGAACTAGCATTCCCAAGATGTTTGACAGCTGTGAACGGTCTCCACATCCTGAGTCAGCATGAGCTGTGCCCACCCCAGGGTCAGCTCCCTGGCATCTCTACCCTCTACAGCACAAAGCACCCAGATCTTAGCCTCCCAGCCCCCCAGCAGTTTTTGCAAAACCATCAGATCCCATAATTTTGAACCAATCTTGCCTTGCTTTATACTCACCACTTAAGAAGAAGTCAACTTTACAGGCAACGCTTTCACATTTATTTGAAATCGACGTCAAAGGCACTCATTCTACTTCATAACTCCTTCCCACGTCAAACGACCCTTCTTAAGAATACTCAGAGGACAGAGTTTACACAATTCTTCCTTAAAAGACAGGGCCACTCCTCTTAGGTCTAAGTACATATTTGGTCCTTAAAAATATGAGTTCTGTCCCTGACACCTTTCACAGGAAACAGAATTGGGGAATGGGCATGCTGGGTGATCCCTGGTATGCCTGCCTGTGAAATCTGCAGGGGAAGGATCGCTCAGAGTTAGATGGCTTCACTAGTCAGGTGGTCTACCGCTCACTGGTTGTAAGAAAAACCCTTAATGATTGATTATAGAGGATGATATATTTTACAGCCCAGTTTTCTTTTTGTTTTTGCTTTTTTTTCTTTTGTGTTAGCACAAGGCACACTCACAATCTTACACTAGAAGTGACATAGCAAACAGCTGTTGTGGACTTCCTGGCCTTTCCCACCAGTGTCTTTTCCCTTGTCTCTCTTGTGTCCCAGGCCTCCTTTGACTCGCCGAGGTAAAGAAGAATGCACTGAACAAGTGTGACCCTGGTTCTGTACCTTCCCACCTTTCTCCCCTCTGTTCTCATTTTTTACAGGTCATTATATGTGTATATGTTGTCAATTAGTAATCAAGTCAAATACTATGCCCCTGCATCCGTCTACAAAATTTCCAGTGAAACTAGGGGAGTTCCCACATCTCCCTTTCAGTTAGCCAGGCTTGAAGGAGCAGCACACTCTGGAAGCAGAGCCCTCAGTCAAGACCTGGGTCCATTTGCTTCTTGTTTAATGACAGACATATCTTTCCTCTCTATATTACAATAGCAGTCTGTATAGTATATTACCATTATTCCTAAAGGAAAAGCACCTGCCCCACTATCACTTTCAGGATGAAAAGAACTAGACATGCCTGACACATAGAAACACACAATGAATTTCTCAACAGTTACTTCATTCCTTTCCAGTACTACATGTAGCAGAAAGGATAAAACACCAAAGCTTCAGTACACACAAGTGGGTAAGATATAGAATTCGGGGAGCTGAAGGAGGGAGAGGGATGGAGGGAGGGAAGGAGAGAGGGAGAGAAAGAGGGAGGAAGGAGGGAGGGAAGGAAGGAAGGAGGGAGGGAGGGAGAGAAGAAAGGATAGAAGGAAGCAGGTATAGGAAATTGGTTCTATTTTTTCTACTTACTGTGTTTCCTGACTCTGCCCCAGTGGGTAGAGCTAATTTCAGAGGAAGTTCCTGGACTTCTGAGAAGCAGATACTCACAGATCATCTCCAGACAGAAGCAACACTTCCTCCATCAGCATCACAAGTGCTAACTGAAATATTACTATTAAATGATTGTTGCTGTGGCCTACTCAGGAGAGAAAAGGAAGTCTCCTCTCCCCTCTTGAATCAAGAATGGCTCAACTGTCCTATGCCAGTGCTTCTGAAGTTGGACAAGCTGGATTGTCCTTGCAAAGGAGACACATGGCCTTCAGAAGCGGCTGGGAGAGCCTGGGAGATTGGTTTGCTGTGAGGTGTAGATACAGCATTACTCTGGTGAAGGAGTGGGCTAGGATGCCTGAAAACCAAGCGGGGTCTGGCCCAGTGTGCACAATGGGTGCTGTAGCTGAACTGCCATCTTGGTGAGAGGACCAAGAGTCTCAGTATAGCCATTAGACACAGGCTAAAAAACTTGCTGGATCTTTCTGGAACTGTGAGACCTCAGTTCTAATCTGATTCCAAATAATGGCGTAAACTTGGGCAAAAGTGAAGGAGATGAGCTGCGTGTGGTGACACAGCCCTGTAATCCCAGTACTCAGGAGGCTGAGGTATGGGATAAACCTGGAATATGGAGTGGTACCCTACCTCAAAATTCAATTCCAAAAGACAACAGTGATTTAAATTAAAAGTCTTTCTAGTCACAGAATGAGCAAGATTCCATTGGAATTAAACCTGGCCATGATGTTTCCAGGTACTGACCCCAGCAACTGCAACACATACAGACTGTCCAACAGGAAAGTCAGCCCCATCTAGAGTAGCCCATGGCAAAGAGAGCCTTCTGTCTTGATGCCAAAAGCCACTGGCAAGGAACCTGAGTTCCTGATGTTGGATTCCGTTCCCTGCCTGTGCCTTTCTCTGCCTACTGCAACAGAGAGTGGCAGTTAGGGCCAGAGATGGGACTGTTGCATTCCGGAGGTGACACCAGCCTTCCAGAGCTGACCCCTTTAGGCTCAAGTCACCAGCAGGCCTGCTCTGTCTCCCTCCAGGTTTGCCATGCCTGTGGTAGTAAAATGAAAAACAAACAGATGGCTTACTGCTTGCTGTGAGAGAGTACCATACTACTAGGACCATAATCTCAGGACGGGAGGTTGGTGGATTATTGACCATGGTAACCTTAGAGCTTTTAGCTCTGGAATGAATTTACATTCTAAGAAAGGGATTTTAGTCTCTGTTGTTACCTCTCTCCCATCTATGACAAAATAGCACACGGAAACAACCTAAGGGGGGGTTGGCTCCTGGGTTCAGGGAGCTCAGTCCTCAGTTTGGCTCCTTGTGTGGGAGTGGGTGGTGGAGAAGCTTCATTATCTCATGGCAGACAGGAAGCACAGACACAAGGGATAGTTTATAACTATCAAAGACATCCCCAGGGACCTACTTCTTCCAGCAAGGCCCACTCACTGCAGTTTCCAGACTTTCCCAAATACCATCCCCAGTTGGCAAACTAGGACATAAAAATGAAGGTGAATATAATTGGATTCTCTGTGGTCTTATACTCTAAACCTTGAGCAGGTGCATGATCCTTCATGTTGTTTTATCCCACATGAGTCCCTAAGCTCCTTGCAGATCCACTGACAGCAATAGCAAATTGGTGAAACCCAAAACACAGTGCCAGGGCCACCTTTAGTCTCTCTTAGATCAGCTTACCTTATTCCTCCAGACCAGTGATGTAAAGACTTTGGCATCTCTATGGCACTTGCCCTGTATTTTTTATTTTATTTTATTTTATTTTATTTTATTCTATTCTATTCTATTCTATTCTATTCTATTCTATTCTATTCTATTCTATTCTATTCTATTCTATTCTATTTTATTTTATTTTTTTCGAGACAGGGTTTCTCTGTGTAGCCCTGGCTGTCCTGGAACTCACTCTGTAGACCAGGCTGGCCTCGAACTCAGAAATCCACCTATCTCTGCCTCCCAAGTGCTGGGATTAAAGGCGTGCACCACCACTGCCCGGCTTTAATCTGTATTCTCTATTTACAGGAATAATAGCTTGATAAAATTCTGGATAATAATCTAGATCCTCACTGTTCATTCAAGCAGCTTCTAACATCATCTGCAAATGCTGTGCCTATCCCAGTGTCTCTGTTCAGCCATTTCTTATCCTATTAAGATTAAGAGCAAACAGGCCAATGAATGGGCCAGCTGATGCTACGGCTATGCTGAATGAGAAAAAGCCTGGAGAATGGCTGATGGTTGACATCTTCACTGTCTATGTGACTGGATTCAGAATCGTCCAGGATATCCACCTCTGGCCGTGTCTTGGAGGAGTTTCCAGAGATGTTTAACTGAGGAGTGGAGACCCTCCTGAATGTGGGTGTCACTGCCTCATGGGATTGGAAAAGAAGAAAGTGAGTGGAGCCTAGCACTCATCTTTCTCTGCTTCCTGCCAGCGGAGACAGCATGACCAGCTGCCTTGTGTTCCTTTAGCCATGCCTTTCTTATGATGGACTCCATGGCCCCAAACTTTGACTCAAAGTAAACTTGCCCTTCTGCAAGTTACTTTTGCCAGGTCACAGCAAATAGAAAAGCAACAGAGAAAAGGTCAGGAGTTATTATAGAGCCTTCTGCATTTTCAAGGTTTGATGTTCCCCGGTTCTACTCTTTGTAGTCTTTGGCTCATATACTGAGACTTTCTATACCTGGGTAGAGAAACTCAAGGTATAGTGCCAAGACTAATTTATTCCTTCTCTCCAAATGCTCCATTTCCCACTTAGCCACAGCTGGCTCCCAGCTGACCTGTAGAAGCCAACGCCTCAGGTAAAAGTGTTCTAAAGCTCACAGCCAACCAAGACATATCCAGAAGTTCTCTCCTGTCCTAGAATAGTTTTCCGTCTTCTTGGACCCACATTTAATGGCAGACTCTTTTCTGACAACTTAAATTACATTTACACCAATGTGAAGATGCACACCACGTACAGATACGGACAGGTCCTGAACATTTGAATTTGATCTTTCCACTTACAGAGCCACATGGCAGACTTATGTTCCTTGGTCAAACAAACAGACTACAGAGGATCCATTATTAATGTCCAAGCTTCAAAACAGGAAGGCTGGATTAGTGATGGTGGTGGCTTGTTTGATATAATGAGCGGTGCTTGGAGCTGCAAGCACCTATGTGTTAGAGGAGAGACATCAGAAAGGAGGCCCATCAAGATCTGTGCTTTCTAACCTTGGAGTCGCTGCTAGCTTGGATCACTCACCCTTGACCTTATTGGAAAAAAGATCAGGTTTTCACATCTGGCATGGACCCTCTTGTGCCCCGAGAACTGCAGTAACCACGCACGGGGCAGGCTTCCAAATATAAGAAGACCGCCAGAGCAAGTGTGCCTCTGGTCCCACGTAGGTGGCCCCTACACTAAGGGCAATCTGTGTGCTTTTATGACTATGGAAGGAAGAGAAGCATGTACCTGACACAGCCAGGTGAGCACTCAGATGACAGAGGCAGAAGTCGCTGGCTCTTTCCCTTCACCTTCCTGTCAGTGATCGGAACCCTTGTTGTATCAGCTACCACTTTCCTTTGTAACTTGCTGCAAAGAAAAGCAATAGCCTTCTAGAAGCTGGCCGGGAGGTCTACATTTGAAATCTTTTCCCCTGCTGTTGAGAAGCAAGCCAGAGCAACCTAACCCTGGGTTCACCTTGGTAATGAGGATTTGGTTCCCAGTGACTGAGAGAGTAACCCCCTAATAGGCCCCAGGAGAACCCTGGCAGTATTAAAGAACCTTCAAAACAATCGAGACTCTTCTAGAGGGTCTTCAGGGACCACCCACGCCGGAGATGAATCATTTTCACAGGGATAACACACATCCTACTAACAATGCCACCCACAGGCTCCAGAGGACCCATGGGCTTTTAGAGAAAGAAAAGAAAACTCCTCTGCTTGGGACTTGAACTCATCTTCTCCTTGGAGGGCATGCGTCTTCCAAGCCAGGAAGTCAGCTGACTTCCTCTGACATCCCCCTCCTGTTGACCTAGGCCAGAATTAGTTAAGCTAGTAAGTACTTGTCTTTAATCTACTGCCTCAAATTTTTAAAAGATTGTATTTACATTTTAAAATTATATGTGTATGTGTGTTCCCACATGTAGGTTTGTGCACAGTAAAGCAATGCCTGTAGAAGCCAGCAGAGGGCGCCCTGGAACTAGAGTTGTTGGCTGCTCTGAGCCCTGAAACATAGGTGCTAGGAACTGAACCCAGGATCTCTGCAAGAGCAGCCTGAGTTCTTATGCACTAAGCCTTTTCCAAAGCTCCTACCTCAGATTTTTTTTTTTTTTTTTTTTTTTTTTTTTTTTTTTTTGATCAGTGTCTTAGTCAGGGTTTCTATTCCTGCACAAACATCATGACCAAGAAGCAAGTTGGGGAGGAAAGGGTTTATTCAGCTTACACCTCCATGCTGCTGTTCATCACAAAAGGAAGTCAGGACTGGAACTCAAGCAGGTCAAGGAGCAGGAACTGATACAGAGGCCATGGAGGGATGTCACTTACTGGCTTGCTTCCTCTCCTGCCTTGCTCAGCTTGCTTTCTTATAAAACCCAAGGCTACCAGCCCATAGATGGTACCACTCACAAGGGGCCCTTCCCCCCTGATCACTAGTTGAGAAAATGCCTTACCTCTGGATCTCATGGAGGCATTTTCTCAACTGAAACTCCTTTCTCTGTGATCACTTCAGCTTGTGTCAAGTTGACACACAAAACTAGCCAGTACAATCAGAGACCTAGAGAGAAGGGGCTGCTAAGATAACTGAGCAATCATAGTGACCTGGGATCAATCCCCAGCTGTAAAGACAGATAGACTCAGCTCTACGAAACTGCCCAGTGACTTTCACATGTGCACTGTGGCGTACACATACACTTCATGCATGCACACATACTAGTAATGATAACAATAAACAATCTTAAAGACCTGCAGAAGAGCAGAAGTTTTATAAAGTATCTTAAAATCCATGCTAAATATGAATTTTTCATCAAAAGCTATTAAATTTATAATATGGGATGTGGCTAATTTTTATTATTGTTTTGTAAAGGAATTATGTTCTAAGAAACTGGAAGCTATAACCAACAGTCAATAAGAGAAATCAGAAGTCCATTCTTAGCTCAGTAAGTTGCATAGCTGGACAGACTTAAGATGACCACCACCCTGCCAAGTCTAAGGCACACAAGTCCTATGCCCACACAGAAACAGAGCTTAATTTGCCTCTCAAAAAATTAGTTAGAAACTAATTGTGATGACATATAACTGCAATCCACACGCTCCATCGTCCGAAGCAAGATCATAGTTAAAGAACTTATGACTCGCTCCAGTCAGAATGCCCATCCAAATACCAGAAGTATCTGGGAGTCGGGGGACTGTTTATACACTGCTGGGAATGTAACTTAGCCTCTATAGGAATCGGTAGGGAGGGTCTAAAACAAACAAATAACAACAACTAAAAGGAAATGGACCATTTGACCCCACAATACCCAACTCCTGGGTGCTTCCCAAGAGGCTGAAGTCAACATGCCACAGAGATGCTTGCACATCAGTGATATTGTTGCACTGCTCACAATAGTTAAGTCATGGAACCAACCTAGGACCCCATCACAGAGGGAGAGTTAAAGAACAGGAGGTCTATGCATCTACACACATATGTGCACACATGGACATGTGTGCACCTGTGGATCTAGGTGTCAGATAGACACATAAACTCCTGTCTGTATAATGTCATGAAAGAGCAAGTGAGGATAAGTAGGAGAGAGGAGATGAGGTACTAACAAGGGAGGGAGAGAAGGCAATGTCGGCATCTGGAGAACACAGTCGAATGGTAGTGTGTGTGTGTGTGTGTGTGTGTGAGAAAATACCCGTGAAAACCAATACATCCATATATACCAATAAAAAAGAAGTCAGGAAGCAAATGGCAAATTCCATAAACGCAGCTCTTAAGTCCTTTTGACTCACACCGTGCTCTCCATGTCAAGAATGTCAAGATAAGCTTAATTTGGTTCTGAGGCAACTTATATGCCCCACAAGCATAATTTCTGAAAGAGACTTACATTCAATGCTGGGAAATGAGCTTTGCTCTGTCAGGTAAGCAGGATTCAGTGCATTCACAATGCAGACATCATGGCCCTGTCCTGGGCTGGCTATGAAAGAATTTAATTATGTCCTATTGTGTCAAGCTGTGGATTAACTTTAATTTTCAGAAGCTCCCAGGATGCAAGAGTCAAGGTTAGCACTCCATCTGGGAAAATTCGTTCTAAATCCTATGCCACCACTGAGTGAGGAATCCCATTGTCCCTGTGGCCTGGCAACCAGTCCCAGGAGGGCTGACCCTACTCAGCAAAATTAAGGGCCCAGGAAGTCACCCACACTAAGACTGGCTCATGGAAAAGATATTAATATTTAAAATGCTTAGTATCTGATCAAAAACAGACTCCATGAAATTAATTCTAAGACTTAAGCGGGTTGTATGGTGGTCATTATAACCCCTCTTGGCAGATTCAGGCAAAGCTCATTGGAGTTAACATTTTAATGAACAGAATCAACTGCCAACTCACCATTCAGAAACTGTATTCCTCCTGGGTGGGCTGGCCAAGCGGCCCCTGCTACTCCCTTGGGGCATATGGTGCCAGCTCATATCTTAGAAATGATATTCGGTCTGAGAGCAGAGTTTCACCAGTTGGGATCGCGGCAGCAAGAACCGCCCAGGGTTCAAAGAGCTGGAATAGAAGGGGTCAGTGTGAACCATTTTGGGTGGTGGAAAATAGCTCCACAAAGGGGCTGAAGTCTGCCACTGTGAGAGTTTCTCCAACCTGAAAGGAACTTGTTTCCATAACAAAACTGGATTGCTAGAAGGAATCTTGAAGGGATCCCCTGGGGGCATTTTAACCTCATCCTGACTCCACAAATGCCTTTGCAGGAAGCCAGTGGTGTGTCACAGTGCAAACCCAGGCCTTGCTTTTGAATGTGAGAGCATTGTCTGTGCTTCTGAAAGCACAGGAAGCCTCCTCCCACAACCTGCGGAGGCAGGGAGGCTGCAAAGGTTGATTAGTCACTACAGAGGGGGATGGCTACATCATTTCAGCCTGCTGCTAAGTTGCACCCATCTGCTTCCTAAGTACTAAGTAAGATGGTGGGGAATGGTACTGAATATCGTAGTTTGAATATGAAATGCCCCTTATAGGGTTGGGAGCCTTTAGGAGGGAGAGCCTTGCTGAAGAAAATGAGTCACCGGAAGTTGCCTTTGGGGTTTTAGAGCCTTGCCTCACTTCCTGTTCTCTGCTTCCTGTGTGTGCATCAAATACAACCGGCCAGTTTCCTGACTCTTAGGTGCCCTCATAGAGCTGTAAGCCAAAAACCGTTCTGTCTTGCTTACATTGCTTGTTGCCACAGTATTCTATCACAGCTACAGAAGTAAAATGGAGACAGACATGGGGAGATGAGAGTCATATAAAGGAGAAATAGCTTCGCCTATTAACAAAGGTAAGGTGCTCCCTGTGCTCGCTCAGCCCTGGAATTTACCATGTTCCCCACAGTGAGTCTTCAGCACTCAGCGCTCCCAGGGTCTTAGGAGCGCCTACAGCACAACCAGAACATAGTATGCACTCCTCCGTGACTAGGTTCCAAGAGAAAGAGAATTTACCTTCCAGTGAGAGTGGAATATGATTCAGCTGAGGAAAAATCCCAAAAGCAGGATTTCCTGGGAAAGAAGGTAGAATTGTGGGTTGTTTTTGCCGACTTCCTAATAGTCTTTCTTCTGCAAGCTGTTGCCTTGGCTGACTAGGATGGTACATGTCCGCTTTCTCAGATGTGGGAGCTTAGGTTAAGCTTGCTAGTACTTTCTCTCATTCATTTAGAAAGGACACCCCCAGGACTTTGATGCTGCTTCACCAAGACCTCACCTGAAACTGCTGCCCAGGGACCTGTGGATGCGCAGGGCAAATTTCCCAAACACATGCAGTTCCTCTACCACAGATGCAAATAGCATCAGAATGAAAATACCAGAACCCAAACTCTATTGCCAGCGAACATGTGCTTTTCTCTGCCATTGTTTGTAAACCAAGGCTGCGGGAGTAACATCATGGTCTATTGCTTGCCCAGCATACATACAGAACTACAAGAAAACTAACAGCAAATGGTTCCCTAAAGCGGACAATGGTTTACCCTTAGTATTGTTAGGAGGCTTTGCATAACTAAATGAAAGTCCTACTGTTGTATATCAGGGGTATTTATCATGGATGGATTTGATACCCTGAGATTGTGTGGGAGTCCTGGAACCAATTCCCTTCAGATCCAAGGGCTGACTATGTGTAAGTCTCTGTATATATGTTTATATATATTCTTACATATACAATATAGTTGTGCAATGTTAACTATATTTCCACTGCTGTGACAAAATGCCCAAGAAGACAGTCAAAAAAGAAAGATTTATTTCAGCTCACTGTTTCAAAGGTTTCAGGTTGGCTCTGTGTTTCTGGGTCTGTAATGAGACGGAACATTGTGGTGCAAGAAAGCTCTTCACCTTGTGCTGACCAGAAGCAAAAAGAGACACAGAGAAAAACTAAGGGCTGGGGGATAGATATCTTTTCAGGGATGCTTCCATGGCTTTCAGTGGCTTCCTTCCTTCCTACTGGGCGTTGTCTTCCAAGACTGCGTTATGATAACTCCATCAGCAAACTGACCCATCAGGGTCAGTCCCTCTTAGTGATTGACTCCACCAGCTGGGAGCTAAGCTATAGTAGGAGGAGCCCTGTGGGGGGACACTTCAGACCCAAACCACAGCAAGCTTATATATCATGTGTTATATGTAATAATACTAGGTGTATAGTTGGTTACATGCGAATGTATCTACCTTCGAGATTAGATCTATGAAAAACTTTTGGCTTAAAAAAAGGTTAAAGAGTTAAAAAAATGTAAGTCTATAGATGGTTTGCTTCTAAAACATGAAGTTAGATAGTATGTAAAAGATATTCTTTCTTTTAATTAACTTTTGTTAAGGAGATTTTTTTTTTCTTTTGGAAGAATAGTTCAAACTGTGAGCTTTTCTTGAAGTCTAGCAATTTTATTGATGTCAGGTTTGTGTCCTCATTGGTTTTTACAACCGACTAATGTCTTTCCCATTTTCTGTCAGAAATGCTGTGGTATAGGAGTTTTAGGGAGGCTTTTTTGAGACAGTTGCTAAGCAGCATTGTAGATAGTTAAGCCCCAAGGAGAAAGATGCTCGCTGCTTCTCAAACTGCCCTGACTGCCCAGCTGTCATAACCGCACAGATATGAGCTGGTGTGATAACATAAGGAGTTGCATGGCTATTTCTTCTTTGATTGTGGGCTTTTCCGGATGAGACCCCTCCTCTGATTTCTCTGGTTACATAAAGTTTTCAGTCATAGCTTCAATACTATCTTTAACTCTTTTTGTTGTTGTTGATATGTGGGTCTTCCTCATAACGACACTTCCTTCCTATTTATATCATGTAGCAATTTCCTCTCAGTTGAACCATTCCATCCTTCTGGAAGACATCTTTTTTTTTTTTTTTTTTTTTTTTTTTTTGATACTTTATTTACATTTCCAATGTTTCCCCCTTTCCAGGTCTCCTCTTTGGAAACAGCCTATCCCCTTCCCCTCCCCCGCCTCTATGAGGGTATTCCACCTCCCACCCACTCCCCTAATCCCACCTTGACATTCCCCTATACTGAGGCCTCTAACACCCTCAGGCCCAAGGGCCTCTCCTCCCCCTGATGGCCAACAAGGCCCTCCTCTGCCACATATGTGGTCCGAGCCATGGGTCCCTCCATGTGTATTCTTTGGTTGCTGGTCTAGCCTCCAGGAGGACGGGGGTGGAGGTGGGGGAAGGGTCAGGCCAGTTGACACTGTTGCTCCCTCCATGGGGCTGCCACTCCCTCAGCTCCTTCAGTCCCTTCTCCAACTCCTCCATCTGGGACCCCACACTCAGTCCAGCGGTTACTGTAAAGTGAAACTTGGGTATTCCGGACTTTTGGGCTAATATCCACTTATCAGTGAGTACATACCATGTTCGTTCTTTTGTGACTGAGTTACCTCGCTCAGGACGATATTTTCAAGTTCCATCCATTTGCCTG
>CM052714.1:64503787-64557296 GCA_028551405.1 Uromys caudimaculatus
AAACTGATTTCCAGAGTGGTTGTACCAGCTTGCAATCCCACCAACAATGGAGGAGTGTTCCTCTTTCTCCACATCCTCGCCAGCATCTGCTGTCACCTGAGTTTTTGATCTTAGCCATTCTGACTGGTGTGAGGTGGAATCTCAGAGTTGTTTTGATGTGCATTTTCCTGATGACTAAGGATGTTGAACATTTCTTTAGGTGCTTCTCAGCCCTGTGAATTTCCTCAGTTGAGAATCCTCTGTTTAGCTCTGTTCACCATTTTGTGATAGGGTTATTTGGTTTTCTGGAGTCTAACTTCTTGAGTTCTTTGTATGTATTGGATATTAGCCTTCAATCGAACGTAGGATTGGTGAAGATCTTTTCCCAATCTGTTGGTTGCTGTTTTGTCCTATTGACAGTGTCCTTTGCTTTACAGAAGCTTCTTAATGTTCAAAAAGTCATGTTAAAACATTCTCCCCAGAAAGGAATGGGAAATTTCATAAGTCTCAGGAAGTAGCCAACTCATAAGTTTCAAGAAGTTCCTGAAACTAGCAGGATGCACAGGCTCCTCACCAAGGTTATAAACTAGTAGTTAAGTGCAGGAACAGGGGAGGAGACTCTTATCAGAAGAACTGTCTGGAGGATTCTCCCACCTGTTGAGCTGCCTTCAAGTTGTACAGAGAGCTCTAGAATTAAAACTTTCATGACCTGTCAGCCAGGTTGGGACGGGCATTTCAGTGGCACAGATCCCTTTGAGTCCTTCCTGTTCACCATACTCCTGTGAGTAACCCCAGTAAACTCTGATATATTGAGTTAGACTTTGATGGAATTGTTACTTTGGTCTGTTGTCATTTTCCTGTTGGAAGAACAGAGGTTTGTGGCACACTGGACGACTATGGCGAATGTAATCTACACTCTCATGAAACTGGTAAGCCAGCAAGAAAGTCAAGCTTAGATATCAGATTTTTTCTACCATGTGAAGAGAAGGTAATTTAACTGGGGCAGAGCAGTGGGGGGAGGTATGTACCCTCAGCAACATGGTACAAGAGTAAGACAAAAATCTATGTCCTTGTCCAAGCTAAGTACCCAGTGTCAGTTGTATGAGTCCCTCTGTAGTGAAGAGTACAAGATGACCTGATGAATGGGCCACCCCAGCTCTGCACAGCAGCTCAGGGCTGATGGGTCTTGCTGCTCTGCTCGCAGACTCACTGTGCCTTCTTTTCGGGCAGGAATTATTTACACTTGAGGAATCTATTTCCACAAAACAAGCAAAGGTTGAGAACTCTACAGGAAGTAATGGAAGCTCTTGCGAACTGGTGCTTCATTCTGCTTTAAGATGAGGTCTGTGCTACAGTGGTGCCAGCTGGTCTTCTGCCATATATGAATCAAGAGACAGATCTCAGCACTGGGTCCGTGGGCTGACAGAGGGATGTGTGTGTCTTCACTCCAGATGCACGAATCACATGAAATAGGGAGGTGCTACCCCAAAGAAAACCAGCAGCAATAGCTGCCGTGGAACATGGAATTAAGGAGCACAGCCTCCAAACAGGAAGTTCATGGCATAGGGCTCCCACTGAGATGTCATTCCTGAGTTAGGGAGTCTGGTAAGATTTTTAGTTTCAGATCTGTTTGCTTTCTGTTACTATGACAACATGCCTGAAACTTAAGGATTTTCTTTAAGAGCTTCATTTAACCCATGGTTCTGCAGATTGAAAGCTGGGAGCATGGTGATGTCACCTGCCTAGTTCTGATGAGGGCCTCGTGCAAGTTTAATTCATCACAGAAAGCCAAAGGAAAAGAGGGAAAACTCTCTAATAATCCAGTCTGTGGGAACCAGTCCAGCCCCACGACAATGATTAGTAACTCACCTTCATCAGGGAGCATTGATCTGTGTGTGAATACTCTAACCCCATGTCCCAAATGCCTGCATGGAGCTACCTCCGAACACTGCTGCCCTGGAGAATCTGGGCACAGTGTGCGTCTTGCTGGAGACGGATCATATTCAAAGCCCTGCAGGGTCTGGCGCAGTGCTTCTCAACCTTCCTAATGCTGAGACCCTTTAATACGGTTCCTCATGCGCTGACCCCCACCAACTATAAAACTACTTTTATTGCTACTTCATAACTATAATTTCATTGCTCTTATAAATCGTATGTGACCCCCCAGCAGGGTTGTGACCTACAGGTTGTGAACCACTGGCTAGCGCATGACATTGCTAATGTTTTGAAAACCTGTGGGAGGCTGCAGTTCCTTCTCCCCAAAAGGACTGGATGTGTACCTACAAAGGCCTGCTCACTGTCCTCCTTGTACTCAGGCACTTAGGATACAAATTCTGTTTTTGATAGTTGAGCTCCTATGCTGAGACATCTTCAGTTTTAAAACTGGAAACTAAGACAGGGCCCAGTGAGCCGATGGTGGTATGATAGTCAATTTTGGTTGTTACCATAATTGGATCAAGAATCAACTAGGATGCTTGCCAATCGGCAGATCTGTAAGGGTACTTCCTGCAATGATTAACTGAAGAGGAGAGCCCCTCCCCAACCCAGAGTGGGTGGTACCTTCCTGCACAGGCCAAATATAAGGAAGTCCAAAGGAAATTGTATGTGGTTTTTTGCCTCCCTCTTGCTGGTTAACACACCTGTTATAGCTGCTGCCCCTGCCCTGTCATCCCTGCCCCTGTACCCCTGCTTCTGTCACCCCTGCCCCATCATTCACCGACATCAGAACCCCTTCAGCCTTCCAACATGGACTAAAGACTAGAGGCTCTTCATGAGTCTTCCACACCTTCCCTCCTACATTAGGACTGCTCAGGCACCCCAGCCTAGTGAAACGAGCCCCCTGGGCTCTCAGTTTCTTCAGTGTGAAGACAGCCCTCACTGGACTACTCAGACTGCACTGTGTAAGCCAATCTAACAAGTCCCTCCTTAACGCATAACCTGTCAGTTCTGAGTCTTCAGAAAACCTTACCTAAACAGATAGGTGAGGTGGTACATGAGTGGTGAGCGGATAAGCTGAAGCTTCGAGCTGTTTTTGGTCCTTTCTGAAGGGTGGATGGTTGGACAAAGCACTCTGTTGGGGAGGTGTGGATAAAATCAGCGTGTGGGTTCAACCCCGAAGCCCACACAAGATTGTTGTCAAAGTGCAGTTCGGGTAACAATCATTCTCTTCCATGTGGAAGCGTGGCTCTTCCCAGTGTGTCATGTTTACAAGTTTTATGGCTTGGGCTGGGTCCCTCTCCAATCCATGCAGATTAGCCTCAGTACTTCTGAAGGAGTGCTTGCAGATAGGGCTACGTGGATGCATTAGTTCAGATGGGGTCATGCTCGTGTTGATGAGCTGCAAATCCAGGGTGACTGGTGTCGCTGCAAAGGGGACACCTGGGACGAGAGAGAAAGCTCTGTGGCTAAGAGCTGCTGTTGCAAGGACCTGAGTCTGGTTCCCTATGTCAGTGATTCACAGCCATGTGTGATTCCAGACCATGGGGATGGGGTGCCAACGGTCAGCATTTATGCGCACACACCCACACACAGACACACACACACACCCATACACAGACACACACACACCATACACAGATACACACACACACACAGATACACACACACACACTCATACACAGACACATACGCACACCCATACACAGATACACACACACACCCACACACAGATACACATACATACACACAGATACACACACACACTCATACACAGATACACACATACAGATACACACACACTCATACACAGATAGACACACACATACACCCATACACAGATAGACACACACACACACCCATACACAGATAGACACCCACACATACCCACACATAGATACACACACACACCCATACACAGATACACACACACCCATACACAGATACACACACACACACATACACAGATACACACACACACACACACACATACCCATACACAGATAGACACACACACATCATACACAGACACACACACATACACCCATACACAGATACACACACACACATCATACACAGACACACACACATACGCCCATACACAGATACACACACACCCATACACAGATACACACACACACACACACACACACACACATACCCATACACAGATAGACTCACACATATCCATACACAGATAGACACACAGAGACACATACACATACTTAAATTTTTTAAAAAAGAAAATTAAGTGGGAAACTAGAAGATGATAAGAATGATTTCATGATAAGAATAATATCATGATAAGAATAAGTACCACCTGGGTGATGCTTCTGTGAGCCAGGAAAGACCAGCCATTGCCCACAGAACTCTAGAAGACAGCAATAGGTATGACATTCTCTCTCCACCCTGTGGGCAGTAACCCCATCCCACTCTGATCGTAGGCAACTAGACGCAGAATTAGGACACATTTCTGCTGCTCAGGCCTCTTAGCTGGTAGAACTTTGCTATGCAGAACTGGTGAACAAATGCCAAGTGTCAAAGTGTCAATTACCCATTATGAATCTCAGACTGAGAGCCAGCATGTTAAAATCTTAGAGAGCTGCAATTCTAGAAAGTTTTATTTGTACCTTTAAAAACAATCACATTTATTAAAATTTTATTACATTTTATTGGCTAATTTTGTATGTGCATGTGGTGTCTGTGTGTGTGCTGTGTATATGCATGTGTGCATGCCATAGTTTGTATATGAAGGTCAGAGGAGGACTTGCTGGAGACAGTTCTCTCCTTCCACCATGTGGGCTCTAGGAACCAAACACAGGCCTTCCATGCTGGGCCACTTCGCCAGCCCCACAACCAATATTTTACCAGTTCTTTTCCCCCCAAAATCATTAAGGTTAATGGGACCTTAGGGACCATGTAATATCATATTAAAGATGAAGAATCAGAGATAAAAAGTGACTTGCCCAAGGTTAGCTTGCCCGTGGGAGACAGAGCTGAGAGCCGGGCTTTCATATTCTAAGTAGAGATTTTCTGCAGCACCACACTCCCTCCTGGGCAAGTTTATATGGACACACAAAATAAATGTGTGCTTTTCCTGATGTGTGGCTGCCTGGCACTCCCAGTTTAACGTTTCTTGGGATTCTGATGTGAAACTAAACACACCAGGCACTTAACACATCAGCTGTGCCAAACAGCACCACTCTGCCTTCAGGTAATTTTTCTTAGTGGAAACATCGTTCATTCCACAGCAGCCAGCGTGTGTACATCAGCAGCGAGCACCCACGTCCCAGCCCTAGTCTTACACCACCGTAAGTGCTCTCTCCTGAAGACTTCGGGTTTCCTTAGTCTTAGGAGGAAAAGAAAGAGGAGAGGCATTGAAGCTATGATGTAGAATGAGCGGACCTTGAAGCCAAGCGCAGCTAATTCACAGCTTGAAGGGAGTAATTGTGAATAACTGTGGCTGGAGGAGCGGGAGAGATGCTTTGCAAACAGAGGGGGAGGCAAGGATGCTAGCAAAATCTGCCTTTTCAGTGTGTTATGGTCTGAAGGTGGCCTCCAAAATTTGATACTTTGAAACATAATTTTCAAAAGTCCTTTCAAGAGGAGAGGCTGGGGGACGAATCCTGGAATCCACCCTTCTAAGTGAGATTCGTACTCCTATGAAGTGACGGAGGAGCTCATTAGCCCCTGGACCTTTTGTTCACACAAGGACACACAGATGCTTCTGTCCAGGAGGAGGGAGGCTTACTAGACTGAATCCTCCAGCCTCTTGGCCTTGTGTTTACCAGCATCCAATCTGTGGCTATAAAGTATTTCATTTATAAAATCTAGTTTAAAGTCTTTTGTTCTTGCAACCTAAATGGACTAAGACACATTCCCTATCATCTTTATATATGACACTTTATTTAGAAAGGCATATTTTGGATAATACACACCAGCCTTTTAGCAACCTGGTAGCCAGTGTACAAGACTCACTATTCCCTGATAGTTAATCATTTAGAAGGCAATGAGATGATCAATAAGTATCCCCTAAACAAAATTAAGGAAGGTCCGTTTCATAAATATAACATGTTGGAAAAGAACTAGCTAACAGGGTAGTAATTCTCTTAATTCTTTTAAATTACAGAGTTTCTCTGTGTAGCCTGGGCTGTCCTGGAACTCCCTCTGTAGACTGAACTGGCTTTGAACTCACAGACATCTATCCATCTCCACCTCTCAAGTGCTGGGATTTAAGGTGTGTGCCACCACAACTTGGCTTTCTTTTAAAATTTGTAGTTACATTTCTGTAGGGCATGGTGGCACAAGCCTTTAATACTAGAACTTGAGAGGCAAGCATGGGCCATCTCTTGAGTTCAAGGCCAGCTTAATCTACATAGAGAATTCCAGGCCGGCTAGGGCCACACAGTAAGACTGGGTCAAAACAAACAAACAAGCAAGTAAATAAATATATAAATTTATTTTAATCGTGTTTTTATTTATTTGGTGGTGTGTGTGTGTGTGTGTGTGTGTGTGTGTGTGTGTGAGGTGCAGTGCATGTACTATGGTAGAGGCCAGAGGCAGAATTACAAGAATTGATTCTGTATTCTACTTTGTAGAGGTTGGGTTTGAACTTAGGTCACCAGGCTTGACAGCAAGTACCTTCACCCTGTTAATCCATCTTGTCAGCTCATAGATTTAGATTCTTAAAGCTGTTACTTAACTGAACCCTACACAGCACTTACATGATAGTATTTACCTAATAGTTTCTGTGAACTATTCAAAATCATTATGTACTCAAATTATACTCAAGTAGCCCTGGAACAACAGCTGGGTCACTATTTTATTAACTAATAACTTCCCATATACTATTTTGCCTTTAATCCTTTGAGAAGAAAAGGTGGCATATTGCCATAAATTATCTCATATTTATGTGAAGTAAATGAGGTCATCCTCACACAACTGTCTGGGTCAGCTAGACCATCTGATAATTGTCTTCACTGAGTTGGGACTGACAGACAGAATCCTCACACGGTCACAGACTAAACCTATATCTGTCCTAAGACTGAGTTAAAACACAGCTGGGGTTACAGGTGTGTAATATGTACTGGTCCCACTGGCAGCCATCGAGAGCCATTGTGCACAGCACCACTGCTGAATCAGTCTTGGGTAAGACAACTTCTTGCTGCCCCCAAGCCTAAATGTTGCTTCTGCCCAATTATTTGAAATTACAGCTTTCAAATAGCTATTCCCCCAAAAGGATGAAGAGAGGGGAGAAAGAAAGAGAGGAGAAAGGGAGTGAGGGAGGGAAGAGGGAGAGAGGGAGGGAGGGAGCAGAGAGAAGCCACCTGCTGACAGAGTCCAGTAGCTCCTCGTGAAAAGGCTCAGGGATGGTTGGTGTAGCCTTGGGAGACAGGACACTTAAAAATATACATGTCCTGGGGTCAGCAAGATGGCTCAGGGGGCAGAGGCTTGCTACCGAAGCCCTGATGACTTGAGTTCTCTCCCTGAAACCCATATAGTAGAAGGAGAACACCAACTCCCATAAGATCATCTTCTGACCTCCTCGCATCTGTAGTGGCACTAAATGCACCCCCTAAATAAAGAGAGAAATAAATAAAGAATAAATATAATCTTAAAAATAACTCTGGGACTGGAGAGAAAGATGGCTCAGTGGTTAAGAGCACTTTCCTAGAGGACTGGGTTAAATTCTCAGCACCCACATGGCAGCTCACAACTGTCTGTAACTCCAGTTTCAGGGAGCTTGACACCCTCACACAGACATACACACAGGTAAGATACCTCAGACAGATATACACGCAGGTAAGACACCAATGCACATAAAATAAAAATCAATTATTTAAAAAGAAAGGAAAATCTATGGTATATTTTCAGCCTCTCCATGACTCTCTCTAAGACTTCCTGGGTTGGTCCCCTTCCCTGCTCCCTTCAGAGTCATTCTACTCCAGGTGTACCAGAGCAGACCCTGTGTCTCCTGTTTCAAACTGCTTGCATACACATTGCCCTAGTCACAAAAATGAGCATCAGAGTATTCAAGATATCAGGCAGAGGACACCCTAAGGAGCAGAGGCTTCACATCACTTCTTCCCAAGACATCTCACCAAAAAAAAATATGTTTATTTCATGTCTATATATGTTATGGAGAAACATGATTGAGTGGGTTACCAATTTTAAAACTTTCTAGAAAAAATGTACTAGGTTAGAAAACAAAGTTATTCAAAATAAAAGTTCTAATTTTTGAGTAATTCTGTGTTTAGTGAGTAATTCTAGTTATCATAAAGCTGTAGTGTTATAGTTTAGAATCTGAATGTAAAGAGAACCAAGAAAGATTTGTCAATGATAATATTTATAGTAAACTAGAGGCTGATACTTTGTAACAACTTTGTTTTATAATGGCACATTTTAGATGTCAGCTTAAGACTGTGGGGAGATCTCTGCTCCTCCCTGTTCCAGAGACAGCCACGTCTTCTTGTGCAGTGTCAGCCTCGTCCCGTAGACAAGATGGTGAAGGTCGGTGTGAATGGATTTGGCTGTACTGGGCACATGGTTACCAGCGCTGCCTTCTGCTTTGCACTTGGCAAAGTGGAGATTGTTGCCATCTACGACCCCTTCCTTGACCTCAACTACATGGTCTACATGTTCCAGTATGATCCACTCATGGCAAATTCAACAGCACAGTCAAGGCTGAGAATGGGAAGCTTGTCATCAACAGGAAGCCCATCACCATCTTCCAGGAGTGAGATCCCGCTAACATCAAATGGGGTGATGCTGGTGCTGAGTATGTCGTGCAGTCTACTGGCGTCCTCACCAACATGGAGAAGCCTGGGGCCCACTTGAAGGGTGGGGCCAAAAGGGTCATCATCTCTGCCCATTCTGCCAATGCCCACATGTTTGTGATGGGTGTGAACCACGAGAAATATGACAACCCACTCAAGATTGTCAGCAATGCCTCCTGCACCACCAACTGCTTAGCCCCCCTGGCCAAGGTCATCCATGACAACTTTGGCATCATAGAAGAGCTCATGACCACGGTCCATGCCATCACTGCTACTCAGAAGACTGTGGATGGCTCCTCTGGAAAGCTGTGACGTGATGGCCGTGGGGCTGCCTAGAACATCATTCCTGCATCCACTGGTGCTGCCAAGGCTGTGGGCAAGGTCATCCCAGAGCTGAACAGGAAGCTCACTGGCATGGCCTTCCATGTTCCTACCCCCAATGTATCCGTTGTGGGTCTGACATGCTGCCTAGAGAAACCTGCCAAGAATGATGACATCAAGAAGGTGATGAAGCAGGCATCCGAGGGCCCACTGAAGGGCATCCTGGGCTACACTGAGGACCAGGTGTCTCCTGAGACTTCAACAGCAGTTCTCACTCTTCCACCTTCGATGCTGGGGCTGGCATTGCTCTCAATGACAACTTTGTAAAGCTCATTTCCTGGTATGACAATGAATATGGCTACAGCAACAGGGTGGTGGACCTCATGGCCTACATGGCCTCCAAGGAGTAAGAAACCCTGGACCACCCACCCCAGCAAGGACACTGAGAGCAAGAAAGAGGAGTCCCTGTCCCAACTCGGCCCCCAACACTCAGCATCTCCCTCACAGTTTCCATCCCAGACCCCCACAAGAACAGGAGGGGCCTAGGGAGCCCTCCCTATGCTCTTGAATACCATCAATAAAAGTTCTCTGCAGCGCCCCCCCAAAAAAAAAGAGAGACTGTAGGAGGTATGGAGCACAAGCCTTGGGTACTCTGACTTTTAATTAATTAATTAATTAATATCCCAAGCACAGCTTCTCCCCCCTTCTCTCCTCCCAGCCTTTCCCTCCTCCCCATCCTCCAGGATTCCCTCCTTTGAGGCTCCGACTTTAAGAAATGAAACTGAGGAATATGCTCTTTGACCATAACAAACTCACACAAAAGACAGTGTTTGTCCTGCTTTAAGGAAGCAATACATTTGTTCATAATCTTTCCTGGAGGCATAGTTTTCCATATTACTAAAATGAAAATGCTTACTAGCCCAACCCCAATGTTCAGTCTTCAAGAGAAACTTATAAAGTTAAAAAAGAGTCATTCATTTTTTTTTACATATATGTATATATTTTCATGTATTTGTTTGCAAGCCACAGAGACCAGTATGCACAAATTTAAACCAAGACATGGCTATTCCAAGAGAATTAATGTTTAAACAGTTATCATTGATGCTTTTGCACTATTTATTAATAAAATTGTACATTGTCTAAAAAAAAAAAAAAGAAGAAGTGAAACTGAGTAGTGAGTAGATGGGAAGAGAGATGAAGAAGAGACACTTTACAGAGAGTGAGTTAACAGCCGGCAGATGCTAGCGGGAAGGTACTGGCCACCCAAGTCTAACAGGTCTGCCTCCCAGAACTCATGGCAAAGACCAGACACAGTGGTGTGCATCTGTAATCCTAGCATGCTGACAGGTGAGGTGACAACAGAAACAGTCTGGCTGGAAGCTCACGGGGCAGCTAGCCTGGCCGTACAGCACATGGGCAGAAACAGCAAGAAAGATCCTGACAAGACAAGGTCAAAGGAGAAAATGGTTGTCCTTCGACTACACACACACAGTGGGGGAGGGAGAGGCAGAGGTTGAACACTTACCTTGAGGTTTCAGGGGGCTTAGGATCTGTCCTGAGACCACTGGAGAATGTCAGCAAGTTACCAAGGCTTTCTGCTAGTCAGGGGACAGGGGTACACAATCAGAGAGTCCCTCACAAACACAAAGAATCAGGTTCCATCTGGCTGCTGAATTCATCATATTTCTTTTTATATAAAACAGGAAAAGATTTTCAAGCTCCATCCTCATGCTAAAATTTAGTCCTAGAAACCTGTAAGTGGGGTGGTTACTTGCTCACATAAAAATTCATAATAGGTTTTTCCTACTCTGGAAGCTCAGTATTAATGCTAACGTTTATAATCTTGTTTTCTAAGAACTACAATGGAGGTTGGATTGGTGAGTCCAGTTGGAGCCTGGACTAAGGCTTTTAATTCTTCCTGTCTGGAAGAGAAAAGATTTTTCCACAATAGTTGGGTTTTGCAAGAATATTGGAAACCATCAACTGTAAAATAAAAGAGGCAGCAGCCACAGCCTCGTTTTGTTTTCTCCTACTTTTGAATTAAAAAAAAAAAAAAAGATAATTTCCTTAACGATTCATTAGTCACACGAGATTTGTATAAGGAACCGCAGGAACAGGGTTTTTAGGAAGACCTTTGTTTGAAAAATAACCATGAGACCTGTCCACCCACAAGCCCCCGTGGGAACAGAGCTGACTCTGGGCCACACTGGGTTGCTAAACTCTATAGTGTAGCGAACACCTGTAACCTCAGCCCTCAGATGGCTGAGGCAGGGTGCTTTTAAGTTCTGGGCCAGCCTGGACTACAGAGCAAGATGAAAACAGACTGAGGGGGCAGTGTAGCTCTGGTGTGTGTCCCTGACTTGTCCAGACCCTTGGATTTCCTCCCAGCATAAAAAAAAATCCTCTGGGCTTCTGTTGCTTACCAGGGGTTTTCAGGAATCCAGCTCCCTCTCGTAGGCCTAGTCCTCTGGGCTTACAATTTTTGTGGGTTGGAGAAATGACTCAGTAGTCGGGAGCACTGACTACTCTTCCAGAGGATGTACATGGCAGCCTATGACTGTAACTTCAGCTTCATGGGGCTTAACACCCTCTCCTAGCATCCGTAGACACCAGGGACAGACTTGGTGCACGAACATACTTGCAGGCAAATCACCCATACACATAAAATAACTTTTTAAAAATTGCGTGTGAGCCGGGCAGTGGTGGTGCACGCCTTTAATCCCAGCACTCAGGAGGCAGAGGCAGGTGGATTTCTGAGTTCAAGGCCAGCCTGGTCTACAGAGTGAGTTCCAGGACAGTCAGGGCTACACAGGGAAACCCTGTCTCGAAAAACTGAAAAACCAAAAAAAAAAAAAAGTGTGTGTGTGTTTCTTGCTATGTGACTCAGAGTGTCTTTAAAATTACATTTTCCTGGCTCAGCTTGGTAGTGCTGGGAGCGCAGGCATGCAGCACCCTGCTCAGCCAGACTGTGCCATACTTTTTATTTTCTTGTCTGTTTTCCCTGCTAGACTTTGAGATTGTGAAGGATAACTGGTATTTGCAACTTCCTCTCTTCTGAGACTGTCACTATGCCTGACACACAATAGAATTTTGTGTGTGTGTGTGTGTGTGTGTGTGTGTGTGTGTGTGTGTGTGTGTGTAGCATCAGAAACAGCACAGAGAAAAAGAAAGGATGACAAGTCCTCCCCCCCTTGCTGGGATGCTAAAGACCAAAGAAAGCAGGAGCAAAGGAAGGTTGAGTTTCCCCACTATTGAGAAGGCTAATTTTTTTTTTTTTTTTTTTTTTTTTTTTTTTTTTTTTTTTTTAGCTTACACTGAGCCAGGCTCCTTGCCAAATGTGCAGGGTGCAACCTAAATAGCAAACCTTAATTTATATCTTCCAGGAAATCACAAACCTATGAGAAATCAGGACACTTAAATATGTAATGCCAGTAAAACAAACCATAAAATGGCTGAGGCACCTTGCCAAGAAAAGAGAGTGAGACAGAGTAGCCAGGTCTGTGCAGGGCCATCTCAGAAACTGTCCGGGAAGATGGCCGAATGCTGCTCTCTGCCGTGAGAGTAGGGGTTTTGCTTCCTATGTGCTCGTGGTTCGTTCACCTTGA
The DNA here is from genome assembly GCA_028551405.1 of Uromys caudimaculatus. Taxonomy (NCBI): domain Eukaryota; kingdom Metazoa; phylum Chordata; class Mammalia; order Rodentia; family Muridae; genus Uromys; species Uromys caudimaculatus. The sequence goes on from CM052714.1 coordinate 64,516,404, forward strand.
CCTGCTTTCCCCAGGAAGAATCTCGATCAGTCTCCTAACCCTATTCAGCAACACTCTCCTCTGTTTATAGGCTCTGCTGCTGTAACAATTACGTCCTAGCTCTAAGGAGCTTCGTGTATACCCAGAACCAATCTCTTCTACCGAAAATGTGGTGCATGTGCCAGCCACTTGGCAAGGCCACTGTCTTCTATGAGGTGACGTGGTGATCCAGTGCACTTTCACCATCTCCACGCCTGTTTAGTGTCTGCAGCAAGAGAATGCAGAAGCGTGGGGGATCAGAGGGAGCTGCTCACTGCATTAGTCTCATACGGCAAGACGTGTGCATCTCTTGTACTTTAATGCAGCACAATCCTGTATAAGACCTTACTATTATTTGAGATTTATTTTTATTTTGCGTGTATTTTTAATTTACGTGTTGCATACATATATGTATGTGCACCCCCTGTGTGCCTGGCATCCACCCATGCCAGAGGAGGGTGTTAGATTCCTTGGACCTGAAGTTAAAGATGGTTATGAGCTGCTATATGCATGCTAGGAACTGAACCCTGGTCCTCTAGAAGAGAAACCAGTGCAGTGGCTGCTTCACTTTCTCTCCACCCTGCCATGCATTTCTTATACTAACGCTAAAGTCTGCTGTGTACCCCTAAGTACTGAAAGGAGGAAGAGGAGAAGCAGCAGCTAGAATTGCAGCATTTGTTCGTCCTGTGACTGATAGCTGCATCACAGGTCCCATCCCAGCACAATGGCCTTTGGCCAGAACCTTAGAGCTGGCTCTCCATGCCCAAGGGAGGTGGGTTGGTTTGGAAGCTCAGTGTCAGCCTTGCATCCCTCCCTAGGCTCTATCCAGCAAGTGGGCTGCCAGAGGGGACACACTTCTCTGATTCACCTTGTGATGACTTTGGTAACTCAGTCATGGCAAGCAGAGGTGGTGTCAGATTTTGCGTGTGCTGCCTAACCAGATCCCCCACTTGGCGAAGGCTTGTAGATATCAGGTGCTGGAGGAGACTCCAGCAAGAAAGCGGTCTCAACTGTGGGGACTTTCCTCTCCCTAACGGCCTCCTGAGTTGACCTGCTACAGGAGGATCTCATTAGCACTGAACATGGTGTAGGTCTTACAGAAAATTATGAGAATCAAGTGGCAGAGAAATACAGCGCAAGACTACTGAACTGAGTGGGCATTTTACTACTCGGCATAGTCACTGTGACTTGGAAGTTATTCCAACAGTGATGTGACCTCAAACTTGGAGCTCTGGCCTGGTGATCCAGAGCTGGATGGCCACTCAGTCTGAACACAGTGCTGGATGACGGGGTGTGGAGGCCCATGCAAGCTGTCCATTTAACCTTTGACTGAGTGTTCAGATGTTGGTCCTTCAGTTACCAGTTATGCCAGAGACCAAGAACTCTTCAGTATGATAGTCAAAATATTTCCTCTGGAGTATTTGATCATTTTGAACTCAGCTTAAAAATACCCATTTTGCTTCATTTGCACATGAAATTAATACTCAGAACATTGTGAGATGTACCTAGATGAGACGATGCTGATTTTTTAAAAATATTAATACATATTAATTGCATGTACTAATGGGTTTCAGTGTGGTATTATCATATATGCATAGTGCACAATGACCAAACCTGGCCATTCTTTCCCCAACCCACTGTCCCTAGCCACCCAATCCTCAGTGAAAGAGCACTGCCTTTCTGTGCCTGGCGTATTTCACTCAACTTATGTGTTAGTTTGGGTTTTATTGCTGTGAAGAGACACCATGACCAAGGAAACTCTTATAAAGGAAAACATGTCATTGGAGCTGTTTTACAGTTAGAGCATTAGTCCATTATCTTCGTGGTAGAAGCAAGGTGACACAGAGGAAGACCTGGTGCTAGAGAGGTAGCTAAGAGTTCTACATCTGCATTGGCAGGCAGCAGGAAGAGCCTGTAACACACTTCCTCCAACAGGGCCACACCTCCAATAATGCCACTCCCTATGAATCTATGGGGGCCATTTTCATACAAACTACCACCATGTCATATCCTCAAGTTCCATTGATTTTGCTGTCAGCAACGGGATTTTATTTCTTGGTGGCAGAGTAATAATCCGTTGCATGCATTTCTTCCGTTGATAGACCTTCCATTTGCTCCTAGGTTGACTCTGCATCTTGGCTCTACAGTTCAAAGGAAGCAGTACTGGCCAGAGGGAGAGGTACACACATCTGTGGCTGTTGCAAGGAGGATGTCAAAGCTGGTCGTCTAGAAGCAGAGAATAGACTAGAAGGCCCTAAGGACCAGGAAGAGGAGAGAGTGGCGGGAGCGAGAGACCAGAGGTCGGCCCCCAAAACCTAGCTAGAAGGGAAAACGGCCTGGCATTCTGCAACACAGTAGGGCAGCCATGGTATATAGGAATGGACTCTACATTTTAAAATCATTAAAGGAGAAAGGGGGTTCCCAAAACTTGCAAAAGATATGTGCTCGTATGGGAATGAGCCCTGCCTTGATTTGGTGTCGTATTTTTGCCGTACATGTATACAATGACAGTGCTCTGCCCCATACATTTAAAAGCTTGATAATTCCAAGGATTAAAGGTAGTCTGCAGGCCCTGGATGGGCAATTTGGACATAGGAGAGGGCCCCTTTCCCTTTGCCTGAAGCGTGGTAGGGAAGCAAGTAAACGCCGGTCTTCCTGTGGGTCCACACAAGTGCCTTGAAGCTCATTGATTTGCTCAGAAAAGTGCCTTTTAAAGCGCAGTGTCTGCCTGCAGCTGCTGGCACGAAACTAACTGGCTCAGATATAGTGAGACAGGACCAGAAAACCGAGCCAAAAAGACATTTCCCAGTGAAACCAGGTCACACTGAGGATTTATGTTTCTCATGCAAGAGTGAAAACATTTGCTTTCCACGTCATGTGAATGTTTGTGGCTTCCATGCCAAACCTCACATGCTAAGCCCTGGCAGGCCAGGCAGCTTCCAAAAACAGCTCTGCAGACCATGCACCCTGAAGTTTAGGGGCCCTCTGTCCACACAAATCACAACAGCTCCACACTTCACAGAGGAAATTAGCTCAGAGAAATGCCAAGTGTGATAAAAAATGAAATAGATTGACATTCCAGTAAAATAAGGTCTTCGACCCTCTGTGCACTCTGGAGGCCCCGGGATGTATTTATTCTAGAAATAGCTATGCATTCACACTCTGTGCCTGTCTCGGAACTCACAGATCTTTGAGAGGTCTGCTTCTCACACCCCTGCTCAGAGGGCATCCGCCTCAGTTCCATGACACACTGCAGGTTCTTATTACTAAGTTGACGGATTGCCAACAGGGAAAGCATTCAAACAATCTGAAAGCTGAAAGCATACAGGAATGCACATGGGACAGACATACATGCTGTTGGACTTAGCAGAATGTCACATTGTCCTATTTGGCAAAGGGTGGCAGGCAGCATGGGGAACAGAGGAATTTTTGTTTTTGTTGGTTTTGTTGTTATTGGTAATGGTGGGTTTTTTGTTTTTGTTTTTGTTTGTTTGTTGGCTTGTTTTTACCAGTCATCAGGGCATTAGGTGATTTGCTTTTAATAATAAATGTCCTTCCCAGGACCTTGTGTTAAATGCCTGGCCCCCAGTTGATGAAGCTATTTGGTGAGGTTCTGGGGACTTCAGGTGGCAGAGTCCAGTTGGAGGAAGGAGACGATAAGATGGTGCCTTTGAAGGCTGCAAACCTGGTCCCTACTTTGTGCTTAGGCTCTCTGTGACCGCTCCTCTCCCCAGCAGCTACCACACCACACGGCCCTGCCACCAAGCTCTACCTGAGTCCCTAGGAGTAACCAACAGTGAACCAAATCCACAGAAAGAGCAAACCCAAATGAACTTTTCTTCCTTTAAGTTATTTCTATCTCAGCAATAATAAAAAGTACCCAGTTATCTGGTCTTCATCTCTTTCTAATGCCCTGTTGATTCTAGCTGGGGTTAATAGCCATGTGAATTCCCCCAGAGATGTGGCAGATGTTGCAAGGGTATGATCTGATGTTGAGATTTATGATACAGGGGAAAAAGCACACTGGACTTCTGGAAGAAGACGTGCCCACGGCTAAGGAACTTGGAGAGTCTTGTGATGCAGTGAGGAACTCCCAGCAAAAGTGAGTCCACCCTTCCCTCCCTTTGCCTGACATTAAATGACCTGCAGTTCTAAGTGCTCATTCCAAGCAAGTCTTACTCAGCCAACACCATACTGAGTATACTGTTGTACAGTGTACGAGATATACAGAGATGAATGGTCTGGGCCAGTGTTCAGTGTGAATTGCATTCTGGACATATTGAAACACAAGGTCTTTAGGTACTTTCATGTGGAGATCCCTACCCCAAAGGTTGGCTATTCAGATGCAAGGCTCAGCAGTGGGGTCCAGAATGTAGTTTGTTACTAGAGAGTCTTCATACCTACTTTGTAGTTAAATGTAAGTCAGAAGACATGGCTTGGGGGACAGAGCATAAGTGTAAAGAGCTGTGTGCTCACAGGCATTTCAGCAAGAAGAAATACTCTCAGAGGGCAGACTTGGGGAGTGGGGGCAGAAACAGAGCAGGGTGGCATCAAAGAAGCTACGAGCATAAAGTGACAGAGCTGCAGTGTCACCAGGAAAACAAAAATGTACAGACAACTTGGAACAGGAAGCAACTCACTGACGGGTGGGGAGAGAGTGGAAGACATACTGGGTAAGCCCAGTAGAAATCGATTTCTTAGAAATGGAGATAACAGCGGGGAATTCGGGTAGCCACAGAGGCACACAGAGGCAGAGGGGCCCTGGCTTCAGTGTGCTGTGGATGCTTATTTCCATATCTACAGTGGGAGAAAGAAATGCGTTGCCATTTACAGAGGAAAAGGAAGGAAACAGCAGAGAGGGACAGATTGGGAGCAAGTGCGGACCAGACTGGCAGTGTCACTTTCCCTCTGTCTCAGGCACGCTGCGTGCCTGTGGACAATTTCCTGTCCCCATCCCTCCTCAGACCTCTCCCCATAAACACACATGGAGAAAAAAAGGATGAACCACACGGGAGATCTCAGTCCTACAAGGGTGATCTTATTTATATTCATAACTGAGGACTGCTGAGACAGCTCGGGAAGTTCTGGGCCTGCCCACCAGTGTGATGTCCTCAGTTTGAATCCCCAGAACCCACATTAAGAAGATGAACTTGGGATCTTCTATCCCTAGAGGAAGTGATACAAATAGGAATGAAATATAAAGCAATCCAGTCTCCAGCAAGAGTGCAGTTGACTTTGACAATAGCACGTCTTCCTTCTACCCCCAAATCAGTGGCTCTAAGACTTAAGGCTCACCTGCTATGCTGTAGCTCAGTCTTCAGACGGACCTGTCAATACTTTTATCCTTGAACTCCAGAAGATGTGGTCTTGGCACAGCCTTGCTCCACACATACGGAAGTGTTTCAGCTTACAGATCATATCTAATTAGTCTCCTGGCCAATTATAATCCACAATTTGCATGTGTGTAAAGGTATTCAAGCACAGTAAACTAGTCAATAGACACAGTGAGAAACATTTTGTAATTTACAGGAAAGATCTCAGATTACTTCCGTGAAGTTCTTTACAAGCTACTTTATCCCTCAACATTTTTACTAATGGAAGCTACAAACTGGTATTCACAAAGTCCTGGACGGGTTTGTTTGGTTCCCAGCAACAGAGAGAGAATGTAACTTCATTCATCTCCTCAATGCAAAGACAACTGGACAATATGTCCATCATCCACCCTTCATCTGGAAGACTGCCTCTTGGCAGCCCCGAAGTTATGTTAATACCTTTGACGTGAGCGGCCTTGGTGAGCAGAGGGCAAATTCTGATTTGCTGTTATTTGTAAGGCCATTGTAAATTACGCCAGGCTGGTTACATTCTGCTAATCCCAGACATGATGGTTACAGGGATAGGTCGAAGCCAAGAGCAAGACCACAGAAGGAGTCTCCATGAAGTGAGACTTGGCAAGCATGTCTCTTCATCTAAACACCATGTGTGACCCCACTCTTGGCACAAGCTTTGGGCTTCTCCATTCTAGATGACCACTGTTAAGTGCTGTGATGTCAGACACTCTGTCCTTCTCTCTTACCTTCCCTCTCCCACTGCATTTTCACACACACACAGAAGGATGTAAAATGAGAATTCCATCCCCGTGACCACTCTTTAGGTTAAGAGCTTTGCTGGTAGGCGAATCAAGGATATGGGGCTAGGAGGCAAAGACGAGTGACCGCTGCCTCGCCATCTCTGCCTCCTCCTACCCTGATGCCGTTTGCTACTACTGAAGATGGAGAGCTTGGCTAAGAAGAGGCATTTCCTGGTCCCTGCTCTGCTGAGGGCTCCTTTGGGCCTGACTTTCTGACTCCAGCCTGCTGCCAGTGATGTGTGGCTTGCGTTCAATTTGTTCAGACTCTCGGTGATTTTAATTAACTGATTGCCATTCCAAGAACCAACATCAAATGCTCCTGTGATCTTTCACAGTGAAGAAGAAACCGCTGGGTAGAGAGGACAGGAAATAGCCCTGCCCCCAACTCCTGCTGGCTATGCTGAGGCAGGGCCAGAAACACCCCATAAACTGCGGGGTAGTCATTTATTAGAAATAATGTCATTGAAATGGAAGTTGCCATGGTACAGTGGTCTCCAGCTGAGCCCAGACTACTGGGGAGAATGGGGAAATTGCTGTCCAGCTCTCCCCTGATTACAAGCCACTGACTGTCGTGAGCACATAATGGTCAGCAAAATGAAGGGGGTGATTAGCTTACAAAGATGGTTCCAGTTAGGTTGCTTTTTAACCCCCTTGGGTGAATGTTGCAGACACATGTGGGTCAGAGAAGTAAGTCAGAAGATGAGGCAAAATAACTTAATCTCTCTGCCACATACGCACACAGTGAAGAAAGAGGCAGCAGGAAAGATTGCATCATCAAGAATCCAAGTCCTTGGTTACAGCAAGCAAACACAGTCGAGAACCTGGAGAGAAATCTGCCTGAGAGCTCGGCTTGCCTTCCTGCCGCAGAGAAAGTGTGGGCTCACTGCAGTGGACAGCTTGTGGATCCTTTTGCCTGATGTCTTCTTGAGGAGCTGGGCAATTTGACATTCCAGTTGAACTGGAATGTGGATTTGGATGAAACCAAGTATGGGGTTTATTTCTAAGGAGGTTCTGTTACCTACCAGCTCTGTCTCCATCTGCAGACAGTGGGCTTCCTCACTAGAGGGGCTGTTATCCCACCTGCCAGCCATCCTCAGACAGAGATAAAGTGTAAAATTGTACATTCACATGAAGTAGGGTGAGGACTCGGTGCTCCTGTGTGATGTGAAACTCTGCTCTCACTCCACCTACAGGAACAGGCAAGTGGAAGGCTGTGAATTTCAGTTTTAACACCCTTAAAACAAATAACGATAGAATCCACCTTACTTGTGTTGATAAGATGCCATGACCAAGATCACTTATAGGAGGAAGGGTTGAATTGGAGCTCACGGTTTCAGAGGGTTAGTTAGAACCCATGACAAGCATGGTAACAGCCAGGCAGGTATGATACTACAGCTAAGAGCTCACATCAGATCCATAGGAGAGACCACACACCCACACACCCCCACACAGAGAGAGAGAGAGACAGAGACAGAGACAGAGAGACAGAGAGAAAAGGGAAATGACAGAGGTTTTTGAAATATCAAAGCTGGCCCCCAGTGACACCTCCTCTGACAAGGCCACACCTCTTGATACTTCCCAAACAGTTCTACAAACCAGAGATCACATACTCAGACATATTAGCCTATTGGAGCCATTTTCATTCAAACCACAACCACCCACTGTATTCTTTACACTTGCCACCCATAAATCACCCAAATCATAGCCGTGGGAAACAGCACATGTACACATCAACACGTATTTGCTGAGGGTTAGGAGTCTAGAAGGTTCCAAATGACAACCTCTCACATGCTGATTTGGGTCTGGAGTCATCCGAAGCTCCACTGGGGCTCACAGAACTGCTTTTAAGACAACACATGCACGGGACTATGGACACGAGCCCCTGGATATGTATTTCATGGTTCTTTTCATGGGTCATCTGAATGACTTCCTGACATGGCAACCAGCTTTGCACAATGACTTCAACATAGCAACTACTTCCCCCAGAGTAAGTAAGCAAGAGCAAGAAGATAAACACTGAACCTGCACAGACGTGACAACAGTTGATCATCATTTATCCACTGTGTGTGTGCTTGTGTATGTATGTGTGTGTGTGCGTGTATATGCATGTGTATGTGCATGTGTGTGTGTGTCAGTGCGTGTGGGGTGTATGTACATGTGTGTGCATGTGTGTGCACTTGTATGCATCTGTGTGTGCATATGCCTGTGTGTGTGCATGTGCATATATGTATGACTGTGCGTGTGTGCATATGTGTGTGTGAGACTATGCTTGTGTGTGTTTGCATGTGTGTGCATGCGAGTATGTGCGAGTATGTGTATGTATTTATGTGTGCATGAGTGTATGTGCATGTGTGTGAGCACATATGTGTGTGCATGTTCTTTGCATGTCTTTGCATGTGTGTATGTGTGACTGTGTATATCTGTGTGTGTGGCTCTGTGTGTGTGCATGTGTGTATGCATGTGTGCATGTGTGAGTGTATATGAGTGTGTGCATGTCTGTGTTTGCATATATGTGCACGCATGTTCAGGTACATATGTGTATATGTATGTGTGTTTGTAAGGGTGCATTCATGTGCAAGTTTGTGTGTGCACATGTGTGCATACCTGTGTGAGCACGCACATGTTTGTGAGTTTGTACACGTTCTGTGTGTGCTTTGTGTGTATGAGCATGTGTGTGTGCATATGCATGTGTGTGTAGCTGTGTATGAGGATGTATGTGCACACTCATGTGTGAGTGTGAGTGTATGCATTGTGAGTGTTTGCATGTATTTGTGTGTATGCATGCACACATGTGTATTTGCATGTGTAATGTGTGTGTAAGTGTTGACTTACGTATGTGTGTGTGCATGTATGTGTATGTGTGTGCATTTCTGATCGTGTGTGCTTTTCTGATCGTGTGTGCATGTGTGTGCATGTATGTGCATGTATGTGCATGCATGTGTGCTTGTGTGTGCATGTGTGTGCATGTATGTGTGCTTGTGTGTGCATGTGTGAGTTTGTGTGTGAGCTTGTGTTTGTGCATGTGCACATGTGTAAGTACATGTGTGGGTGCATGTGTGTGTGTGAATACATGTGTGGGTGCATGTGTGTGTGTGTGTGCATGTATGTGTGCACACACATCTGTGAGTGTGTGTTCATTTTGTGTGTGTGCACATGCATGCCTATGTGAGTGCATATTCTCGTGTACATGTGTGTATGTGTGTGTGAATGTATACGTGTGTATGTGTGTGTGTTTGTGTGAGTGCGTGAGTGCCTGTGTGTTTGATATGTGTTTTTACAAGTCATGTGTGCATGCATTAGTGTGATTGTGCATTTGTGTCTGTGCATGTGTGCACACGTGCATGTCTGTGCATTGTCTGTGTTTGTGCATGTGTATGCATGTGTGTATGTGCATTCCTGTATGCATGGGTGTGTGTGTCCGTGTGTGTCTGTATGCGTGCCCGTGTGTTCATGTGCTCTCTCCACCTCACTGTTTTTGACAGGGTCTCTAGCTGACCCTGGAGCTCACTACTTTGGGACATTTCCAAGCCCAGAGCTCCAGGAATCCACCGTCCCCACCACTGTCCTGCCGTTGTTACAAATGCCCCACCTTTTCTCTATGACCTGCGTGTTGCCATGTTAGCCTGACAGGGAAGTAGAGCCAACAGTAGGATACACAGTTCACATGAGAGAAACCTAAAAACTAAGAAGACAATGTTCCCAGTGGCTGGTGGCTGGACAGTGTATTTCCAGGTTCTTTGTATTTTGTTCAAGGAACTGAAATAAAAGCACACACAGGCTGCAGAGTACCAAAGAAGCTTTATTCAAAAGCAAAGTGGTAATGCTGATCAAAAAAAAAAACACTACGAAAAGTGGCCCTGGGCCACAGCAGTGACAGTACTCAAGGACTCTGAGTTGGTGGCTGTGGCTTCTTTATGGTGTTGAGAGGAAGGGGGCCTGACTACTAAAAGGTCTAACGTGTATAGTTCTCTATTTTGATGGGCAGATTTAAATTTACAATCTCTTTTCTACTGAGCATGTTTCTTCCCATAATGCATCTGATTCTAAGTACATGCATGTCCAAGGGTGCCTGTGCAGAAGACAGTAATTAGGGAATTCTCCCTTAAATTTCAGTAGAGGACACCATCTACCTAATTTCTTCACAAGTGCTTGCGCTCCAGCTAAGGACAGTATTCCTTTGTCCCTTGTAGTTGTCCATTGACAACACTAGATGGCAGGCAAGGACAAGGAAGATAAGATTTAGACACTGCATTCTAAAGAAGGCCATGAAGGCTGAAACTACAAAATCAAAATCAACTAAGCACCTTTAGGTAATAATAGTGTGACTTCATAAAGGTTTGAAGGTAAAATCTTGTGAAAATCAGACCAGTGTCCTTATAGGTAACACATGGGCAATTCTTTAGAATAAATCACTTCTTAAATGTATGGCTTATGTTTTGGATAATTTATTTATAAGTGTAAATATTCATGCCAATAAATGCTTTTGTTCTAAGTGACTTCCATAGTCCCTCCAGCCTCCAGAGATTTACTGAATTCACTTTTGTAAATTTGTGGTATGCAAATTCAATGTTTACAATTTGAGGTGGTTTGTTTGTTTTATTTTGTTTGTTTGTTTTTTAAATAGGTTTAAGCAATTCATTTTGACTGCTGTTCTCTGACCAGAAGTTATGGGCCTTTGAGATTAATATCTGAAGTTAAAAATATCAGCAATATTTTCTAGATCCCTTGAGGATTAGTCTAATGATAACTCTTTGATTGGGACCACTGAAGATATTAATAAGGCCCCCCTCTGGGTCTGTCTTTGAGACTGAGAAGGGGAGGTCCACCCTGAACAAAGGGATTTGGGTGCCCAGCACCCCAGACTGCAGGGAAAATGAAGAAAAGAAAATCCAGACTGGAACTATTTTCCACTTTCCCTCCTCCCCGGTCAGTTCCAAGGGTCTAGTCTCTAGCTGCCTTCTGTGCTGTTATGGACTAACAGCATTCATTTACCTGTGATCCAAAATAAACCTTCCTTCCCTTGGTCAGTGCGATGAGAACAGTGACTAATAATACACTTGCATTCAGAGGAGTGTCTCCTCATGGGCTTGGCTTCACTAGGAAGCATTGGTGATGCAGGGTAGGTATCCTGCCTATCTTGGGTGGGCTGGGCTGACTGCCGTGGAGGTAACCGGGTTTCATGGGTCCCTTCCTGAGGATGCAGATGTGTTAAAATGTAGAGCACAGTGTTGTAAAAATTATTCAATTCCCAACCTAGGGTTTCTACCCCGCCTTAGACCACTTCATCCCCAGATAAAAAACACATAGCCTTTATATTTACAACAACCTTAAATAGCACAAGAGCTGGGGAAATGTCTGCCCTCCGTGTTATTAGAATCTACTTTCCTATTGATAACCCCGTGTTATTCCTTACGACTGACTATGTTTCATCTGGACTGCACTTAACTCCAATTGGCCAGCCTTCAGAGCTGTGCTTTTATGGTTTACCTAACCCATGGCAGCGTCTCTCTCCTCCAGTCACCTTCTTCTCTTCCTCGTGGTTCTCCTCTCTAACCCCCTAGCCCGGGAAACCTAAACTCCACCTCTGTCTCTTCTGCCCCACTATTGGTCAACCCACGACAGCACAGGGTTGCGGTCCTATGGATTAGGACCTGAGTCCCTTCCCCAAGCAGACCTGACATATAGGATATGCAGACCAAGTTTAGAAGCTAAATGACTATTGGAGCTGATTCCAAACACAAAGATGAATGTTGGGAATTGGCTCTAATGCTTTGTCTTAACTCACCTCCCAAAAGCCCCACTTCCAGATGCTGAAGGTCCCTACCCCAGATAGCTTTGATTGATAATAAAGAATTGCCATACAGCTAATGACTGGGCAGGGAGACAGAGACCGGAGTTTTAGATTTCGAGGGCAAGGGACCAAGGTGAGAGGGAGAGGGAAAAGAGGAGACTCTCCATGATTCAGAGGGAGAGGATCAGATTTAAGAGCTGCAGGAGAGAAACCATCCAGCAGTGTAGGTGGAAAGGGAAAAGGTCCTATGGGGGTGCCCAGAAGGTAACAGGGCAGCAAAGATAAAATCTAGATTTAGAAGGTGTTAAGCCAGGAATACCAGAGGGGAGTGTGTGCTAGCTTCGGGAAGATTTAGAAGTGCCCAACCACTGAGCTAGTCAAGATACATCAAAATTGTGTGTGTGTGTGTGTGTGTGTTTCCTTTGTGAATCCAGAGAGCTCTTGGGCAGGCGCAACACGTGTGCAACCCATCCCGAGCATCCATCGGTTTAAATATTCATCGCTCCTGGGAAGACCTCACACCCCCCCCCCCCAAGGTCAGTCAAATTTGCGGCAACCAACCCTCTCTGAAAGAAAGGATCTGGCAAGGGCAGGAGCAAATGACAAATGACCAGCTTAGACAGATGGATTTCTTCTGGGCAGTTTGCCTGCTTCACACATCATAAGCATTCAGAAAAAAGCAATGTACTGGGCAGTTAAAGTGTTTACTATTGACATTTATTTTAAAAATAAGCATCTTTGGGGGTTGGAAAAATGGCTCAGGAGTTAAGAGCGCAGGCTGCTTGTCCAGAGGACACAAATTCACTTTCCAGCATCTATGTGGTGGCTCACAAACATCTGCAACTCCAGTTCCAAGAAATTCAAAGTCCTCCCCTGGCTTCCCTGATCATCAACATGATACATAGATGCAGGCAAAGCATACACTTAAAAATTATATTAATAATAAATATTTTTCATAAAACCCTGAATTCATAAGTAGGAAATGTGCTTAAAGAAATCAACTCACCTCATCTCAAAAAAATGCCCAAAGTATAAAAAAATTAAAAAGTTTTTGTGCTTTTATTTCAGGGCATTAAGAGTAATACCACAAAATTATAATCAAGTGAGAAGTATTGAAGTTCCATGGTTGGCTGCCACTTAACTACAAACCGGAGGCTTCAAACCCCCCAAAGCCCAGAGGCACTTCTCTGTCTCTTTGTCCCTATTCAGTCATTTGGAGGTACTGTCTTTTACTGGGGAAGCCCTAGTATCTACCCTTGAGAACCTCACCCCATTCACTGTATATATCAGGCCTCAGTTGTTGGAGACAGCCAGTCTTAGTCCCACTCTGCAACTCTCTGACCAGTCAGAGTCCCAGGGAAACCCCCTGCTAATCCCCACTCACCTGAACTGACTTTCCCTCCAGCTGCATGCTCATTGGGACACCTTTGCCCTTCCTCTTTGTTGCCCATTCACGAGACAGGAAGTGCATTGTAGAAGCAGGGGCCAAGGGTCCAGGTCTGCAGTGCAATCCTGGCTGAGGCTCTGCTTCTCCATTTGCTAGCCAGACACCTCCACACCAGGCTTGTCAACCTAATAAGTGAATCCAGAGAGTTTAAGGCACGGCTCCACTGCACTGCACAGGAGTTAGAATATACTGATATTGCCAGTGGTGAGAGTGTGGAGACACTCTGTGATACTCCATTTCTTGAGAGCCTGAGCAGATCATCAGCGACCTCAGCTCAAGCCAGAGCAGAATTTGTGGCTTTGACATTGAGAATCACAGGAAAAGCCAGTTTCCGATGAAGTACAGTTGGAGACTTTAGTAAGTTTATTAATATAGGTTTAAGAAAGGGACATTAGGGAAAAGAGATAGACCCATGTGTTGTGCTCCCCAAGACGGAGTGGGGGAAAATGAGGTGCACCCCAGTATGAGTACAGGCTCCCAGGAGAGTGGCACAGACTGACCGTTGTCTTAATGTTGGCCAATAAACACTTCTGGTGGCTCTTAAGTTGCATCTTAGAAGTTTGCTAAGAAACATGCCCCCTTCCCTCCCCCTCTCTCCCTCCCCCCCCCCCCCCCCGAGATAACTAAGGTGGAATTCTAGTGTGATGTGAAAGTCCAGCTCCTAGGGCTCTTCTGGTGAGACTCCTAGAAGATCGCAGGTTGCTGGCTAGGAAGTGGAGAGGAGCTTAAGCTGAGATCCTGCCAGAATTCCTGCCTCTCTCCTGGCAGGTTTCAACAGGATTGTCTTTGCAAGTCACCCAACGTGTCCGCCCCTGCATTCCTAGCCTGCACCAATAATGAAGAGAGAAAACTGGGCCCCTGGCAGTTAAGTCAAACCGGCATCCCATTCTTATTCTAGCAACCTTGATCTGGTGCAGCCACAGTGATGACAGGCCTGTGGGACAACAGACCTGGTGGAGAGACCTGCTGGAGGACAGTCACCTGCCTCCAGCTGTAACTGTGCCTGTTTCATGAATTGCTTTTTAATTATAAAAGAAAATACAGTCACTTTCAGAAGAAATGCAAGACCTATACCCTCAGCTTAGTAGGGTGGCTCTGATCTTTGTAGAGTGAATAGACACAGAGCAAGTGACTCCTGAGAACCAACAAGAGAGCTGTGTGGATTAGGGCTCTAATTAAACCATGTCAGAATAGACGCTGGCATGCCAGCGGGGGAGGGGGGGGAAGCGAGGAGGGCACTAAGCCAGGTGGCCCTTAGGTAGCCCTTCTAAGGCATGTCTTGTCATGTTTCATTGCAATTCTGTGACACAAGTAGATTATGGCTGATATGTATGAGCGCGTGAAGTCCAGGGAGTAAGTCCCTTGTCCCAAGTCACACCATGGAGCCAGGACTTGACCGTGTGCCAGTAGCATGTAGGAGGTTTGCTGGCTATATAATGGCTGTGGTGTTAGTGGCACCGTAAAGCAACTTGGGATAAGTTGAGACTCTGTTACAGTGGGAGAAATGTCCTGGGGGTGGAGGGTAAGAAAAACCTTTTAGCACTTGTTTTAAATTCAATTTCATTGATCAAACTCATTGGTCATGCTGCTCCCATTGAGACTCTCTGGAAGTGTGAGACACGCACAGAATCGGAACAAGAAATCACATTAACAAAATCCTGGCAAAAATCTTAGTTTAAAAAAAAAAATCAAAGGCAAACTGACTTACTAATATTTTATGAGAAAACCAGAAATGTTTTATGAATTCTTGATTCCCATCTACTGTCCTGTGTTGCCAGGTTGGAATTATCTGGCAAACTCTCCTTCCTAACCAAGCCATTTGTGAGAGTCAAAACCCTCTGGTCACATTTTTGTCTGGGAGAACCAAGGTGACCAAACTGGAGCAGAGACCAGCTGCTCCTGCCCCCTGCCCCTGTGTGTGTCTGCAGGTACCCTCCTGCTTTGTTAGGATGCGCCTGGCATGAGTTGCTTAGAAAATCAGTCCTGAGCGTCCTTACCATCTATGCTCTTCACAGATTGATTATTTGCTCTCTGGAATTATATCTTAGATTATTTCCTTGAGCACTGTGATTTCTTAAAATTCAGAAAGTGCTACTAAAGTCTAAAGAGTTTTACATAAATATCTGTTTTCCATAACAGAGTATGTAAAGACTTTACAGTATGTAAAACTAAAGCTATCTGCAAACATATTTATATATTACTGTTTCAATTGTTCTAACTTTCCTTTCCCTCCCCTGTCCCACTTCCTCTCCCCTTCTCCTCCCCTTCCTTCTCCCTCCTTACCTTTTCTCTATTTTTCTTTCTTTCCAGTACCTTGTAATGTTGCTTCTTTCCATGAATCCTTTTTCCTAAGAAAAAGCATCATAGACAAACAAAATTCTTTGCTTGTTCTTAAGAGAAGCTCACTCTCCTCTATAAATGTTAACTTCCAGGTGAAATTGGGTACAATGCATGTTCACACATATTTATGCGATTGTACACCATTGACTAAGTTTGTTTCCCACTGTGCGCGGAGTTTGGAGGGGAATGTTGGACAAATTCTTTGCAGTTCTGGAATCCTCTGGTGGGGATTTAATTCCTGTATTTCTTTCCAATATAAGGAAAGACCTGTTGGATGAATGACAATAACAACAGCCAGAACTGTGCACGGGACAGTTGTAGGTCTATGTTTTGGTATCCACCTCTTACCCCCACAATAACCCTGTTTTTGATTGTTAACAGAACTTGCTTCTGATGGTGAAAGGCTGATGCTGCCCTTTGCTGTTCTAGGATCTTTTTATCCCTGTTGCTGTTGGAGAGCCACATTCAGCAGCAGCAGCAGCAGCAGCAGCAGCAGCAGCAGCAGCAGCCGGTACCTTTTCTAACCACAGCAACAGCCCCACTGAGCATCTCAGCCATGCTGGTGCTCCCTGAAGCTGCCTCTCCCTGCTTGCCTTTACAGATCTCTCCCATGACGAAGGGCCTGCTGAGGACCAGAGCAGGTCAAGTGTCACAGTCAGATCTCTGAGCCTTCTTTCCTTGGTCTACCTTGGGGACTTTTGAGATCTGGACCTTTATGACTGAGGGCTATCTGTTTTTGTGGACTTCCAAGTGTGGAGAACTGGTTCCCAGGAATGTAGAAAATGCTTATGAGGGAGATAGAGAGAAGAGGCGGAGGGGGCGGGGAGAGTAGAGGAAGAGAGCACAGAAAGGGTGAAAGGGAAAGAAGGGAGAAGGGAGGAGAGAGAGGGAGAGAGACAGGTTTTAAAGGAATAGGAAATAGAGCAGCCCTCAACAGCCAAGGTGCAGCAAGATCACAAAGCAGTGGCTTCTAGACGGAGAGTGAAACTGTGGCATTAGTACCAGAACACAGTGTGTTCCAGTTTCTCCACTGACTCAGGGTCAAATCTGCGCCAACAAGTCACACATACTTTAGTCTGTGACAGCCTCCGGTGTTGGAAAGCTCTCTGCACCCTCCAAACACTCAGTCAGCGAAGTTCCCTCCCACTGAGGCCAAACTGAGTAGCTGTCTTAGAGCATCTGTTTTCAAGTTTAGGGAAGGCCCCTTTATCAACATAGTTCCTGTCTCTCCCGTGGCAGCTTCCTCGAGACTGTAACACTCAATGGGGCAGAAACCCATTTTTAGGTGTAGTGCTATCTATTTGCATAAGCCCATATGACCGCTTCTTAAATTAGAAGAAGGATGTTTGCAAAACCACACTTCCTGATCCATGGAGGAATCTGACAGGAGGCAAATGAGTGCTCAGAGGAGAGCTATGGGGAGCACATGCACCCTGACAACACCCTGAGCAACCGGGTCAGGGAAGGCCACCCCCACACAGCCTGCCACGGTCCCTGAACCTTACTTATGCCATGGGTGACTTTGCCCCACTGGTCTGCAGCAGCTTATTAGGAACCAAATCATTAAATTGCAGAGCTGTGATTTTTGCATGGGCACTTTTCAGCTAAGAAAAGGGTTTTCACCATATCGATATCTTTGTAACCTGTCACGTCAGCAAACCACAGGCCGTCAGTTCTTCATGCATGTCACACTGTGTCAGTGCATGGGTATTGATCGTGCAAGCCTGCCTCTTGCTCTTGATATCTACTACTTGAGAGCACTGATAAGCTTATTTAATTTTCTGAAGATGCCCTGCGGCCATCTATGAAACAGCAACGGCAATACTACCTGCTTCACAGAGTTGTCATGGTTAAGGGGCATAGTAAGGACTGATGTGTTTTCTAGCGTGAGTATCCAAGTGCCCGTGCACTAGATTACCCCCACTAGGCATTATCGGGAGAAGGTGGAACCCGTAGGAAGTGGAGCATGTAGGAACTCTGGGTCCAGGAGCGTGCCCTTGAAGGTGCTTATGAAATGCTGGACTCATCTTTTTTGTTGCTATGCAACCATAAGGCAAGTAGTTGCAGCTTCGGTGTGTGGCAGACCCAGAAGCAGTGTGAGAGGATCAAGGAAATTATGGAGTTGAACTTGAAGGGATTTGATGCCCTCTACTGGCATCTGTGGCTACCTGCAGGCAGTGCACATCACACACACACACACACACACACACACACACACACACACACACACACACACGGGGGGGGGCACAGACACAGCAACACAGACAGAGAGACACAGACAGAGACAGAGAAAGACACACAAAGACAAAGAGACAGAGATCTTTTAAAACTACTCATATTGTAGCGATGGGAAGCCACAAAACTGCGCAATTCTGTAAAATTCCTGCCCCTCCTTTCATCTCCTCCTATTTTGCTTAAGATGCAACTTTACAATAGTATATTGACATTACAATAGATAAACTGTAGTTAGCGTGTGCCTAAGTTTCTAAATGTAGTTAATAATTATGAGCATTGGCCTCAAGCTTTATACACCAACATGCACTCTGAAGGAAACAATTCAAAATAAAGTAGTAAGGCCACACAAGATGTTTATTTCCTTTGACCCATACTTATAAATTTAGGATTTAATGAGATTAGGATTTTAGGAATAAATGAGAAAGATTTCGGGAGCTTTGACTGTTGCTGGATGGAATAGTATACAACCATGCAAAATGATAACTATGAATACTACAGGTAAAAAGTGAATGACCAACATGTGTAATGGATATGCATAGATGCATGTATGTGTGTGTGTTATATAAATTGTGTTTCTATACCACCCAAAATAAAAATTTAAAACTCTATCAGTAGCAAAGCAAGAATGTTCTTACCACCTCATTGCAACAGTGTAACTGGAAATCCTGGTTCACAGAATAAGATACTAAAGAGTACTGGGCACAAAAGAAGTTTCGTGAACGAACAAGCAGTTATCAAAATGTTACGAAGTACAATGGCAATGTAAAAAAAATCAATGCATTTTCCAATGTTATCAATGAACAAGTGGAATTTAAGATTGAAAACCCAACACTCCTAACTTTAGCACTAGAGAAAAGTGAATGCTCAGGTATAAATCAAATAAAAAGCATATGAGACTTTAACATAGACATCGTGCCCGCACAAACACATGCACACCCACCCACGTATACACAAGGGGAGCACATTTCAAAAGTTGTCCTTTAGCCTCCACACTTGCATGCACACACAATAAATGAATGTAGTAGAACATACGATAAATAAATACTTTTCTAAGCATCACGGAGTTGAGGGTTAGCAGCAGGGTTAGCATTTTAGACTCATTTTATTTCTCTCATAAAAACTGATTGGGCATAAGGACAGGGACCCTTGGGACTTTTATCTTTGACCATGACACGCTGGGCATCTAACTGCCTGCTCTTGCTGTCTTTCTCCCTGCCTGTTTTCACCCGTCAGGGCTGTCTTTCTCCCTGCCTGCTTTCACCCGTCAGGGCTGTCTTTCTCCCTGCCTGCTTTCACCCGTCAGGGCTGTCTTTCTCCCTGCCTGCTTTCCTTCTGACCATCTCCCATCGATCACTGTGCCCCTGCCAGGGGTGGACCTTGAGCGATGTCCTAACCTGTAGAATGGATCTTGACACCCCCCCCCCCCCAGGCACACCTGCCTCCACAGGCGCTCACAGCCCAACAACACAGGATCGCCAGGAAGTCACACCTTTACTTCTGGCTGCACTGTGGGTGTCCTGCTTTTCCTCAGCTGACGGGAGCCCAGCTCCCCTGAACCCACTTCTTCCATGAAGTCATCCCCAACTTCCCCCATTAAAAATACTTCCCTCTGCATCTGTGCTCTTTGGCAACTCTCTCTGTCTCTTTGTTATATATAGAACTTACTTATTTTTATTTGGGTCACAGTTTGTAAGAAGGTGTCATCGACTCTCACTAGATATTAAGTTATTCTGATCGATGAATTTATCTTATACATTGTTTATTTCTGAGAACCTCGCACAAGAGCCAAAGTGAAGATGGCATCTAAAGATGCTTTCTAGACGGACTTGCTTTTCTGTACTTAAGAGTTTCTGGGTGATTATTACACACAGGCACTGTTGTGTTTTATAAAACGAGCCATGATACGTCTTACGGAGCATGGTATGGTGTGGTGGGAGGGGTGCCTCGGTAAGCACATGCTGAGGCATCTTTTCCCCCTGAGGTACCAGCCATATGACTGGTTTAGTATAGAAAAATGTTTATTTGGGGCATGGCAAGGGGAGTCGAGAAGGACAGGGGTGGGGGGGGAGAAGAGGAGAGGCCAGCCAAGAACACATGGAGAGAGAGAAGGGAGGGGAAAGGGGGAGAGGGGTCAGAGAGATAAGAGTCAGAGAAGGGGGGCAGAGAGTGAGAAGGGGCCAAACAGCCCCCTTTAAAGCAAGCCAGGTCTATCTGGCTGTTGCCAGGTAACTGCTGGGCAGAGCCTAGAAGGAATTCTAACATTCCTCCATTTTGGTTTAATTTTAAAGGGAGAAACTCGAAAGGTGGTGGTGAAGCAGGAATGGGGTCATCATGATATTTAGTTCCTTCCTGCTGACGTTGGGGCTATGTGTCCCTGGGAAACCTAGGAACATGGGGATGGGGATGTTGGTCCAGTCTTAGGAGAGTTGGCTGTTTCCTAGCTGTCTAGGGTCTGTGGAACCATCTGTGGGTAGGAAGGGGCAGGTCCAGTAGAAGTGTCTGTGTCTGTGAGAGTAAGCTGGAGCTTCTGTGGGTTGCTTCTCTGGAGCTGTCGTGGATCTAGATTTTGAGTAAATGCCTGGACTTGGCAGGATGCTGAAACACACACACACACACACACACACACACACACACACACACACACACACACACACACAAATTAGAGGTAGATAATAAAGTTAAGTACATTTGAAACCCTTAGGTCTTGGTAGTTGGGGTGAGGGGAGTGCCAGTACCAGAAAACAAGAGAGGAATCTCACCCTCTGGAATAGGCAACAAGTGGGGACTTAGGCTACTGATTGACAGGTGTACTTATCTAGATGGAGTCTGTTTGGTCCATGAGAGGTAGATCTGAGTGGGTTTCCTGGAGCATAGACATTTAAAAAAGAGATAAATTTGTTAACAACGTGAACAGTCTTTAAGGTGAGCTTAAGAAAGGTAGAAACCTTTTGTGGAGCAGAAGGAACAAGAAGGGCTTTTTTCTTCCATCTAGGAGATTGAATATATATATAAATTTAGCATAATGGGTGTTGCTGTGAGTTTTTTTGCTACACTTTGGCTCCTGGCAGATTGTAAGAGCTATCTTTGGATCTGTGAATGAAAGACACACACACACACACACACACACACACACACACACACACAACTTTACATTTAAAATGCTTTTGCCACATCAAAGGCTGAGCACTCCTAAACCTTCCTCTGCTACCCCAGGCCCAAATAGGGCAGTGGCCAGTGGCCATTTACCTGAAATCTCACGTCTGGTTGGCTTTATCTCCTGCTGATACTGCGTTCCATCCTTCTTCCCGAGTCGTGACGATTCTGCTCCTCTCTGAGTCCTACTGGCACAATTCTAAGTGTCGTGCCCTATGTAATGCCCTGTGTCCAGCCACTGGCCATTAGCATCTTTATTGATCAATTAAAAACCAATCGGGGACAAGGACCTTCAGCATCTAGACATGCAGATTCCTGGCTGAATCAAAGCATCAGAACCAGTCTCCAACAAATGCGAATCATTTTTAAGTTTACATTTAAAAGACAGTTGAAGGAAACTCAAAACCTTGACCTTGTGGATATGACAGTTGATTACATAGATTTAGCATGAGAAACACCTTAAGTCTATACTTAAAAGACAACCAAAGGAAACTTATATTCGTAACTATAATAGCTGACAGTATAGATTTAGCACTAGAAACACTTTAAGTCTATAGGTAGAAGACAGTCAACGGGAACTTAAAATTTGAATTTGTGATTATAAAAGTGGATCGTATAATGGAATATTTTATTAGGGTTAGGCTAATTTATAAGAACTCTATTGGTAAATGTTAGGCTTTTGAACTCTTGAAGTCTCAGTGTAACAGTGGCATAAGAAGGGGAGGAAATGTGAAGCACTCATTCCCTGGACACCGAGTTTAGGTAAGGAAGTAGCAGAAGGCTACGTCTGTGAAGGCTTACGTCTGAACTTGAGTGTCCTTTGTTGTGAAGCCTGAGAGTAACGCAAACCTGTCCGTCCTTTTGGTAAGAGATCTGGCAGTCTTAACTAGTAAACCAGTTGACTAGTGAGATAATATGGTGGTGGGTTACCTTCGGGTAAGGAGCTAGAGGTCTGTTTTCTAGCTGTCAAGCTGTAGTTACCTTAGCTGTCAATTTAATCAGAAATCTGGGAAGAATAAATTATAATCTAGAGGTCATATATTAATTAAAATGACAGAGGTTGGTCTATAGGCCACTACCTAAAGAGTTTTCCCAGGTCCCTGTAGTCTCCATCACAACTTGGCAGAGTCAGTCCATTCATCTGGTCCAGAAGACGAGAAGCTTTTTCCTGTGGAGTAGGAACATGGGAGAAATGACCCCCTGGCAGTGGGCAAGGCAATGGAGCAGGGTTACTCAGTGGTTATCATACCATAACCAGGTAGACTCTTCTTGTTCTCCCCATATCTTCTCAGAGACCTTGGGGGGGGGGGGTGTCACTGTTTGGCTTTGGGAGTCTCTGTATGTCATAATAAGCTTAAACATTTAACGTTACATTTAGCAGATTTCTGACAAGATTGAAAGCCAGGATCTATTAAGCATATCTGAGTTAGACAATCTGTGTTTGGTTTTTAATTATTTGTTCTAGAATATATCTAGCAAAGAGAGTACATTGTAAATTAATGATAATAGCAAAACCAAGGCTAAACATATGTTTAAGGTAGTGCTCTTTAACCTTTTTACCATTGTAAATCTTTAAATTGATATTAAAATTATTATTTACCAAGGCAGGATAGAAATCAGAGACCTTAAGTCAGGCTGGTCTAAGGTGAGGAGGCAGTGAGGAAGAAACTGTCCATAACAAAGATGGTGGATAGTCACGAGACTACCTTTAACCAAGATGCTACTGAAGTTACGGCCAGCCATGTGACTGCCCTTAGCTAAGATGGCACAGAAGTGCTACCGTATGCAAACCTTATCTGACCATAACAAAGATGGTGGATAGTGGTGAGATTGCCTTTAAACATCATGGCACTGAAGCAACAGCCAGCCATATGACCATCCTTAGCTAAGATGGTGCTGAAGCAACAGCTTCACCTGATGGAATGTCATCTGTTTGTAATAGCTTGGAATGGCAGAAGTGGCTATGTGTCAGCAGATAAAAACATATAAAGAGACAAACATAAAGAGACAGACACATTTTGTCTGGTGGACAGGAAGTCTCTCCCTGTCACTGCAGGCAGACTTTGAATCTGTTCGCAGAGCAGCGGGTCTAGCTGCACATGGAGCAGCTCAGCTGCACTATGGTGTGGGTAGGGATCTCTTCTATTGTCATACCTGACTTAGAGCTGGTATGGACCAGAACGGAAAGAAACCAGAGAGCTGACAGTGGTGGCAGCGGGCAGGGGCAGCGGGCAGGGGCAGCAGCTTGGCAGAGCACAGTATGGCGAGCAGGGCGGGACGAGAAAGCCAGCGCCTGGGAGGGTAAGAGGTGGCGCCCTTAGCTGCACTCTGCCCACTTCTCTAGACACAGTAGCAGTAGAGCGAGTTATGTCCAAAATAAGACCTGGAGAGTGCAGCTAAGAGTCAAAGGGGTGGAGAGGCAGGAGCTGAGGGTGAAGGATTAAAGCTGAGAGACAGCTAGGGGGAAGGACAGAGAGCAGAGAGTGGGGTGGTTGGAGCCAAGCCTGCACATAGAAGGCTTTCCATTTTTGGATTGCTGGCGAGAGTTGTAAAAGTTTTCTTTTTAAAGCACTTTTAAGTGGTCATTTAGAGTTATTGTTTAGTAGGTGTTGGGGCCAAATTTAGCCTGTGAATTTGGAAGCCTTTAAGACCAGGAGGCATCCCAGTATGGAGCCTGGGAGTATCGGTAAAGACCTTCCCTTTTTGGTTGAAGACAGGAGTTATTAATCTTATCACTTTAAGCATCCTGAGGATAAATTAATAACTAGAAGGAGTTACTAATCTTACCATGGCATCCCGAGGGTAAATTAATAACTAGAATGAAACGAGAAGTCAGGCTAGATTTACCAGGTCATCACAGGAAACTAGTGTTTGAGCTGTGGGACCAGCGCCCGAGCTGTGGGGCTCATAGCCCGAGGGAGAAGGTTTACCCAGGCTTAGGACTTTTTCAGCAGTCTGCAAGAGAGAAGGCAAGGGAGAAAATCATTTCAAGGAGAGAGAGAGAGAGAGAGAGAGAGAGAGAGAGAGAGAGAGAGAGAGAGAGAGAGAGAGGGAAATCACCGAAGGGTTGCGAAGAGCTAACTGTCCGGTCCCGCCCGGAGGGCCCTCCTGGGAGGGACTATCGACCAGGGTCCGAAGTGTCCTGCCTGCAGGACCTTCAGCTACTGAGGAGGGAGGCTA
This sequence comes from Uromys caudimaculatus, assembly GCA_028551405.1. Classification (NCBI taxonomy): domain Eukaryota; kingdom Metazoa; phylum Chordata; class Mammalia; order Rodentia; family Muridae; genus Uromys; species Uromys caudimaculatus. The sequence goes on from CM052714.1 coordinate 64,540,695, forward strand.
CTGGCCTAAGGGAAACAACACAGGAGACAAGAAATGCCTGGGAGCAAGTCGAAATGTCCGATCAAGCTCTGAAAAATGGCTTTATTGCAACATTTATATAAACACTTCAAGGCAGGAAGTGGCAGAGGAAGGGAGATTCCTAAGGTAACCAAATGTCACACATAACTGTAAATCAGGATGACAGTCATTGTTGTCTTGAAGCTGCAGGCTACTTTAAACAGGATGTCTTATCACTTGCTGGAGGCAGTGGGAACTGGAAGGAATCAAAGGAATGCCTGCTGTGGAGTCCGGGACACTTTGACTTGCTAAATAAGTCAAACCTGGGACACTCTGGTTGGCTGATTAAGAGCAAGGCCTTAGGTTCAAACAATGCCATTTGGTCTCCAGCATCTCATCCCTTTTATTTACTTTAAAGCCAAATAGTCAGGAACCTGTTTAAAAACAGGGGGACCTTAGTGGGGGGGGGAGTAGAGGCTCGACCCTCATTATTATTATGATACCCTTTGCACAAGGAGAGGAGAAAAGCCCGCCCATTGGGTGGGGCTTTATTGGTATTGACCTCTACGCCATCGAGCATGCTCCTCAAGGAACCCAGAGCCAGCGCATTGCGTCTTTTCCTTTGCAATGCTTCAGCTCTGCACCCCGCTCATGCCCATGCTAACCCATAAGTCAGCATGCATAAATCTGGGTTTTATGCAGCTCCTAAAGGAGAATCATTGGCTTCGGGCACCGTAATTCCACAATCAAGCAGATCGAGGTGGTGATAATGAACCTGTAAAGGTCGGGATGTCACAGAGTCAATCTGCTGTTTGATGAACCTTATAATATTGTTAAAAATGAAAGGTCCCAGGCTGACCAGAAGTAAAAGGCTAATTATTGGTCCAACAAGAGGCATGAGGAGGGAGAACATAGATGATTGCCATCAAGAATCAGCATCAGATGAAAATTTCTGTTTCTTAAGGGAAAAGCTGATTTCATGAAGTTTTTTATCTCAGTAATAATCAACCCACTATCCTCTTGCCTCTGTTTTAGATCTGACTCACTTCTTCCAGTACTTGTAAGCCTTTTCTAGAATATCAAGGTCCTGTAAAACTCACAGGCAATAGAACAAAAGCTAGGTGATAGACCATCATAACAGACATGTCAGATTTCAACACTCTAACATAGTTGAAAAAGATGTACAATCAATACAACTTACATTAAATTCTGCAGAAGAAACATTTTAACATGACCAATTGATAAAAAATTAGGAGCTTTAACACATGTACTAATACTTGTTCAAAATACAGATCTTGTTCCAACTTTATCTCTTGCTAACATAACATCAGAGAACTGCAGCTAACTTTCAAATATGTCTTTGAGAATGTCCAGAAGCAGTTTCTACAGTCTATATTTTCCCTGTCACACAAGGTCGAAAATCTTGAGGCAAGGCAGCCTATCCAATCTGGGATATAAGCAATCAAATGTAGGTCAGGAGCAAATGTCCAATACAGCTTTTCTGTCACCATTGTCAGGGCACTCAGAAAGTTCACAGATCAGCATCATTCTCTGTCCCAGCAACAGCATGTCTTATCAATCACTCTGGCAGCCAGCATGCTCCTTTAGCATCCTGTAAAAAAAAAAACAAAAAACACACAAATATGCCCTCTTCCCCATATTAAATACCTGATCTGGATCATGCCATGTGTCTGAATGGATCCTTCTATATCACCTAGGCATAAATGTGCCTATTTGTAGAGTGACATAAACACTTAGCAGAAAAATCACTGGCATCCAAATTTTAAAATTTTAATTTTTTGTGGTGTAGGGGATATGATTCCCCTTTTTTGTTTTGATATATAAAAGATATTGTTTTAACGTTCCATGGGCCTGTTCTACAATACCTTGTCCTTGAAAAAAATAAGGAATTTTAGTAATATGACTAATATAAAATTGGTAACAAAATGTCTAAAATGCCTGACTGCAATAGCCAGCTCTATTATCTGTTTTAATCTGATTGGGAACACCAAGCATAGAAAAACAATGTAGGCAATGACTGATTATATTTTTAGTTGATTCTCCTGTCAAAGCAGTTGTAACTAGGAAGCCTGAAAGGGTGTCAATAGCCACATGTACATATTTCAATTTTTAAAAATATGAATAACATCCATTTGGTATAATTGGTTAGGTATAAGTCCTCAAGGAATAATACCATTATGTGGTACAGGTAGAAACTGAGGACATTCAGGACAAGCCCCATGCTCTATCAACTGAGCTAGCCGGACTCTAATGCCTACATGAGTTCCATAGCCTTATTAACCTTTTATAAATCTTAATTTTGAATTTTGTGTTGGAAAAATGGAATAACCAATCTCTTGGAGGTGAGTAAGTACATCAGCTCCAATGTCCATTAATCCTTCAAAACTTTCTGTAATAATTAATTTAAGGTTAGGTTTCTTATTAGTAATTGAGCTCAGTACACATCAGGGAAACTAAGCAAGTCTTTTGTTTAAAAAGGCAGCCAAAATTCTTTATGACACCTAGATAAGCAGCCTGCTGTGAGTGCCTTGGGATCTGAGGCTGACCTCTCCTCCCCCCAGGAAAGAGCAAGCACTTCTGTAAGGAATATCACACTAGTTCCTGCAGAGGTTGTTCTGAGGTTTACATTGATTCAAATGCAAATGTTTCTTAATTGGGCCTATTTCCTGAGGCCTAGCCCAAGGACAGATTCCTGGGGGCTTGACTTGATGTCTGCTCTAGCCTCTGTTCTTGGAGCAATCATTTTTAAAATGACCCAAAACTCCGTATTAAACCTTTTTCCCCCCTTCATTTCTGTAGAAGCATCGTTTGCACAGTGGTCCCTTATAAGGCAGCAAGCCATAGACAGACCCTGATTGTATGAGGGTCTGATTTCTGTATAAAGTTGGATGTATCTAGGTAAGTTTGTCTCTGTCCTGTATGGCCTAATGGCGGCAGGCTGAATTAGCATTTTCACAAGTCAATTGAATAGCAAAGGGAACTCTTGCTGGATTATCTCAAAAGATTTTATCTGCTGCTTTTCTTTTGAGGCTGTGACAGAGCTGTAAGCCGCAGTCAATGGAACATTGGCAGTTTAGCTATAATTTTTTAAGTTATCTTGTAACATTAAAGCACAATCATAACTTTGGAAAACAAACTCAGTTTTAAACAATAAAATCAATACCAAGAGTATTACGATCACATTACAAAGTTTGGCGGTCAGTTCTTATATCTGAATGCTTGACCGTACAACTTTCAATACCTTAAAGAGATATTGTTCTGATTTCTAGGATAAGAATTATATAAAATATTACCCAATTTTAAACGTACCTTTAAAGATCTGTTCCCTGGGTTGGCTCATGTCGCGTTTTCTGTCGTCTAGAATGACTCAAACACTAAGTTACCCATTTTAAATACCACCGTTTGTCACCAAGGTTACATATTTTTAATCATACCCAATAATTTATAAGCCAATGCTCAATAATCAAGGCATGTAGAATGTTTTTATACTTTTAAAATCAATCAGAAGCAAAAATGAAGTAATCACACATTTACTTATTTAGACCAGACAAAATTTAACCTTTTCTAATGGTAATTTTAAGAGAGGAACACCTTGTTACTTGTTGAATCCATCAATCAGAGAAAATTTTCTAGGAAAAACAGCTGTCAGCTCCCTTACCATAGAAGCCGAAAAGCTGAGGATCCTTTAAGAGTGGCTTTGCATACAATTAAGCCTCTGGCAGTGCTTCTCCTGCTGTGCTTGACTCCAAGGGTCAATTGAGACTGCTTTTTAAAACAAGTCAAACTAAATCGAGAGGTAGACAGCTAGCGAGAATAGAGTTTTAACCAATTTTTCTTTTCTTTTCAACGTAAAACACAGGACAGCTTCCATTCATACGACATAGACTTAACATAAAACTGTCAGTTTTGATACATGGACAGATTGGTGCACCAAGAACATACAATATACAGACAGAAAAGAGAATTAGATGTCCCAAAGGGACTCAGATATCCTACCTAAAAGACGCAAAACTAAAACTAAGCATTTTTCCCGAAGGGGCCAGAAAGGAAGTAGGACGTCTCCTATTTTCCTCCTGTCCCTAGGAGAGCTCTGAAACATCTTACCTTCATTTTTCTTCCCCTGATAGTCGGGGAGGCTTGCTTTTCTTGAATCCATTTTCTCATAGTTAGGGTATAAACCATCTCCAGTCCGGGTCTAAAGACTAGAGGCACCTATGAGAATTACCTTTGCTTCCCTAGATTTTAGCATAACTCTAAACACCTTCATAACACACATTTCACCATTATTTGGAAACACATGCACAGAACACATTTTACCATCACCTTGTCCTTCAATAAGGTTTATTTATTGCTTTCACAAAAACATCTACACAATTATTACCTTAGTCCCCCTAGTCTTGAGAGACTCTGTAATTCTCTGTAAAAAGGATTCATGGTCACTTAACGTTTGTCCCATGATTCTGTACTATTTTATATAACTTTAACCCAACTTTTTCTTTTTCAACTCTATATCTTACCCTAACACAATATTTTTTCCTTCTGCTTTAACTTTATCTCACTCTATACAATTCTCACATAATAAAATATCTCTGTTTTCTCTTAACTTATACACTTCCACCTATTCACAGCGGAGGATCTCTATTTCTTTTTCTATTTCTTCACCTTTGTTACTAAAATTCTCAAAGACTCTACTCTACATAAACATCTTTTACTATGAGTCTATATTACTTTCAGTCAGTTTTCATATAGACCCATTGATCATGTGATACTAATTCACGGCTTTCTCACAGACCAGTTTTGTTCACCCGAGCATTCCTTGTCCTGGAGGAAAAGTTTCCGTGAACCAACTCTTCCTATTTTTTTCTTTTCTCCGGAAAAAGCATCTGTCTCTTTCATGCATCACTCACCTCTCTCCAGGAGTCCGCTTCTTCGGTCGGGTCACTCCGAGAATGTCTCTTCTCTATATGATCCTCAATAGGACCACCTGGGCCAGGCTTTTACGTGACATGACGTCCAGCAGTTATTAATCTTACCATGGCATCCTGAGGGTAAATTAATAACTAGAATGAAGCGAGAAGTTAGGCTAGATTTACCAGGTCATCACACGGAAACTAGTGTTTGAGATGTGGGACCAGAGCCCGAGCTGTGGGGCTCATAGCCTGAGGGAGAAGGTTTACCCAGGCTTAGGACTTTTTCAGCAGTCTGCAAGAGAGAAGGCAAGGGAGAAAATCATTTCAAGGAGGGGGGGGGGAGAGAGAGAGATCACCCAAGGGTAGAGGTCCTAAAATGAGATTGTGAGAAGCTTACCAATTCACCAGTGTTTGAATGGAGAGTTCTAGTGATCCAATGACTGGAAAGTCAATGAGATGGTGGGGAAATATGAACTCATGTAACCTGCACGTTTGTAAATCCAAGTCATGGCACAAAATGTTGTGTTTTATAAAAAGAGCCAAGGATATGTTTTGTAATGCCAAGTATGGTAAGATGGGAGGGGTGACCCGGCGGGCCTATGCTGAGCACCCTTTCCTCCTGAGGGGCCAGCTATAGGACAGGGTTAGTACACAAGAGAGTTTATTTTGGGCATGGGAAGGGGAGTTGAGAAGGAAGTAGATGGAGATAAGGAGAGAGAAAGAGAGAGAGAGAAAGAGAGAGAGAGAGGAAAAAGAAGGAGGAGGAGGAGGAGGAGGAGGAGGAGGAGGAGAGGAGAGGCTGGCCAGGAACATGTGGAGAGAGAAGAGGAAGGGGATAGGAAAGAGAAAAAGCGGCGTCAGGGAGAGAAGAGAGGCAGAAAGAGAGAAGAGGCAGAGAGCAAGGAGGGGCCAAGCAGCCCCTTTGATAGCAAGCCAGGCATACCTGCCTGTTGCCAAGTAACTGTTGGGCAGAGCCTAGAGGGAATGCTGACAGGCACTGCCTGAGTCTTTATTCCTGGGAAAGGCTACATGGCTTGAGAAGTTGTTACTCCTGTGTTTATTTTCATAAGAATTTGATAATCAAAATTCCAACTTCTAAAATGACCAGGTGCAAGAAGGGAAGAATAATCTTCTTTAGCTAGGTAAGTAATTGATGTGGAAATATTTGGAGATGGAAATATGTAAATATTAGTGACTATAACGCAGGGGGATCTCTGAGACTACCACAGCTAGCAGAGTAATGGTCTGAGGGACACAAGTAGTTCCGTACAAAGACTCTGCCTTTCACATATAACAAAGAGGCAAGGTGACATAAAAGAAGACATGGCCAATGACTTCCTACAGGAAGTATAATTTTTTGACAAGGTCTGTACTTAAATGGCATCATCCATTTATTCTGGCTTTCAGTGGAGAAGGCTTCTCATTTGATAGTGGGATACGTACACACACCATATGAACATATTTACAGGTATACACCACACACATAAATAAAGTTTTATTTGGGCAATAATGGTTTCATCTGGGCAGTGGATGAGTGAGGATTCAACATACAATTTCTATACACTTTTTTGTGTTTGATATACCCTACAATAAAATTTTTGAGTAAGTAATAAATAGTATGAAGATGAGGCTTAGCCCGAAAAGGAAGCACATCTCTCTTGTGAAACTGATAGGTTAAAGCCTGGTCCAGCACAGCCCTTAGAATGAACAAACCAAAGGTGAGATCATACTGTGTTTGCCACACATCCAGTTTCGCAGTGAACCAGTAAGACAGCTCAGAAAACATGCCGGTTTCCGCCACGGACTTTCTGCCACACTTTGAGAGTAAAACTCTTTCTTTAGAACAAGCTGACACCACCCTGCAGTGTTTTCTCTTGGTCCAACTCTGCCAATGATCTTGCAGATGCTTCAAGCTGTCCTCCACGCGTACTTTCAACGTGTCCACAAAACCCACTGCTTTTGCAATACTTGACTTTCACACTTGTGGTAACAGAGACTCTGCTCCAGAGACAAGACAGAGAGAACTACTAGCAAAACAATGGGTGGGACCAATGCCGTTGTTTTCTTTCTTAGGTACAGGAAAGACCTACATAATTTGTGACACAGAATCTAAGACTGAAGTAAAGTGGACGAAGCATGACTTAGCAGTAACTGATTTATAAGTGCTGCTGGTGAATTTTGTGGTTAGCGTGGGCTTCTGTAGTCAACTCGGCAGCTAAAGAGACTATGATAGCAAACACTCAGTTGGTGAGGACTCCACTGTGCAAAGGACAGGAGTCCATGTTCCTCAAAAGCATCAGCAAATGGGTTTTTTTTTTTTTAATTTTTACTTTCCCTGAGCACTGTTGCTGTGTCTGTGTGAGGGATTCCCTGAAACTGGAGTTACAGGTAGTTATGAGCTGCGGTGTCGATGCTGGGAATTGAACCCAGGTCCTCTGGAAGAGTTCAGTGCTATTAACTGATGAGCCATCTCTCCAACCACAACAAATTTTTAAAAGATGTTTGAAGGCTCTAACATGCCCAGGATCATAGGATCAGAGGTGAGGAGGATTCAACATCTATCCCAACACTGAGAGTAACTGGGACTAGTAGAATCCAGGAACCCAGGAACCCTGCCGGACCAGTGGCATGGGTTCCTTCCAGTCTGAGCTGGTGCCATGAGCAGACCTTGGACAAGAACTCCTCAGCCAGTCCTACAACACCCAGAGGAAGCTCCACTCCCAGACCCTCTAACATGCCCAGGATCACAAGATCCCAGGAGCTTGGTCACATCAGGATCTCAGGATCCCAGGATCCCAGAATCACAGTATCCCAGAGACATCTGGTCTCTGAGGAGTTCTGACACAACCAGGATCACAGGAAGGACAGGCTCCAGTCAGATAAAGTGAGGGAAGGAAGCACTAGAGATAACTAGATGGCAGGAGGCAAGCATAAGAACATAAGCAACAGAAACCAAAACAGAAACCTGGCATCATCAGAACCCAACTCTCCCACCACAGCAAGTCCTGGATACACCATCACACCAGAAAAGTAAGATTCAGATCTAAAATCACTTCTCATGATGATGATAGAGGACTTTAAAAAGGACATAAATGACTCCCTTAAAGAAATACGGGAGAACCGGGCCGTGGTGGCGCACGCCTTTAATCTCAGCACTTGGGAGGCAGAGACAGGCAGATTTCTAAGTTCGAGGCCAGCCTGGTCTACAGGTGAGTTCCAGGACAGCCAGGGCTACACAGAGAAACCCTGTCTCGAAAACAAAACAAAACAAAACAAAACAAAACAAAATATAGAACACAGATAAACAGCTAGAAGCTCTTAAAAAAGAAACACAAAAATCCCTTAAAGAATTACAGGAAAACACAACCAAACAGGTGAAGGAATTGAACAAAACCATCCAGGATCTAAAAATGGAAACAAAAACAATAAAGAAATCACAAAGGGAGACAATCTGTAAGTTAGAAAACCTAGAAAAGAGATCAGGAGTCATAGATGTAAGCATCACCAACAGAATACAAGAGATACAAGAGAGAATCTCAGGTGCGGAAGATACTATAAAAAACATTGACACAACAGTCAAAGAAAATGCAAAATGCAAAAAGCTCTTAACACAAAACATCCAGGAAATTCAAGACACAATGAGAAGACAAAACCTAAAGATAATAGGTATAGAAGAGAGTGAAGATTCCCAACTTAAAGGACCAGTAAATATCTTCAACAAAATTATAGAAGAAAACTTCCCTAACCTAAAGAAAGAGATGAACATAAACATACAAGAAGCCTACCGAACTCCAAATGGGCTGGACCAGAAAAGAAATTCCTTCTGTCACATAATAATCAAAACACCAAATGCACTAAACAAAGAGAGAATATTAAAAGCAGTAAGGGAAAAAGGTCAAGTAACATATAAAGGCAGACCTATCAGAATTACACCAGACTTCTCACCAGAGACAATGAAAGCTAGAAGATCCTGGGCAGATGTCATACAGACTCTAAGAGAACACAACTGCCAACCCAGGCTGCTATACCCAGCAAAACTCTCAATTACCATAGACAGGAGAAAACAAGATATTCCATGACAAAACCAAATTTACACAATATCTTTCCACAAATCCAGCCCTACAAAGAATAATAGATGGAAAACACCAAAACAAGGAGGGAAACTACACACTAGAAAAAGCAAGAAAGTCATCTTTCAGCAAACCCAAAAGAAGATAGCCACCCAAACATAATACCACCTCTAACAAAAAAATAATAGGAAGTAACAATCACTTTTCCTTAATTTCTCTTAATATTAATGAACTTAATTCCCCAATAAAAAGCCATAGACTAACAGACTGGATACGTACACAGGATCCAGCATTCTGCTGCAAACAGGAAATGTACCTCCGTTACAAACACATGGGCACCTCACTCTGACAGTGTTCAGTGTGTGTGTATGTACCTATGCACATAAGATCTAGTGTATTGAATAAATATTGTTTACGTTTTTATATTGAGCTTTTGAAGAGAGATTGTGTATCCTCACAGACCAGCACAGAGCCAAGAGTAGAGAAACTATCAGTTACTATAGTCATAAATGCCAAAGGCCCACACCCCATGGAAGCTTTTCTCGAAGTTACATTTTTGAGGAGTTGGAAGTATATCTCAGAGGCATACCACACACTTGATGTGAATGAGGCTTCCCAGAATTCCATCTCTATAACCAAAATAAAATCCTATAAAAGATATGGGGGGAGGGGGCATGGAGCAGATCCTGAGTGAAGACATGCTTTAGAGATAACCAGTGAATAGGTGGCTTGCTGAGCAGGTACCTGCCAGGGAATTCTGACGTTCTTTTCACATTATCGGTTTCTATTATATAGAAGTTAGACTTGGCTGGAGATTTCTATAAGCCATTTCTGTCATTTCAGGAAATTATTATAATAGAGACTGTATATGAAACTCAGGACAGAACTATAGAAGATATTGAGAAATTTGAAGATGGATCTTCTTTCCCAACTAAGAGATTCCTTTTAAGAAATCGAAAGGCAGAAGCAATGGAGCTACTTCTGAAGAGCTGCTCGGGTATCCACAGAGCAGAGAGAGTGTCAACATTCTGGGTCTTCCCCAAGCAGAGAGAATACATGTAGAGACAAAATAGCCCCAAAGTGGAATTTTCTGTAAAAGAAAAGAGGAAGAGAGGAGACAAGAGAAGAGATGCCGGAAACACACACACACACACACACACACACACACACACACACACACACACACACACACACACACACACAGCCCCCAAGACAAACATTTAGTTGTAAAGATTACGTCATAGTTTTTGAGTTCTTGGTGGGTGGGGCTCTGTTCTCATCCTCCCAAGTACTTACTCTATATTGCGTGGACTAGGCACAGCATAATGTGCTATCCCAGTAGTTGCATCAGCTATGTGTTGCAGTGTAACAGAAGATCCTAAACTTCCAAGGGCTCCTGTTTATGTCTCTGCAATGGGTCACCTGGGTGGGCTCAGCTAAGTAGGTCTTCTGCTGGTCTCACCTGAGATCCCTCCTGAGGTCAAGGTTATCTTATGGACTGTCTAGGATGACTGGTCCAGCAGCCTCACAATGATGCTGGTTGAGAATTTCCATGTATTCTTTCCTTCTTAAATAGGTCAGCCTAGACATCTTTCATTGGGGGACAATTAGAGAGATGAAAGTCCAACACAGAGGGGCTTTTGGAATCTTTACTTGATTTGCTGCTACCTTATTAGTGGAAGCAAATGGGCCATGCCCCTGTTTCAAGGGACGTAGAAAAGTCACATTGCACTGGTGCCCACATAGAGAAAGAAGAGGACCATGTGGCCACTAAACAGTTGCTTCTCAGTATTTTCTGGTTTAGTTCTGAGTATTCTGTAAATGCTATGGGCTGGTAGAACTTACTTCATGTACTGTGGATGTTGGAATAACCCACTGGAAGCTGGCAGATGAAACCAAAAGAAGCAGACACTGATCTGTTTAAAGTCGGTCACATCGGCCCCTATTATGGGATTATTAAGCTGAAAGTCTTTGGTATTGAAGAGGTCAGCTCAGGAACTGTGGAAAATTCCACCAGACCCCGGAGCACGTAGGCACCCCTCCCCTCCTGGAAGAAACAGGTGAGAGAGCATGTAGGCTGGAAGAGAGGGGCTGATCAAGCCCCTACTACCTCATTCTCTAAAGACCAATCAGTTTAAAAGTCAAACTGTTCTGCCAGTCACATTGTGCCTAATGGCTGCTGCTCTAAAAACTATAAAAGCTTGCTGAACAAGCTGCACATGGTCGTTCCCTCCCTCCTTTGTGTGCAGGGCAACCCCAGCATGCAAAACAATAAATTCCTCTTGCTTTTTGCATCGATCCCCGACTCCATGGTGTTCACTCAGGGATTCTCCAGTAAGCTAAGGTTCCCCAGAGTCTTACATTATAGCATACAAACTTTTTCACGATTTCTCTCTGCCTGCCTCAAAAAGTAAGGTGGAAATCAATAGAGGAAAGACACTTCATGTCTACCTAAAGTCTCCACATGCACACACACTGTTGAGTATGTACACACACATATACACACACACACACACACACACAGGGTCACACACATGTGCATCACAATAGTATTTTATAGTATGACAAGAAGAACAATCTAAATGTATTATTATAAACGTGAGTATATTTTTTTACAATTAAAAAGTCAAAGAATGCATAAAACAAATTGAGTCCATTCTTGTGGTGACACACTTTTATGAAAATATCTCCTGACTCCAAAGAGACTCAATTTGTGCTGGACTTTACAGACATGTTAATAATATGCCTTGAGATCTTTTAGGACAGTGTACTGAGCCTGCTAACCTTCTGTGTACTCAGCCTGTTTGAATGTAGCTCACCATACGAGAACAGGGTTACCAACCTTAGCAGACCTTAGATTTTCCATGTAATCAGCTTTTACAAGGTAAGCTAAATGCATAGCTTTAATCTTAAGTTATATACTCTTCTTCTGACCTAGAATTGTGTGTGTGTGTGTGTGTGCGTGTGTGTGTGTGTGTGTGTGTGTGTGTGTGTGTGTTGTGATAATCATATCCTGGAAGCAACTAACAGGTTGAAAGCAAGTGTAAACATAACAAATATCCACCATAAATGTTGAAAGCAACATTTTCGCTTGATAACATCTGTTTATAATGTTGAGTACTAGTCGGGGTGAGTAAAGAAAATTCTTCCCTAGTCAAACTCCATTCGAGATTTCCACTAGGATTCCCTCATTTCTGTACGATACCATGCTTTCTGTTCTGTTCAACAATACAGAGCAAAGCTCTTTGTTGGGGGCACACACAATTCATAGCCATGGGACATAGACACACAGCAGCCTGCAGATAGTAACCACTGACTATAGGCAGATGGAATATGCAGGAGCACAGTGGTGAATTCAAATTTGGGCTCTTGGTTAAATGAATCCAAAAGGAAGTCGCTTTGTGTTCATCACTTAATGGGACATCGGCATATTTTAGTGCCCTCTCCTACAATATCTGTATTACATCAACCAATTCACATATTCAGTTGAATGATTGAATGAATGAATGAATGAATGAATGAATAAATAAATAAATAAATAAATAAATAAATAAATAAGTGATTATAAGAAGTGGAGCCCCAAGCAAATCTAAATAATTTGTGCAGCAGCCCTCTTCCCAAGGAGCAGCATCACTTTCCTGTTACCACCATGTGCCTGCACACACTGACCTCCTTAAGTGAACAGTGAGCAAAAGGGAAGTGGTGAGATTCAGCTCCTAGCAGAGAAAGTTGGCAGACTCCCTCAGTGAGCCGGTCAGCCAACGTGAGCAGTGATAAACTAGGTTGAAAGGGTGAGATCTTGACATGGTGTGACATGAATGGGGTTTTTTGTGTATTCTCCCTCCCTCAAACATATAGCTCTAGACTTAAGCAGAATAAATAAAACATCAGAAGGATCCCAACTGAGAGACATTATACGAAATGCCTGACCGGTATGCCTCAAAATTGCCCAGGTCATCAAAAATAATGAAAGCCTGGGACCGTCGGGGCGCAGAGGAGCCTAAGGAGACATGGGATGGGTGGGCTCCTGGAACACAGAACAAGGATGGTACAAGTTGAGTATCCATCCAGTAACCATAAAGCTTTGCTTTCTTTCCTCATTTTCACTTCCGCTAGAATGAAATCTGGGGATATGACAACTCACAGAGGGTCATATTAGCTGTGTGGCTTCCTTGTAGCTAGGTAGGACAAGGAAACTTTTCTTGCTGTATTAATACCGATGCAAGTGATGGCCACAGGGGCTGTGGACTGCAGAGTCCCAGGCACTGTTTTAGGCTGCATGCATTGCATATTTCATGCATACCACTGATAGCACTGTCATTTCCCCACAATCTGAATTTCTCTTAACTCCATCTGCAACTTCACACTCTAACACATCTGCCCATCTGCACATCTGTTTCCTGGGAACAAGTTTTTAGAGGTGTTCATTACAGTTAACTTTCATGTTTTGAAAATGCTACAAAGTTCACCCATCCTCCCACACAATGAGGCACACTGGCCGCCTGGAGTTTGTGAAGATGACCGATGTTGACTGTTTTGCTTTGATCCACTGATTGAGAAAGAGTTTGCAGGAGATGCTGTTCTGATCGTGTCCTCCCTCCTAGAAGTTACTATGAAAGGTTGTTTTCCTTTACCAGTTAATTGGTTAGGCAGAGGCACAAAAGAAATGTTTACCACTTCCCTTTACTTACCCATTTCCAGAGGATGCAGGTCCCTAAAGCCTCCCAGCAGTGGTTAGTGAAGGTGTGACTTTTCTCTGTGACTATGCTCCTCAGCAGGCGACAGAGCAAGCGTTTCTATGGCTGTTCCTAGCCATCCATCGCAATGGGCAGGCAAGCTGTCCCATCTGTTGTTCAGGCGAGGAGTCTTTGTGGCATGACATCTCAGTCTGTGTCTCTTCCCTTTTTCGGCCTGGGTGGAGATGCTGCCAATGTCTTGTCCCCAGCACCTGCACAGGAGTCACCTCTGCTCCTACGTCCCGTGGTACCATGGTGTTTTGTGGTTATGTATTTGTGTATTCGTCACCAAGATGCCATATCTAACCCAGAAGGAGACCTATGCTTCTCTTACCATTCTGAACTCAATGAGTATAGTTTGACAAATGGCACTATTCTTTATTAATGAATATATTTAAATATGCATTTATTTTATAGCACATAAGCAGAGTGAATAAAATATGGTATGAGTAAATAATAATTTAGAGGATTAATGACCATAAATTAAGGTGATAAGTCTTCTAGTATTTAAATCTAATAAACTAGGCTACATAATAATTATATTCTATCTTTTTAATTTAAGCTGTATATTTTTGAAATTTTAAAAAATATAGACCTTACATCTGAAAATAGTCTTCAATTTATAGGGAAATCAAGAATATGATATAGAGAGGCATCCATATGTATTTTGCACCTACAGTCCTATTATAAGCTCTTATATGCACACTGAACTAATAGATACATAATTATTATGGCCATTTATCTGAATACTGTGCCTGGCTCCAGGAGGTACTAGGAGTCTCTGGACTGAGTTGGTGTAGTGGGACCTTCTTTTACCTCAGCATTCAGGAAGCAGTCAGGGAGATGAAGTACTCAAGCTAGCTGGGGTATGGAAGGAGACCTTGTCTCAAAAACAAAATTTTTAATGTAATGTGTGCTTACACACACCTATAATTCCAGCACTCAAAGGACTGAGACTGGAGTACTGCCAAAATTCCAAGGCTAACCTGATCTACATAGTGAATTCTAGGCCAACCAAGACTGCATAGAGACCTTGTCTCAAAGCAAAATTGATATGCACTAGGTATCATTTTTCTCCATGTTTCTTTCCAGACACCCTTCTCCTTTTCTGTGAATAGATGGATGGCTTTTTTAGTAAGGAAAACAAAAGCATATGCGTTTAAGCCATTAAAACATTGGGAATATCCTTGTATTTTTCCAGGGCCTGTTCTTTGCTCCAGGATGAAGCTCGCAGCCTCCAGGCTGGACTTCCCAAAGCTTTGAGAACCTCCCCAACCCAAGTCCCTGAGCTGATTCACACCCTGAGGTACATCACTGCTTGTCATAGAGTCCCACCCAGGCTTCAGGGGCACTCGAGGCAAGCTTGCCTAGACAGGAAGAGCAGCTGGCAATTCTCTCTGTCCTTCCCAAGGTCCCACCTCCCAGGCCTTCCCATGGCTCCTGCCTATCCCAGAAGTGTGAGCACTCCAAGTCTTTCCTGCCATAGTCTGGATAGAGAAAGAACAGTTGGGGGTAGGTGGCCTCACTTCCCTGACCAGAGTGTATTGGGGTGACTTCCTGGGAAGGGATATTAAAGAGACAGGTGAGCATTCAAGCACCCAGGCTGGCAAAATTATTTTCTTCCAGAGTCATTAGCTTCTGTTAAGCAGCCAGTACACCCCCATTCCTGCCTTGCCAACTGGGCCACAAACTAGGACACATGAACAAAACTGGGTGATTTTGTCCAAACTCTCAACTGGAAGCTCTGATGCAAAATGCATTTTCCCAGGACCATCTACAGCAGATTGTAAGTGTAGACCCCAGCCAGTGAAGAGATCTCATTCTCCAGGCAGCCCAAGGAGAGGCAGTGGCATTTGAGCTGGAGCAAAAGCCTGTAGCAGTGAAACTCACAAGCCTCTCACCTCTAGTTTGTAATATCAAAAGGGGGAGAGAGAACTTTAAAAGGGGAAGTGGTAGCTCTTTGAGTGAGAACTGGGAAAACACTAGGGGTGACAAGTGATTCTCAGTGTCGACTTCTCCCATGTTGAAATCTAAAGATTGTGAAAAGACTGCACAAGGAAAATGTCAGAATTGCTTACGATCTGGGGCAAAGGGCAAAGTTTATCGCAAGCTTCGCTAAGTAAGCTTGGCTCACTAGGTACTCAGGTAGGCTCTGTTCCAGTCAACAGAGCTGGTCCTTACTCACCATGCTAACTGGGCGTCATGGCATCCAGTGTGACACCAAATGAGATGCATAAATACCAGACTGCTGAGCTGTGGTTCTGACAGAGGCTGTTTGACCAGCTGCCCAGAGGCACATAGGATGATGAATGCTGTGGTTAGATTAAATCCCAAGCAAGTGCAAGCGTTTGGATGGAAGTGACGCAATGCAAGGCTGACTCAGAGTGGATGGCATGGTACACTAACCCCTCGGACACAGTAAAAGATGGTGCTGGGAAGAGAGATGCAGCCGCCTTGTGGATTGGGCTAGGACTTGTCTCCTAACATCTCTGTGTCCAAAGAGAAATAAGAAATAAGGATATCTCAAAGTGTCGCGCCAGCAATTACTGCTGTAGACGGAACAGGAAAAGTATTTGAATATTTGAGAAGTGTTCTGGTGGAAAGTCACTAGATAATCCTCAGTAGAGAGCAAGTCAGTATGAAATAAAACGGGGAGATTTCTCTCTCTAAATTTTCTGGTGATCAGTCTTTTATGGTGTGGCTTTAAACTATTCGAAGACCCTCATGTCAAAGGCTTGGTCTCCAGAACACACTGTTGGAAGATCACTGAAGCTTCACAAGGTGGGACCTGGTGGGAGGATTTTGGGTCATTAACAGTGTACCCTTGAATGAGATTCTGAAACTCTGCCTCTTCCCTTTCTCTCTCTG
>CM052714.1:64557796-64586746 GCA_028551405.1 Uromys caudimaculatus
TGGGAATGGGTGGGCGGGTAGGTGGGAGGAGGAATTCCCTTACAGAGGCGGGGAGGGGGGAGGGGATACGGGGTTTCCAAAGAGGAGACCCAGAAAAGGGGAAACATCGGAAATGTAAATAAAGTATCGAAAAAAAAGAAATAACCAGGGAATTTTATGTATCTTGAGTCACAGATCCTACAGACCAAGGACTTCCTTTGCATCGGACGCTTTCTCGGAGCTATTCCATGGGAGTTCCTGAGGATCACTAGCATGTCTGTGTCCTCTGCAATGTGTGTCTGCAAAGAACTGGATTCAGCATGGAGACCAAAAGAAACGTCCTGAACATTTCAAATAAACATACCAATGCCACACCAGGGTGAAAATGATTTCTGTGTTTTCTCCTCTTCCAAGTATGTATTACTAAGAAATTCTCGTTAACAAGACTTCACATGAAATCCTATGATCCTTGTACTTCCTGCTGAGGGTCTTTTCTTCAAAAACACATGAAGGAGAAAGAGGCATGCAAAACCTTAGGGCAAACTTCATCTAAGTTAGTGATGGAGCCTTTGCTATTAAGTCTAGCTGACTGGAGCTAATGACCACTGCAAACACTCTGCCCTGGCACAGCAGTCTTTCAAGACTGTCTCAGTTATGTCTATTGCTCTACTAAATACCATGAGCAAAGTCAACATTGGGAGGAAAGGTTTGGTTCGTCTTGTACATCAGGGCAGGAACTCGAGCAGGAACCTGAAGGCAGGACCGAAGCAGAAGCCAAGAGACTGCTGCTTACAGGCATGCTTGTGTCTTGTTCAGCTGGCTGTCTTAGACATCCAGGACCACCAGCCCAGGGTGGCATTGCCCAAGGGACTGGGCCATTCCATATCAACAGTTAACCAAGAAAATGTCCAACAGACTGGTATAGGCCAATCTCATAGAGGCATTTTCTCAACGAAAATTCCCTTTTCCAGATATGTCTAGGTTTGAATTAAATTGGGAAAAAAAAGGAAACAAGGAAAAGACAAACAAGCCAGCACAACAGCCTTGCTCAACTCTAAGCAGGACCGTCGACCTCCTGGTCTCCAACACTCTCCTGACTCGTTCCCTTTCCGGAGAGGATCCCCACTCCCTCCCTATCTACCCTGTGACCCTATCACGGCAGACTACTCTAGCTATAGCTCTGTGAGTGATCTCTTACCAGTTCGCAGACTCACCATCCGATGCCAAGCTCTGGGAAGCAGAGAGCTCATAGTGGAGCTGCTGCCTTTCCATGGCTGAACCTTCCTGTGGCTTTGCTGCACATGTCTCTGCTCTTCTTTCTCAGACATGCAAATACAGCCTTCCTCTACTGCCACACCAGCAGGCTAGGAGTTCAAAATAGCCCCTCTTTAAGGCTATGGAATTCTAGGAACACAGGATGGCTTAAAAAGTCTAATCCTGCCCTCATCTGCCTATAGTGTAGTGAAAGAAAAGGCACACCATGAATGAGGACAGCTGCCCTTACTTCCCGTCTCCCACGCAGTTGAGACCTCTGGCCGTGAAGGACAGGTGTATTGTTTTCCCAGACTGCCTGAGGCTATTTCTCAATTCCTAGACCATTTCTGGCTAATTATTAAATTTCCTAACATGGGCAATAATCTCAGGATTTATTCTATTGGGCAACAGAACTTTGGAAATGAAGAGCTCAAATCAATTCGATATAGGTAATCTACCAAAATTATTTTCAAATACTCAATAAAGCTCTGACAGGTGAAAACTACACAAGGCAAGCCTAGTGACACCTTGGAAATGGCCTGAGTGCTTGTCCTTATCCATGTAGTTTTAATTCAGTAAGACCACTGCCAAGTTGCTCAGACATTCTTAAAATTAAAAACAAACAAACAAAAACCTGGAGTGAGCTAGGGAGATTGCTCGGTCAGCAGAGGAGGCACTTGGACCTGAGTCTGATCCCAGTACTCACACAGAAGCTGGAGATGGCAGTGTGCATCTGTAATCCCAGTACTAGAAACAGACAGGAGGATCTGTGGGGCTTGCTGCCCCAGTCTAGCAAATCAAACGGGTGGGTACCAAGTTAAATGAGTAAGCCTGTCTCAAAAAACAAAGTGGAGAGTGAGACTGAGGGTCAACTCTGCCCCCCCTATACACACATGGGGCTGTGATATACTAAAGATACGAGGAAATACATTACCTGTAGTCTATATTCAGTTAAATACAGCTTAAAACTATTTACTATGGGGCTGGGCTGTAGCTCAGTGGTAGAACGGCAGCCTAAACGGAGCGTGCAAGGTCTTGGGCATCAATTGATCCTGGTACCTATCAAAAAAACACAAAACACACAAACAGCAGCAGCAGCAACAGACACACCCCACAAGAACAAAATACCCACTTTGCTGTAACAGGAATGTTAGAGCAAAAAAGTTCATAAGACCTTTATTTTAAAATTGCATATTAAAAATTTTTAGCCAGGTGTGGTGGCTCACATCTGTAATTCTAGCACTTGGGAGACAGGGGCAGGGAATCTTGAGTTCAAACTCATCTTTTGCTCCGTAGTGAGGCCATGGCCAGCCGGAGCGACATAGACTATCTCAGTAACAGCATTTCATACATTAAAATTCATCACATACCAACGTCTTAATGGGAAAAGTAAGACAGAGTATCAGTGTCGAGATAAGACACAATAAGCTGTAAGTTTAAAAAAAAAAAAAAAAAGAATATTAACACACACCTTATGTGCTTAAGTAACTCTAAATTTAAAAAACACAAAAGTAAATTTCTGATCAAACACCTGTGACTAGGGAAAAAGAATCATTTCAGTTAGAAATTCTAAGTAGTTGCTTTTAAATTAACACAAAGCTCTATGTCAACTAAATGAGCTTCAAGAACAAATGAAAGCAGCATGTGCTGGACACCAGTAGAAGAAAACTGCCACTGGCCTGCCTTCAGATGTGAGATCACAGTCTGTGGGCACACTCTCTTCAGAAACACACGGTGGAAGACTTTCCCAAAATATTCTAATTCATTAGAATTCTGTCCAAAAACTTTAAAAAGTTTACCACTACAAGCTCTAAGGTTAAATTTTGAATAGCAGGAAAAATATTAAAGACTATGAACTCTGATGCGTAATAGGGGCTAGGATTTATCTTGTGACAAGTGCTTGCCCAGGACACCCAAGACCTGGGGCTCTGCCCCCAATGTCCCTAGTCAAAAGCAAGAGCAGGAGCATTGCTGAGAACAGGCCAAGCATCCCTCTAGGCGCTAAGACTCCAGGGACTAACCTGGACCTCGGGGGTGTAAAATGGCACATCATGAACCAGTTTCATGGATAACATTAATGATAAATCACCAGCAGGCTGCATGTGCACACATCTTAGAGAACAGGAGGAAATGCTTGTCCCTGGCCCTGTTCCAAGGTTTGTCATTAAGCATTTAGCTTTTGTAGGTGTACACAAAAGCTAAAGAAGTTGTGTCAGCTGTAGCACTGACTGTGTACAGGATTTGACCAGCACCTTCCTTGTACCTCAGCTAACCATTATATAGCCTATGGCAGAGGGCACTATTACTACTCCCATTCTGTAGTCAAGGACAGTGACCCACCATGAAGTCAGTTTCTAAACTCTGCACCATCTCTATCTCACAAGGAAAGCTACAGAATACAATGTAAAATATATTTCTCTGTGTATGTATAGTTTGTTACACAGAGAGATCTCAAAAGCAGAAATGAAGAAATACTAGAAATACTGTTGGGCTGGAGAGATGGCTCAGCGGTTAAGAGCACTGACTGCTCTTCCAGAGGTTCTGAGTTCAATTCCCAGCAACCACTCAGTGGCTCACAACCATCTGTAATAGGATGGGATCTGATGCCCTCTTCTGGTGTGTCTGAAGATAGCTACAGTGTACTCACATAAATAAATAAATTTTAAAAAATACTATTATCACAATTAAGTAGAAATAGGGTTTTATTCTTGAAAACGAAAATAAAATTTGACTTCAAAGTGTAATATATCCACAATTCTACACATCTGATCAGAACACAGAATGCAGTGACTGAAGTGTCTGCATTTTTATGTCTTAGAGACACAGTTTGGGAAATCAAACCCAACCTGTTTAACTGGGAATGGGGGCCTTTGCTTGATGAGTACCCAGATCCAGGGGATAAAGCTGCACCTTTCCTCTCCTGTGTGACCCTTGGGTTCACTTCTGATATTAGTGTGAAGCATGCATGAGGGACAGATGAGGAAACTCTGGGGACCTTGGGGGGAGACCCTACAGGGAAGGGTGGGAACAGAGTAGCAGAACAGTCACTCATACATGAAGCAAAATCCAACTGAGGGCTAGTGGGGGAAGAAAAGTGGGAGGGGTGTGGGAGGGGCAGAAAAGAAACAAAGACAAAGTTTGCATAAGGAGCCTGAGGGATACAAGCCCATTGCTTTATATACTAATCAGAAGACAAAACACCTAATAAGAGACCTTGATTGAAAAATAGAAAATAGATACTAAAGAGTACTACCAAATTTTGGAACTTTATTGCATTCATCACCTATATATGAAGATAACTGAAAGGGTTTTGAAATGATTTCCCACCAGAGAGTGACAGAAGTATCAACCAGGTTGCTGATAAAATTCATTTTACCATTTACTTTGCAGAGTTGAAATATGTTTTTGCAAATTTTTTGCCACTAATATTTTAATAAACTCCACCTGATCGGAAGGAAATGTCCAGAACTTCAGATCAAGTAAAAGGGTGATGACAACAGACACATAAATGTTAAGGCCCGTCAACATTTGGTGGCAGTTCTTCCTAGAAGTCCAAAGAGTTGCCATCACGCCTGCGTGCTGATTGCTCTCTTTCCACTGGTATCTGTGGAACTGTCAGGGCTGTTAGTTTTTATAGATGCTAACAAGCCTTTGACTTTTTCACTCATCAGTTTTTTCTTCTTCTTCCGGGAGAGAGATGTATGACCTGCCCCAGATGGCAGCAGAAGGGCAGCCAGTCCCCAGGGCTGCCTACTCGAAGGAGAAGGCTGATCCTTATCTTCCTGTTCCAAAATCCAGGCACTGTCTCTGGCTAATTCCACAAATTTTTGTAGCTGGTTCTGACTCACATTTTTGCTTATGTTGAGAGATGTTTCAAAAGGATTCTGGATATACAGAGGAGAGGAATCGGGCTTGTTTTGCTCCCTTCCCTACAGACCACAACAGAAAAAACACATATGTAAGGACTTAGCTGCCAGCAACACACAAGACGAACATTAAGTCACAGAGTAAAGAACTGCTTTCCCACGGGTCTTGGGTACATATGCATTTATATGAGTGCGGATATGACCAGGCTGTTATTTTGCCACACAGTTTACAAGTATTCTCTGAAAACAATTACTTAGATTTATTATCTATGAATGATGATGTCAATGCTTAGGTAACAGGTATCTGGACTAGGTCATCAATAAAAAATCCTCTTTACAAAATACAACTTCTACTTAAAAAGAAAAGAGTGAATCAAGAGATGGAAGGGGGAGGGAGTAGGAGAGAGAGAATATAAATAAAGTCAATCTTTGTAAAGTGGCATGTACTAAATTAAGCCCCAACTGCTGAAACTGAGGGAAGCAGTCAGATTTACCTATCCTTGGCTTGGAATCAGGGTAGTAGCGCAGGCCTGGAATCCCAGCCCTGGCACATGGAGGCAAAAGCACCCCAAGGCCAAGGCCAATCTGGGTATAATGACAAAACTTGTCTCAAAAATCAGACAAATTCTTCCACCTGGCACAGCTTCAGTTCAAACAACTATGTAAATGCCAGGGTTGTTATTCCACATCTTAAAGGACGCAGCCTTAGCATTAAGAATGGACCATGTATTGTAACAGCATCAGATGCCAGAGCTGCCTCCTGTTCCTGCAGCTCCACGGATAGCGAGCTCAGTCAATGCCACAGCCCATCTCAGTTCCATCTCATGCTGTTACTTAGATTTAAGCATTCCTTAAAGTGCTTTAAAAAATGAGTCGAATGAGAACACCAGTACAGCAGACAGCCAGTTTATACAAATGCTGACAGTCTTTACCTGTCGAATGTTTATGGAATTTTTATTGAAAGCGAAATTGCCAAAATACTCAAAAAATTCCTTTAGTAGTAATTCTGCAAGAAAATAAAATAAAGAAAATTAGAAGAAAATCTGTCAGAACCCAAAAAGGAACAAGAAAAATAGAAGACTTACTTACCTAATGTTTCTGTGTTTCCAGAAGGTTGAATTTTATTCACGTCCTGGATGAACGTACAATTGTTCCCCTCTAGAATACATCTATCTTCAGCATCTTAAATACACAGAAAGAGAGTTTCATCCTGTGAAGTATTTCCTCCTTCAGAACTATGAATTAACCCAGTTAAACACCAATGTCCTATCATTAGTCATGTTATATGTAGTTAGTTCATAGATTTTAAAACTCCACTTACAAAGGATTTGAAATGATCACACAACAATGGAAACAATGCTGCATTTCCTTCATTGTACTAAAGTTAGCTTCTAGCAACTCAAAGATTTTAACCCATCTTTTGAAGTAATGAGTTTTCTAGTTATAAACGAAGACAGGCAGTTTCTGCCTTCCAGTAAACAAACTTTGGGACATCCTTACTCAGCAATTGGTTTCCTTTCCCATTCTTAACACTGTTATGCTTTGATCCAATGATTCAAACTAGTTCTAAAAGGGTTTAAAAACTGTTAATTTATCAAACAAAGAACTCCAGAGTGATCAGAATTTAGTAATTCAGGAAACAAACTAAGTAAGAATACATTAAATCAGGCATTTACTTTCCTACTAGCATTTATCTTGAGATGGAGTAATTTTCCTTGTTTTTGCTAAGGCCACAGGTACCATAAAATCTACCAGGTATCCTAGTCCGAGTCCCAGTATACAATGTACATTATGTTTCTCAAAAACAAACGCCAATCTCACAAGGCTGATCAGCAGCCACCTAATATTTGAATATTTCCTAATACAAGCCATCCTCTATTGAAACTTACCTGACTGCACTTTGACTACAGGCATGATGTCAGACTGCCCCAGTGCAGGAATAAAAGGCCACTCTCCTGTGATTATCCCTCTCCCAGTCTGATCCACAACCATATCTATTCTATAACAGACACTATAATCTGAATGACTGTGGATGTCTATAATTCCCAGGGGAAAACTAGAAAAAGATAAGGTTCCTTCAATTTCATCTCTGCTTTTTTATGTTTTTTACATTTTTTACAAAATAAGATCTTCATTACTGAGATCTTTTCCTTGCAATGTTATTTGTTCAGCTGTTCCAGTTTGAATCTGAGGTGTCCCCCAAAGACCCATGCTTAGAGACTTACTCTCAGCTTGGTGATTTCGGGAGGTAGTAAGCACACATTGAGGACATACGTGCCCTTGAAGGGAAGAAACAGAGGGGCCGCCCTCTCCTCTTCTGTCTATGTCCTATAAAACAGAGGGGCCGCCCTCTTCCTCTTCTGTCTATATCCTGTAAAACTCCCGTGGACCCTCCGCTGCCGTGTGCAGCCTTACCACGTGCCCAAAGCTGTAACACCGCAAAGCCAGCACATTACCACCCAGCTATATAAACACTTTTACTTCTTTGAAATTTATATATATATATACTTTAATATGTCAAGTAACAACAGATTATATATATTTATAGTATATGTGTGTATACTCCCACTTTGAGACAGGTTTTCTCTGTGTAGCTCTGGCTGTCCTGGAATTCACTCTTTAAACCAGGCTGGCCTCAAATTCAGAGATCCGCCTTCCTATGCCTCCCAAGTGCCGGGATTAATGGAATGTGCTACCATGCCCAGCTCATATTATATTTTTTGTGACACAGCATAAGTCAAATATATTCACTGTCTTTTAGCAGGTGTGTCCTCCCCCCCACCCCCAGGAATGTGTCTCTGATTTATAACATTACTAACAAAGGGGTCCCATGGAAACCCCTAAACAACCCAGACTACTGCCAAGGCTATTGGTTGCTCTCTACAAACTGATAGTGAGGCCTACTGCTGAAGACATTATCTACATAGCTCACTAATTACATAGAAGCCAGACTGGTACCTACAAGGAACCTTCACTCCTACTGACTAGTGTTCATGGTACTAGAAGGTACTCTGTACACTACCAGATGAGAAAAGTGAAGACCAAGCTAGCTACAAACTCTTGGATCTACCATGGGGACGCCTGCATGATCCGCTAGTGCAATAGTGGCACTAAAGTTGTGGGAACAATCAACCACACTATCTGACTGGAATTAGGCCCATTCTGTGAGATGGAACCCACGCCCAACACTGCCTGGGTGGTCAAGAACCTGAGACTAAATAGGCTGCGGGCCAAGGGGAAACCCAAGTATCACTGTTCTGCTGAGAGAACGTAGCAGTAACTTCTAATGACATTCTGCTATACGCATAGATGAGTATCTTGCTCATCATCAGAGAACCTCCTCCTGCAGGAGATGGGAACACATACAGAGACCCACAACTGTGTAGAGAATGGGAGGCCTTGGAACACTCGGTCCTAAATGGAAGGTCTTCATCAAATCCCTCTCCTCAGGGCTCAGGGAACTCCAAAGAGGAGGCAGAAAGCTCTTAAGAGAGAGAGGATAAAGACACCAAGGAGACAAAGCCTTAGAGACACAACAGGACTGAGTCACACAAGGACTCAGCAGAGGCCGTAGCAGCATGCACAGGGTCTGAACAGCTCTAAGCTAGATAGGGACCCAGGGCTGAGGGAAATGAGACACAAGTCCCCATCCCGAGTCCACCAGAAGCTATCTCCAATTGATGACCAGTCTAAAAGGAAAAGTTTTTCCAATGCAGTCTCACTGGATACACAAACCACACCCAGGAGTGTATGGCTAACATAAAACAAACTCAATGTCATCTTAGGTTTTTGTCTCACAATGGACATTTTTCCCCTTACAGATCTTTTGCTTATATATTATGCTTTCCAATTTTGTTTTTATGTGTTTTCTGTATGTGCAAATATGTGTCTCCGCATTTGTGTGTTTCTTGTGCTGTTTTCCTTCAGCTGCTTTTTCTACTTGTTTGTATGTCTTTACTTTATCTTACTTTTGTATGCTGCCTGCTTGTAGAGACTTTCTCTACTGATGTATTTATCTTACGGTTTCTACTGCTGAGATGAAACATCATGACCAAAAACCAGCTTACACTTCCACAGTATTGCTCATCACCAAAGGAAATCAGGCCAGAAGACCCTGGAGGCAGGAGCTGATGCAGAGGCCATGAAGGGGTGCTGCTTACTGGCTTTCGTGCACGAACCCAGGACCACCAGCTCAGAGACTGAACTACCAATAATGAGCTGGGCCCTCCTCCATTAATCACTAATTAAGAAAATGCCTTATATCCAGATCTTACGGAGACATTTTCTCAATTAAGGACCCCTTCCTTCAGATAACTCTTGTGTTGACATAAGACTAGCTAGCTCAGTGTTCCTTTTCACTAAAAAGATTTCATAGAAAATATTGAAACTCAAAGGCAATTTGACTTACAGTAGGTAAGACCATCTTTGTTTTTTCCACATTTTAGCATTCAAGCCTCATAAACGGCTTTTCTGTCTTTTCCTCTTTTTTCTCCCTGTTTTTTTCCTACTTTAAGTATCACCCAAACACGGACCCTGTCTGTCTGATAGGATAGACAATTCACCTTGAGTACTAAAATGAATGTGGGGTGAAGATCTGGTGGGAGGAAGGGAAAGAATCAGTGGAGGGGTGGGGGAAAGACACATGTGACCAGAATATATATTTATGAAAATGCCAACTAAATTAATTAAAAGCAGAAATAACTGGACTAAACCTAGTAAGACGTCAACTCTTCTGAGTACCTAGCAGAATGCTTTGTAGACAGACATAGGCAGGTTTGAACAGAATGAACTTGTAGCAATCACATTATGCCACAGTAAGCATTACAGTGCTACCGAAACCAACTACTGCAGTACTGCTCAAAGGGGAGGCAGACAGCGCCTGAAGACACACGTCAGTACAGAAATAGACACACACGAATATGGACAATTTATTGTCATTGATTTTTGGTGAAGGTACAAAAAGAACTCGACGGAGAAATTGTACCCTGCTTTAAAAGCAAACAGTGCTAAGAATAATTGGACGTTCACATGCCAAAAAGAACTAACTTGAAATGGGTAACAGGACTAAATGTAAAACATAAAACTTACCAAAGAAACTTTAAGAACATCTTTATCACCTAGGGTTAGGCAAAGTTTACAAAGTTTCAAAAGTTTAATCTACAAAAGAAACAGTTGATTTATTCAGATTCTTTGAAATTAAAGGGCAAACCCCAAAAGAATCAAATCCTATGGATCAGTGGGACTTTCAGAAAGTGAAGTCAGCGGGCCCAATGTTTGTAGAAAGGGGCCTGCGTCCCTCATGCAGAGTTACTGACGATACTCTGGGAGGCCTTCAGAATGTGGCTCTTAGGTAGTTCTACATTTTGGTACACAGCTGATTCATGACTGTGCTATGGAACAACTGTCATCACAAACAAGACAGACACATAGAATAGCCCAGAAAATACGAGAGAGCATTTCCTCCGAGACTGAAGGGAAGGCATGAAGATGAGAACTGGAGACGGCACACTCATTTTCTCTACTAAAGAAGATGAGACTGTAGTCTTCCTTTGGAGAAATAGAAGCAGCAGAGGTCCGTGGAATGCTTCATGACTTTGCTAGAGGAATGGAGGTGTATATCCCCTCCCCACAAAAAACCCCATAGAACTACAAAAGGTGTCTTAACAAGTTCTAAGGTGATCTGGGCAGAGTGAGGGCTTGTGACCTTATGAATAAAGTAAGAGGATTATGAATAACTTTTAGTTCATTCAAACTGATATGTGACGGCATCAAAGGAGGATTAAAGGTGAGAATACTATTTAAACTGGCTCTGCACAAACACATCTCATATTGCTTACTTCATCAATATCTTTCACATTTATCCTTTTGCTGATGATGTCCTTCTACCACCTCATTTCTCCAAATAACCCACGCAACAGAACCCCTAGGATTTTGTTTGTATTTTGTTGACTTCCTCACTACATATTTCTTTTATCTTACCTATGCCGCCTTCCTCAATGGAATGAGTAATTCACAAATACACTATTATGAATATGGCTCCCAAAGATAATGCTGAAAAAGTCAGATCCGAGAGGATATACACTGTAATGATGTTTTTTACATAAGAAATAAACAGGTAAAAATCAGAGCTATGCTGTTAAGAGCTGGCAGGGTAGTATCCCCAGAGAACACAGCTGCAATCCCTGCAGTACGTTACACGGTTCCAACAGTGTACTGCCAGAAGCATACTTGTATGTTTGTTCAGCCCATGGAAGCACAGAGTACCACTTCCTGAAGGGCAAGAGGCAAAGCCAGGTAAGCCTGGCAAATGAGAGTCACTCAGTACGGGTTCTGCCTGTTTGCTGTCCTGACTCATCTTGTGGCACAGCAGGCACAGCTGGGGAGAGGTGAATGAGCAGGTACAGAGAAGGCTCGATCACCTGAGACCAGCCAGAGAAGAGGCCCCAGGAGAAAGAGAGGAAGTGGTGGACGATCAAGAGGAAGGTCACGAAAGGCATGTATGCAATACTGAGAGTGTAGGCTTTCACCTCACCTAGGTACTAAGAGTGGTTTACAAAGGTCTAGAGGTTCTGAAGGGTGCTCCAGGAATTAAATAAACCAGCAAGAAAACAAAGTCATTTAAAGAGAAAAACTTGGTAAGACTATTCTGTGTTCTAAATGAGAGGCTCAGAAGAAATCAAAATATGAAAGTCATTCAGCTGGTAAATTACAGAGTTCCCAAGATGTCTTATAGTTTTTGAGTTTAACATTGATTTTCTCTTAGCCACAGACTTTTAAATCAGCATTAATATTAGCCTTATGGAAATCAGCAAGTATAATGCCATAACTTTAAATATGGGAACAGAAAAAAACATTTGATAAGTTCACCTCAAAGTGATTTCTACCACATATTTAACAGACATTCATTTAAGAAACATTCTTTCATGGCAATTTTAAAACCAAAATTAAAAAGTAAGCAAAAATTCTGCTTTGAAATAATTGACAACCATACCTACAATGTGTTATAGAGAACTAACTGCTAATCAGTCTGAAAATCAGAATTAAAATTTACATCCGTGTATTTTTAGATTTCAAAATAAAGACGTAAATGACATAAATTACAAATATATGTGCTTTGACTCTACAGGGTAAATGTCTATCCAGTGTCACTTCTAGTCTTACCTGCTATGGACTTTAGGGAATCCAGAGTAGGAAGAATGGGGGGTGATCTTCTCTGGAGGAAAAAGATGACCATCACTGTTAGGGAGAAGTTGGTAATCCAAGCACCAGGAATACTGCTTGTTAACGAATGTGCCCGAGCCCAGCATCGCACACTGAACGCCAAAGCTCTTACTCTCGAATCCAGGGAGCCATATATATAAAGGAGTTCGGAACTTTTCAAAGCAATACTTCAAAACAGAAAAGTTAAAAATAAAAACTTCAAACCCCAAGTTAAGACACAGGTCAAACAGATCTAAGTACCTCAGTGTTCCTGCCTGTAATTTTGAATGCCATGATTAAACCAAAAGCACCATGGTGGCAGGCACCTGCAAATCAGGCTCCATGGGAGCTGGGGGAGTGAGGACGAGGGGCTGAAGACCAGCTCCAGCTACACAGCAAGCTGGGGTCCAGCCTGAGTTACATCAAACCCTGCGTCAGAGCCAACCAGCTATGCATTCCCAATATTGAATCCAATGCAAATTCTCGAATATCAAACACATTCACTGCCAAGGCAACATTCTTAAAACAGTGACCACTATAATCCTCCTGACTCACATTCCCCAGAACAGGGACTACAGGTATGTGCCATTACACCCCAGATAGTGAGTTCATAGTAAAACAAAGAACAACTCACTTGTGAAGTACGTGTAAAAGACCTCTGAGCTACTGTGTAAACAAGAGTTGAGCTAAGAGCCTAGCAGTCACATCTAAGTGAGTCTGTTTACCAGGTCATACCTATTGTTAGCAGTCAGATCACACTGGAATCCAGAGCCCTGATGGGAGAATCTCACCAGTGGACATCGAGCATTGAGTATCTTCTGAACACCCACACAGCCAGGGCCAAAATTGTCAAGGCACTCTCCTATTACAGATAGGATCTTCTGGGTTGCAATCCTTTCTGAAGGAACATTTTTCACTTGAAATTCCATTAAAAAATTCCCTGTATTCTGAATATGAAAATATTGATAATTATGAGGGGATTTTTGGGAGAAGAATTTTTTTTAAACTTTAGAGAAAGGATGATTTAGAGTTTAAGAGTCTAAATAACTTCTGGCTAAACAAAGCAACACTGACACACATGCAATCATAGCAAAATAGACTCAAAGATGTTTGGTAGCCTTTGGGCTTCATGAAATATGAAGCACTAATCTGCAAAGCCACTGCCTTAAGATTAACATATGTACCACATAAAGAACTAATACCCACAGACTCACTTATTACACACATTCTCTGAACATACACCTGCCCTTTCCCCTTAGCCAGCAAACGCCCCACTGGACCCGCTACCGCACATGGTGGGGAGGGTACAGGCAGAAGACTGGCAGATCAACAAGAGAAAACAAGACACAGAGGCTCCCTTGCATAGAGGTCAACAGAAAAGTGAGCAAAGGAAAAGATCATCCATTTAAAACAAATATATTTGAAATTAACTCATTCCAAAATGGTTTTTAAAAAGCCACTAACCTGCAGAGCATATAGCAGAGGAGTGAGTGAGGCTAGACTTGCTCTCTCATAAGCAAAGGATACAGAAGAGGTACAGGAGGTACACAAAACAAAGAAACAAAACAAAACAAAACCCCAGTTCTGAGCAGTGGTCTCAGAGGCAGAGAACTGGGGCTGGGAAGAATGGGCAGGTGGAGGCCAGCTGGTGAAGCTGCCCCGTGTGTACGGATGAGCAGCCTTGCGCCCATGTGGGCGTGCTTCGTATGTAAGCAGAGGCTTCCCAGCTCATTCTCAGGTAGGATCAGAACAAGACAGAAAGGGCCACACCTCAGTTTTCTATAGTCTTGTCAGCATTTTCACTGGTAGGAAGGACACAGGCAGAGACAAGTAAGTCAGCCTGGCTGCTAGAAAGAAAGAGATGACCAGAGAGCTGACGCCAAGCTGCTCTGGATTTAGCCTCAGCAAGAGTTAGTCAGCTCATGTGTAAGGCCACTGAGATCTGGGAAACTGACTGCCACCAAAGCATAATCGAGCTTACAATGAATGATATAAAAAGCAAGAGAACATGTAGGCTAATCAGACCAATAGACCCTGCACCAAAATAAAACAATGTAACGATGGAAGACGCAGATAACAGAAAATACACTGACATTTGCCCACCAAATTGACAAAACTGTGACAAAATAGGGCTAGGAAACAGCTCCATTGGTAAGAGTCTGCATACAACGAGTGCTACTGGACAGCCTGTCTAGCCAATCAAAGAATGCCAAATTCAGTAAGAGATGTCTCAAAGATAGGGTAAGAAGACCCCCCATGTTGAACCCTGGCCTCTACAAATCATTACATACACGTGCATGCATACCTAGATGACCACTCACGTTAAACCACGACCTCTATAAGCACACACATGTGCATGCACACCCCCATGTGCACACACACTATATACACAGAAAAGCTGCAGAAACAGCTAACTCTTTGAGTGGTTCTCATATTTGCTGTTCCTAGAGCAGCACTACATGTGGAAGAAATTCTAATGAGAAAACAAACAGACAAGAAAAAAGGAAAACAGAAACTAAGCACACAGCCCAGACCAGTCATTCAGACAACAGGAAACACTACTTGGATCATAGTTACTAATTTTTGCTTCTATTGCCTAAATCCTGAAACACGTAAGACTTTCTATCAAAACAGCAAAACCAGAGAAAACCAATTTCCAACACATGTTAATCTTACTAAATCTGACAGGTTTAACGCTGATGCCATTCTACTCCTTGCTAATTTCAGTTAAGTGAACATACACAGGTTCGTAGGCTCCAACACTAGAACTGTAATGGGAGTCAACTACAGACACATACCTGCCCTGCTCAGCTTAGGACACAGTGGGACTGTCAGATCAGTCACTCACTAGACATGACAGTAAGAGACCCAAAAGACGGAAGTATCCGAAAGGTACAAAAAAGATGGTGGGGTGATTAATTTTAAGCAGGGGGAAAAAAAGAAAGGACAGTTTCAAGAAGACTGAGGCAGAAGTAGACAAATCTTTTCAAGGCTGTGCTAATAAGAAACATTCGAGAACAGGAAAAGCAATTCTAAAACTGCAAGAAAACCAGACTGCACTCTAAGATAGCTTCCAGACAGTCTGAGAGCTGGAATATCAAGTGTCACATAGAAAAAGTAGAAAACAGGATGGTTCAAAGTCTGTTTGAAAGTATATAAGGGACTGTGATTACCAAACCAAGAGGTAATTAAAACAAGTAAAAGAAGACGGCAGGGCAAATTAAAACCTGCTGATATCCGACCACACCTATGCGTGTGGACATGCACATCAGCGCCCCAAACCCTGAGGAAGCCAACTTTTCTGCACATGGAGAAGCAGCACAGTGACCCTACACCAGACCAACACAAAGAAAGACTTTACAACTCCAAACAATCACTAGCAGATAAATTGCATTCTTTAATCATGTTCACTAAAATTAAAAGTCAACAGCTATAATTTTATTAGGTCCAAAGACTTCCCTTTTCTAATTTTTTATAGTGATGCAAAGAGATATTTATTACCTTGTGAACACTGAGTTTTCCAGTTTCATCTAGATCTAAAAACATGTCCAAATCACATCCTAATTTGCCAAATGTGTTCACTGAGGAGCCAAAGGGCCGGATGACACAGCTGGGAAAATAAGCAGCAGCAATGTCCTCAATCAGAGAGCAGGTGAGATGGCGGAGCCTGATGTTCTCCTCTGTGAGCTGGAAGGCCTTCAGGAGAGTGTTCAGCTGGTCGTCTATCTAGCTGGCCAAAGAAAGGGACAGAATACACAGATGTTTAGGTTCTGTAAAATGTCATTTTCACTCTAAGAAATTTACCTTAAAAATACAATTTTTTTTGCCAGGCAGTGGTGGCGCACGCCTTTAAATCCCAGCACTTGGGAGGCAGAGGCAGGCGTATTTCTGAGTTCGAGGCCAGCCTGTTCTACAGAGTGAGTTCCACGACAGCCAGGGCTATACAGAGAAACCCTGTTTCTAAAAACCAAAAACCAAAAACAAAAAACAAAAAAAAAATACAATTTTTTTTTTCTTCAGTCTTAAAAGTAGATTTAAAAATGTATTTGCATATGTACTTGTGGGGCCATGAAAGGCAGCCTAGTTTCTGGTGGAGCTAACCCCCACTCCAGACCCAATAGGTTGTCCCCAGCAGGGGGCAACCATATAAGGGACGGCAGGTGTTTACCATACTCCTAGAAACAGCTCCTGACAGGAGGCTAC
Organism: Uromys caudimaculatus; assembly: GCA_028551405.1. Taxonomy (NCBI): domain Eukaryota; kingdom Metazoa; phylum Chordata; class Mammalia; order Rodentia; family Muridae; genus Uromys; species Uromys caudimaculatus. The sequence continues at coordinate 64,574,299 of CM052714.1, forward strand.
ATCTCTCCAAAGGTCTGTGACATTTAGCCACATAAAAAGGGAACGCCCCTCAAGCCCCTCCTCAGGTAGAGGCGTGGTCACATAGCCTCAAGACATCCCCATGTTAATGAGGCACCTAGAGGCTTTGCCACTCCCCTTCCCAGTCACTATTTCAACATCGCCTGTCCCAGAGGTCGCGCGACATAGGTCGCACGTGGATATTCACCCACACCACTCTCTGCCACGAAAATAAATGTCATAAAACCCTGGACTGTCTCTCTTCATCCACCGTGGGGAACAATGGAACAGGCCTTCATCTAAAGAGCTGCCATCCACAGAAGGCCTCCCAGAGCTCCCAGCCAAGGCCGTTACCAAACCAAACCAAGTGAGCTTGCCGGTGCCAAGCCACCAACCAGCCAACCACGGTCCCATGGGATCTGGCCACGCTCCTCCCTGCCTTCCCCTCTAGGCCCAGGCCACTTCTAACCTGCGTGTGCGTGTCCTCACTTTGTTCTCATTTCTTCTGCGGCATCCAGCAGAATCTGCGATGCCCAAGAGCGTGGGAACCTGACGGAGCCGGTTCCCTGCGTCCCCCACCCCAGGGCTGTGTTTCCATGGGGGCTTTTCACAGCCCAACACACGCCCTGTGGTCCGTGGGGGTATGCACGGTCAAACTTCCCAAGCGTCCCACCTCTCCGAGGGGCACCGAGCGCCCGGGGTGGCTGCGAGGGACTTCACTCCTCCACCGTACCAGTTTACCCAGCATGTACTCACACTTGTGCACACACATACACATGCACACATGCGCTCCTGTGATATAACAGTGTACACAAGAGCATTCAGCTCTGTATTTATGGAGATCAAAGATTAACACTGGGTTTCTTCCACAACTTCTATCTACCTTCTTTTTTGAGATGGGGTCTCTTCTTGAAACCAGAGATGACTGATTAAACCAGACTTGCTGGCCAGGGAGCTGTGGAGATCTACCCATCTCTGTACTGCCATCCCAGTGCAGAGATTATAGGCTCATGCCACAATGGCTCCGTTTACGTAAATGCTGGGGATCCAAACCTTCCTCACATTTACACAGCAAGCAATTTTTCTACTGAGCCATCTCTGTAGACCAGGCTGGTGGCCTCAAACTCAGAGATCCTCCTGAGTACTGAGAATAAAGGCAAGTACCACCATCAATTGGCAAAAGTTTGTTCTTAACAGTACTACTAAAAGCACTAGCAAAATAAAACTTGGTTAGAATTAAAACAACTCCCCTTTGTAAGCGGTAAGTAGGAAGTATTGTTTTAGCAAAAAGGAAGGAAGGAAGCATCTGACAAGAGGTCAGAACAAGCACAAAGGTCAGAGTGGGAAGGGAGCCCAGTGTCAAAGGGCAAGAAACACAGAATGCAAGCAGTAAAGGCCCTCCGACTTCTTAGAAGACTGATATTAAGGACGCCAAAACTACAGTAGAGTTGAATATTTAAACTACAAATCACAGCTCCCAATGTCTACATTTGAAAACAGCCCTGCAAGTAAAGAACTGAGCACTAACAAAAAAATAAGTCAATGGCAGGGAAGAAAGAAAATACATAGGCTAGAAGCAAAATATTAGAACTCAGAAAATCAAACCAAAAAAACCCAGTATTTAAATAAATAAGCTGATTCTTTGTAAAGATCACTAACCTACCTAAAAGTTTGATCAATCAGGATTAAAAACAATACTAGGATAAAGATTCAAAACTAGAAATAATACATTATAGACACTTAATTCTTACATTAAAAAGAGAAAAGGTCTAAATTGTTCCAAAGGACCCCAAGCTTCAGCAACATGTAGTTTATCCACAAGGCAAGGAGCACAAGAGCACGGGGAGGCCCTGAGTGGAGGAGGGAGACTTATTTTTCATTCAGTCAATTCTGTAGTGTAGGTTTCTTTTATTTACATGGACATGTGTGTCTGAGTGTACAGACATGAGAGTACATTGCCCTAGAAGAGTGGTCAGATGCCCTGGAGTTAGAGTCCCAAGTGGTTGTCAGCATCTGACACAGGTGTTGAAAACCCAGTTTGTCCTCTGCAAAAGCAGCCAAGTGCTCAGGACCACTGTGCAATCTTTCCAGCCCCCAAGTAGAAAGAATTTCTTAAACCAGTTCGATTTGCTAATAAAATTTGAGTTGTAAAAAAATGAGTCAAGCAAATACACATTTAAAAGTACACCTTGATGAAACAGATGGATTCTATGAATACAAGAATGTCTTGCCATGAGGACAATTATGACTGTAATTCACTGCTTTAAAAGAAATTAGGAGGGAAACAATACAGTAATTTTGAGATCATATACCAACTATCAAGATAATCTCACATACTAATCGCAACACCTACCCAAGAGACTGCATCTATCAATTCTTAGCAGAAACTGCTATACACCCATCTCTAACTCTTCTCATCTTAGGAAACCCTGTACCTACTAACCGTAATGGAGCAGAGTCACAGAACTTTTATAATGCACAAAAATACATTTAAAATATCTGAAATACACATGTAAACTTACGCTTTCTGCATAATTCAGTAATTCAAAGAGCTTCTTGCTTGAAGGGGGCAACTGGTTGTTTGTCTGTACAAATGGCTGTCCAGATATTTGGCTAGATGGATTCTTCAGCTTTAAGTTTAAGAAACGTGACTTAAATGGAATTGCAGCTTCTGTGCTCTGGGTGGGAGTATGTGCTCCATTCTGCAGTGAGTTTACACTGTCTTTTTGGCAAAATTCCACAACAGCATAGAGACCCTACATGAAAAGCATAAGAAAAGAAAAAAAAAAGAAAAAAAAAATGTTTCACAAAGACATTTTCAACACATTAACATAGCATCCTCAAAATAATTATGTTACAAAATACTGCATTTTGAATTTTATAAATGATGCCATTCTAACGCAACTCATTATAAGTAAATTAGGAAAGGAACATTACATTGCCCTGAAAAGATCAGTGTAACAGGATAGCGTAGGGCCTAGTTCAGATCCCTTTCTGCCAATATCTACAGCACTAGACTAAGTCAGTGGTTTTCAACCTTCCTAATGCTGTGCTGACTCCAACTATAAAAGTTCTTTAGTTGCTACTTCATACCTGCAATTTTGCTACTGTTATGAATCATAATGTAAATATTTTTGGAGACAGAGGTTTGCCAATGGAGTTGAAACTCATAGGTTGAGAACCACTGCTCTAAGATCTTCAGGTCCTGACAATTCCTTTTCTGGGGATTGAACCCAGGGTCTTCAGTGTGCTAGATAATGACTGAGCTAGACTCCAAGTACAAAAACACTGCAATAAGGGTTTCTTTTCTCACACCCAAGGGGAGAAAAGCCTCAATAAAGAAATGAAGGAATGGGTGAAATGCCAAGAGATCTTGCTCACAGTCTACAAAAGTGGCCAAAGTATTCATAGCACAACACCACGTGAGGTAAGAGTTTAGATACATACAAAGCTCTCATAGAAGAAATGATTATTGATTGGTCCATGCTGGGATAAATACTTGAGAAATTTTTTCTCATTGATATCATTTGGACAATGTATCAAAACGGTCCGCTGGGCCTGTTCTCTTCTCTCTTTCTGCACCTCAGAGAATTTCTTTTGGAGGGTCTTGTCTTCAGTGCCTACAAATAAGACAAAAACATTTCTAATACACACATACAATTTAAAACATGTTGATAAGGTTTATGAAGATTAAACAGGTAATTAAAACGATTTTATTCTAATCAAATATTTTTACATTTTATTTATTGTGTGCCCATATGCAGTTGTACATTGGCACATATGTGAAGGTCAGAGAATAATTTTTGGGAGTAAGTTCTCTTCTTCCACTATGTGGCTTCTAGGGACCAAACTCAGGTGGTCAAGACTGGCCATAAGCATCTCTCTAGCCTACCTGCAGTCTGTCCTCTCTTCTCTTAATACTCTCTCTCTCTCTCTCTCTCTCTCTCTCTCGTGTGTGTGTGTGTGTGTGTGTGTGTGTGTGTGTGTGTGTGTGTAATTTTCTTTCTTTCTTTCTTTCTTTCTTTCTTTCTTTCTTTCTTTCTTTCTTTCTTTCTTTCTTTCTTTCTTTCTTTCTTTCTTTCGACAAATTCTCACTCTGTAGCCCTGGTTGGCCTGAAACTCACTATGTAAACACGGGTAGCCTTAAACTCAGAGATCCTCCTGCCTCTGCCTCTCACTATGTAAACACGGGTAGCCTTAAACTCAGAGATCCTCCTGCCTCTGCCTCCCGAGTGCTAGGACCAAAGGTGTGTGCCACCACACTTGGCTTATCTTACAATTCTCTGTGACTATCATTAAAATTGTGATTTGGAATACCTGAGACCAATGCTGGAAACAGTCTGCAAAAGTTAGAAAGTAAAACCACTCACTCAACACTTTTGCAAAAATACACATACAAAACCTGTACAATCTGTAATCCTGAAAAGCCTAAGGGAAATTAATACAAGTCTAAGTATAACCAAACAATGGTCTTAAGACATTTAACATGCTGTAGTAAGTTACTGTAAGAACTTTCTCCATCTAAAGTCTTGATCTAGCTCAAACAATTGATACCACCTTGCATTCTATCTCAGGGAAATAAAATTAAAATCTAAAACTAGAGGTAGTACTTGCCTAGCATACACAAGGCCCTGAGTTCAATCCCCAGTACAACATAAAACTGGGTGTGAAAAGTACAGTCTGTAATCTCAGCAATCAGAGGATAGAGGCAGGAGGGCCCCATGCTCAAGGTCACCTTCTGCCACTCAGGGAAATTCAAGACTAACCAGAGCTACAGAAGGAATTGTTTGAACTTTTCTAGACAAGGAGTTTTACAGAGGGATGAGGACAGGTGCAGTTGAGTTAGTGCATTCATGGGCCACAAAGGGAAGATGGACAACTCACTTTCCCCTTAGAATACTTAACTTTCAATGGAGAGTTTAGAGTGTTTTCTAAGTCTGAAAGGATAGACTATAAATTAAGAAGCACTAAGTTTGATACCAACACACCCAACACAATTCCAAAGACTCAACAGAATGGGAGCTGTAACTGACATATGAAGATCAAAGGTGCTGAGTGCAACCAAAAAAGTCCCATAATACCCTATCTAGATTTTAGCAAACTCTGGACATTTTCATGGGAAAGAGGGAGGAGATTTGGGTTTATGACAGAGCAAGCTGCTGAATCCTAAACTGTCCTCATCAGCACCAGTTCAAAGCCAAGTCTCTTAGGGCACAGCAGAGAACTCTGGGCCTTGGCCCCTCAGCACTGTAACAAGTGAGCAAACAAGCAGAAATACCAACCTTTTCCCTCCTGCTCTAGATGCTGAAGACACACATGTGCTCTCCTCCCACCTCCCTCCTGCCCTAGATGCTGAAGGCACTCCCATGTGCCCTCCCATCCACTCCACACCAACCTTCAACGTTCATCTCAGGCCTGTGCCATCACAGCAGCCCAACTCCAAAACTGGACTCAGGCACTCCTGTGTTGTCCCCCTCAGTCAATGGTCCACACTCCTGCCAACCTGACCCTCCTACCTGTACACTGAAGCCTAAATGCCACAGCCTAGGTTGCTGGCACATGCCTCCTTTTGTTGTCCACTTCTGCCCTTATACCTGCCACACATGGCACTGTACACACAACACATTACACACCCGCCATGCACGGCACTGCACACACAACACATTACATGCTAAAAACTTTCTTGCCTCCATCCTCCTGTTGGAATGCCCACCTGCTCGCTTTCTATCTGGCCAACTTCAGCCTTCAAATTTTGCTTAGGTGTGTGAAGACTTCAGGCACAGCACAGGAGGCTGTCTTCCAGCTCTGTACTGCCTCACTTCGGTATCTAAGAAGGAGTACAATCCATAGAATTGTTATGCTTATTTAACAGTATGGAAGACTATCTTCTTCATGTTAAGGACAGAGACTACTTCCTGTCATTTTGATCTTGGCCTTTGAACTGTTCTCCTCTTGGTCCTCATTTCCTTCTCTTTTTATGCAAAAGCTTTGCCTGGACCACCTCATCACGCATCCTAATGATACAAATGTGGAACAGAAGCTATAGCTAGGAAAGAGGAAGGCCTCACAGTCAGGAGAGTTTTACTGTTGTTTTTGCCACTGTATAGATAGTAAAGCTTGAGCTTCAAAGGCAGACTTACTTTTTTTCTTCTCATCTGTAAAATGGAGTCACAGGGCTGAGGAGATGGCTCACTGGTTAAAGCGATTGCCATAGAAGTTTGAAGACCAGAATTCTGATCCCTAGAACACAGGTAAATGCCAGGTTGGCAGGGAGGCCCACCTGCAATAGCTAGAAGGTTTCCAGAGCAACCACTGACACTAGTCACTTCTTCAGGCTCTAGGTTTGATTGAGCCATCCTGCCTCGATGAACAGGCTAGAAGAGCAATGCTGATGAGTCTCTGCATCAGCCACACAAGTGCTCACATGCACTTACACACGTCCCCACATACATGCAACCATACACACACACACACAACACACACACATGCACATAGAAAACAGGAAAAAAATCAACATTAATGAAGCAATAATGCCTTCTGTTCTACTCCATAGGTTTTCTTTTTATGTCCCAAAGAGCATATGAAAATGCTCTCAAACTGAAGCCACCACACAAATGCTAAACTACATTAGAGTCTCTGGCAGAATCCTTATTTGGATTTGCAGGGTTAAAGAATTTTCAACAGAAGCTGCTTCTGCTAAATCTAATCGTCATTTCAACATACATCAAATGTCTTGCAAGGCTGTTCTAGAATTCTGAAAACTATCCACAGGTCACTGGGATACAAGAAAGATTCAATGAGGGCGGAATCTCAACAAAGTATATACATTTTGAAGGTTCCTGTTGAAACAATGAATGCAAGTCTGTTACCCAAAGGGTTGTGCTGCAAACTCCAAATAAACAGACATTTCATAGGCAGAGAAGTTCTGAGAACCAGGAAAATAAACTGTTCACTAAGCTGTAGTGTATTCAGCCTTTGGCTACACATTACGGATATTGCACTGGCTAGTTTTATAGAGTAATCTGAAGGAAACCTCAACTGAGATCTATCAAGATCGTGCTGCAGGCAAGTCTGTAAAGCATTTGCTTTAATGAGTGATTAGAATCGATGGGACCAGGCCATTGAAGGTAGTACCATCTTAGGCTGGTGGTCCTGGGTTATAAGAAAGCAGATTAAGCAAGTCACGGGCAGCAAAGCGGTAAGCAGCATGCCTCCGTGGCCTCTGCATCAGTTTCTGCCCCAGACTCCTGACCAGTTTGAATTCCTGCCTTGGCTTCCCTCAGTGAACGATGAGTCGAAATATGTAACTCAAATAAACTCTTTCCTTCCCTGGGTGCTTTTGGTCATGGTCTTTCATCACAGCGCTAATAACCCCAACCTAGAGTATCAAAGGCAGATGCGCTAGGATCAGAAATGGAGCAAACACCATTAGGTAGCAATATTGACTATTGTTATAATCACCGCGAACGTTTTTGTGTTGAACTATAAAACACTCGCCAACTGTGTTCCTGTCCTAAACAATTTCACTGCTGTACACGGCAGTCCTCCTCCACAGTGACAGGCGAGAAACCAGGCCCCGGGGCCGGTAGCCCCTCGCCCTCCGCCCGTCTCTGTAACCCCGTCACCTGTTTCCGCAACCCCCGAAGGCTGCTCTTCGCTCCCGACACTCGCGGCTATAGTCCCTGGACAACTGAGGTGCCTGGAAATAGAGCGTGGGACTCGGTTCCTTCTCTGGGAACACAGGGGCAAACGGGTCAAGAGCCCCACGCCACGAGCAGCCATTGTCATGGCAGCAGGAAGTAAACGCCAAAGGTCAGCGGGCTTCTGAGCACGCGCGCCGAGAGACTGCACAACGGGAAGCCCATTGGGTCAAACTAGGAAGGCACTATCGCGTAGAAAGCAAAATACGTAGGTCAGAATGAAAATCGCTGAGGTTTGCATATACTTACGTGGTCTGATTTTAGCTTTCTGATGAGTTGTTGCTACTCCATTATACAGAGTTTAACTTGTTATGCTTTATTCACATCTTGTTGAAGAGGAAGATGAATGAGCCTCAGAAATCAGACTCAAGTCAGACTACCAACGTTATTGTTTTGTCCCTAAATAGGCACTTTTAAAATACCTAAATAGGTATCTTTCTTTAAGTGCTAAGTGCTACTAACTTTATTGGGTTTGCATGACTATTGAGTTGTTCCTTTTACTAACTCAAATTTTAATTAGAGTCCCCCCTAACTTTTTCCGTTTGTTTCTAAGCAGATTTTATTAATTGAATTATATTCCTGCATTCCACCTCACAACAGGGGAAAGTTTTCTTCTTCTTCTTCTTCTTCTTCTTCTTCTTCTTCTTCTTCTTCTTCTTCTTCTTCTTCTTCTTCTTCTTCTTCTTCTTCTTCTTCTTCTTTTTTTATTTGTAAATTCTGTATATATGTACCTGTATGTAGATTGGTACATGTGAGTGCAATGCCCAAAAGTGCCACAAGAGGGCATGAGATTTCCTGAGGCTGCAGCTACCGGGGATTGTGAGCCACCTCATGTGGGTGCTGGAAATCAAACTCTGATCCTCAGCAAAAGAAAGCGACCTATACTCCTGAGCTTTCTTTCCAGACCCGGGATAGTATTGATATGCCAAATGTGCTTTATCAGTTTTGAGACCTCAGTAGGTCGTTTCTATTCATTGACTATTATAGAGTAGCTAAGAACATTCTTGTGTAATTTTTGTGTGCAAATGTGTGCATCTAGAGGTCAGAGGTCAACATCAGGCGTCTTTCTCTAGTGCTTTCCACCTTATCTTTTGATACAGCGTGCCTCACAGGTTTGTCTAAGCTGGCTAGCCAGTGAGCCTCTGAGATTCATCTGCCTCTGCCTTTCTTCACCCGGAGTAATTGAACTAAACTTGGGTTCTCTACAAGAATATATATATATATATATATATATATATATATGTTTATATATATTTAGTTTGATTTTTATGCATATACAGAGAATATATATGCACATCCATGTGGATGCCCACAGAGGCCAGAGAGGGCCTTGTATCTCCAGGAGCTGAAATCACAAGCAATTGTGAGCCACCCAATATGGATACTGGGAATTAAACCAGAGTCCTCCATAAGCACAGGAAGTCTCTCCAGGCCCTGCTTTTGTGCAACTCCTATGCTTTACCCAGAGGGACTGTACCCTTTTCAATGATATACACGAGGTTTTGATCTTTTGCACATTCTTGACAACATTTGCTAATTTTTGATTTATGGGATTAATGTCTCTTCTGTTCTGTGATAAAACATCATGACCAAGGTAACTTGTAAGCCCAAGAGTTATTTGGGCTTACAGCTTCAGATAGTTAGAGCCCATAATGGCAGAGCAGAGTGGATAGGCATGGCACCTGGAGCGGGATGCTGAGAGCTCACATCTCCAACTGCAAGCACAAAGCAGAGAAAAAGCACTGTAAATGGCTCAAGTTTTTTGAGACCCCCAAAGCACACCTCCAAAGACATGCTTCCTCCTGCAAGGCCACGCCTCCTACACACCAAAGCAGCTCCACCAACTGAGACCAAATGTTCAAACATCTAAGCCTATGGGCGACTTTCTCAAGCAAACAACTACGTTTTGTTTGTGTTGTTTGTTTTGTTTGATGTCTCATTTTGTTTCGATATCACCCATTCTAGCGCACGCGAGACAGTGTCTTAGGTTTTTGATTTGCATTTCCCTGATGGAGGCTGAGCATCTTTTAATGCAATTATCACTCTTTGTGTATTCTCTCTGAGGAAAGGCCAATTTCCATGCTGTACTCTAAAAATAAAATCAAAACACACAAACAAAAAACTTGTTTTCTCTTTCATTATAGAGCTGGAATGTTTTTGTGTGTCGAGGAGATAGGGGTTGGCCCTTTGCTTTTAAGAGTTAGGATATTTTCCCATGGAGGTCAAGAATCCACGGATGTGTACATTAGGCGAGTTCTGTACATTGATCTGTGCTTTCCCTTGAAACATTCTTTATCTATCCCTGGTAAAGACTCTTATTCTGGACATAAGACTCATATTTGGCGTGCAAATATTTAATTTCATTCTGTGGTTGTTTTCACTTAAAAAACAATTCATTATATGTGTGGGGGCACATGTGGAAGTTAGAGGACAATTTTTAGGAGTCTGTTGTTTTCTCCCACCACGTGGCTACCAGGGATTGAACTCAGAGCACCAGGCTTGGCAGCAATCGCCTTTACCCACAAAGCTCTACTACCCAGCTCCTGTTTTTGCTTTCTATTATTTAATTTAATTTTTGTCATTGTTTTTGTTTAATTTTGTTTTGTTTTTGAGACTAGGTCTTGCTATGTAGCTCTGGCTGTCCTGAAAGTCACTCTGTAGATCAGTCTGGCCTAGAACTCACTGACATCCACCTGCCTCTGCTTCCCAAGTGCTGGATAAAAGGTAAGTACTACTACATCTAGCTTGCAGTTTTGCTTTCTTAGTGACCAGAATGCTGAACTTCTACAATATCACATCCCCGTACAAAGACTTGTAAGATGGGTCCAGGCATTTTCATTCTTCCTGGGAGGAAATTTACAATCATATCCCTGAATATCAGAAAACCAGGTGCACGCGTGACCCTCAAACAGCTGAGTCATCACGAAGTCTCACCCATCACAAATGATGATTTTGTGGAAGCTACACCATGGGGTTCTCCTGCTTGTTATAGATAGACAGACAGGCAGATAGATGCATGGGTGGGTGAGTGGGTGGATGGACGGACGAACGGACAGACAGACTCACTAGCCTGTGCTTTACCAGGGCAGAATGTGAAGAAACATGTGTTCCTGCCAGCTAGGGCACCAACAGACTGAAGGTCCATTTAATCCAAGTCTGGCTTGGTGACCCAATGAGTTTATTATGGCTTGCAGAGATGGGTGAAGAGTCACTTACAAGGAGCATAGGTGACTCCAAAGCAGTCACGTTACCCAGAAGCCTCATGCTAGAATAGACAATGAGTTCTCTATAATTCTTCTTTATTCCATCTTTATACATTACATACTCTAGAACCTCCTGAGACTCAAGGTCTCACGCATCACAGGCAATATTATATATAACTGGGGGGAAGGGATAGAAAGGGGGGCTGGGACTCAGGTAAGTGTCTAATAACACTTAGACCCCATCCTCTATGAGAGATGTCCCTAATCTTGGGGTCTTTTATGAGTAGACACAGAAGACAGTGTTCTAACACACACACAGAGAGAGAGAGAGAGAGAGAGAGAGAGAGAGAGATCCTTTAAGCACAATAGATCTTCCATACAGCTTTCTCTGTATACTGCATTATATTTAAGCACCCATGGGGAGGTCAGAGGACACCTTGGATGACAGGCTCTCCTTCCACGTTGCTTGAGATGGGAATCTCACATCATCCACCGCAGTTGTGTTTATAGAATGGCAGCAGTGGTGTGGGGGAAGGGAGCACCCAGGAGGACCCATGCCTAAGTATTCCCTCTGAGAAATCAGCTGTATGACAGGCTTAGTGTAAAAGAGAGTTCACTGGGATCTGGAGAAGAGAGTAGAGGCAGAGACGGGGACAGAGAAGGACAGAAGGAGAGAGGAAGAAAGAAAGAAAGAAAGAAAGAAAGAAAGAAAGAAAGAAAGAAAGAAAGAAAGAAAGAAAGAAAGAAAGAAAGGAGTTAGGGAGGGAGGGAGAGAGGGAGGGAAGGAGGGAGGGAGGGAGGGAGGGAGGGAGGGAGGGAGGGAGGGAGCACCTGGCCCACATGTTCACAGAATCCTTCTGCCTCTGCCCCCCATCTCCCATAGGAGCACAGAGATTACAGATGTGTGAGCACTGTCAGCTTTCCCAGGTTTCTAGGGCTGTGACTCAGATCCCCAGGCTTGGGATGTAACTTAATGATAGACCAGCACATGCTTACTTAGCATGTGTGGTGCACTGGGTTCAGTTTCATACTGAGAAAGTAAGCAGGCAAATAAACAAATAAATAAATCATGTGTTCAAGTTACACTTTAAAATCACGGAAGCTTTTAAATTATGTATTTAAGTTGCTTCAGTATTGTAACAGTTACTAGTTTCGAAGTTCCCGCCAGCGGGTACTCCGTGCTGTGGAAATGCTGTGGAAGGAAGCCATTGATAATGGAAAGAAGCAGGAAACAAAGGAATGCGTTGGAGCAAGACGGAATCCGATCAAGCTCAAAAGAAATCTTTAATGGTACAATGTTTTAAACACATTAGGGCGGGAAATGTCAGGGGCGGGGAGAATCCATAATTCGACCAGACATCAATTATGACATAGTTGTACCTGAGCTAAGGGCCGGACGTTTAATCCCTACCTGGGGGCAGTAACAATGGGGAGGAAACAAGGAGAGGCCTGCTGGAGCCGGAACACCTTGAAATGCTAATCAAGCCGAGCCTAAAGTCAGGGCCTAGAGGAGACACCTGCTGAGCGATCCGAGACATTGTGACTAGC
>CM052714.1:64586846-64600556 GCA_028551405.1 Uromys caudimaculatus
TCTTGGTCTCCAACACAGTATTCTAATGTTATGGTTATGGATTTTCTCCTGAATTTTTAAACTTCACTTGAAGGTATTAGCTTTAGCTATCCATGTACAGGTTGAACAACCAAACCCAAAAATCCAAATCCTGAAATATTCTACTTATGAAACTTTCTGGCCTTTGGTATTGTCACAGTATATTTGATCACACTGTGAATCCCAATACTGTTATTTACTGAAGAAACCTGTTTCTAGTTGTGGTGTGGCTCAGTCCTCAGCACACACCTTTAACCCCTCTAATACACACACAGGTGCCCTTAGTACACATCATTAATCCAAAACAATGAAGGCAAAGTTAATTGTAGAAGGAAGCACCATGTTTGAAAATGATGTCTAATTGAGTGGCAGACAAAGTGACAAATCAGAGAAAGATTTGGCAGAGTAGGATATAGCTAATGCTCACAAGTTAGAGAGAGAAAAGGGAAGCTACTCAAGAGAGGGCAGTGAAGAGAGAGGAGTTTTACAGAGACAGATTGAAGAGAGAACAAACTAAACATAGGTGAACACAGAATGAGCCAGAGAATGAGAAGGAGTCAGAAGATTAGAATAGATTGCCAAAGCTGGTTTGAGGCCAAGCAGAGCAATTCAGAGAGAAGCCAGATTGAATCGGTCAGCTAGGACAGGACTTTGAGCCAGGACAGTTGAATTGAACCAGCCAGCCAGAGATCAGAAAGAACTAGAAAGGGTGAGCGTATTCAGCAGTATATCTCAGAGGCTGAAAACCTTCTAGGCCTAGATTAGATTGTACGGAGGCCAGAAGCTTCCAGGACTAGGCCTAGGCTAGCAGATGAAGGCAGTAAGCTTCCAAGACGATAATTACTACAGGAGAATCAAAGCTGCTGAGGTCCTGACACACCACAAGTAGGGAGGCAGATGTGGAATTTTGGTGTGTGATTGGAATCGGGGTAGCAAAGCACCAGATGTCATTCCAGAAAGTTCTCGGGGCTTGAGCTGCTGCTGGAATCAGGAGGCCCAGGCTGTCATGGTGAACGTGATGGAAGCATACCGAGCGCCATGAACACAAAGCCAGTGGCTTGCCAGTGGATGTGGAACAGCCACAGAGTTCCAAGGTCTGACCTCGTGAGGCGCAGCGAAGATGCAGGGGCACTGAGCATATTGTATGAAATAACTCTCAGGCTGTTTGCATGAGAGATACATAAAACAGAACAAACTTTATACTTAGACTTGGCTCTCCTTAAATATCTTGTATATGCAAGTTCTCCAAATATGAAAATAAATAAATAAAAACACAAACCAGTAATGTCCCCAAGCATTTCAATTAACAGACACTCAAACTGTACTATTACATCTTTTAAAGGACATATTTTATTGTTCTCGTTGGGTTTATTAGAGAAACTGAAATTGTTTAAAATGGATATGGTATGCTATGAAATAAAATTGATGAACTGTGTTTATCATCTGGCATAATATATGCCATGCATAACATCTGGCGTGCATGCATACATGCAATCACAATGAATGAAGAAAGAGGCCATGGATTTGAAAGAGACCGATGAGGGGTGTACGAGAAGGGCTAGAGGGAGAGGAGGGAAAAAGATGTAATTATAATCTCAAAAATTAATTTTTTAAAAATCCAATCTCAAGAGAGTACTGAGTGATTAACGGGGTGGAGAACAGAGCTCAGAGACTCCAGAAAAACAGATGGCTCCTGTCCAGAGACGATAATGGTGGGCGGGGCAGAATGCGATGAAATTTCCAAGTAACATGAGTTCAGATTAATGAATCCTCTGCTTCTAGAACTTTCTCTTTAGTATTTTCAGATTGAGATTGACTATGGGTCACTGGGACAAAAGAAAGTGAAATCCTGGGTAAAGAGGGACTATTGTCTGTCTGTCTTTCATGTGTGTGCATGTATGTCTGTCTATATCTGCCTGTCTATCTATCTATCTATCTATCTATCTATCTATCTATCTATCTATCTATCTATCTATCATCTATCTGTCTGTGTGTCTGTGTGTCTGCCTGTCTGCCAAGTTTATTAGTTATATATACATACCCAAAAGAGACTGCCACCCTTACCATTTAAAGCAGTGGCTTAGACCTCCTTATGTGAATTTTCAGGACTCACTTTCCGTTCCTCGAAGTCTGGGTATGTCAAATTATTTACAGACCTCAAGCACAGCTTCTGCCATCTCAATAGACATTCCCTTAAAACAAGAGAAGGGGTAAAAAATCTGATCACTTCTGGTTAACACATACCAATTTCTGATATGGCCACACGGGGTCGCTGTTGACATAGTGGTTTTATTTGGCCCACATGTTCTCACCCAAAGCCTCCCAGCTGATAAAGATAATTTACTTTTCCTTTGATCTTATCGACAGTGCTGCGTTGTAATGAACTGTGCCTGCAGATGTTATTATGCACCCCTTTCATGGAAACCAAACTTGAAAAAGATTAAGTAAACCGATCAAGGTGAAAGTGAGTGTTCTAAACCAGGGTTGACTGAGTTTGTGACAACTATGCCTTAAGAATGTTCACAATCCAGTAATCCCACCTTTAGAAACCCACCCAATTGGAGATGCATGCACTCAAGGTCTTTCAGTGCTAGACAGAACAGTAGAAAACAGTTTGGCACAAACCAGAAAACACATTACACTTAGTAAATAACTAATTATACTAGTAGATCACAGGTCTAACCATTTTGCAGGCCCCCAAATAGTATCACATTTCATCTATCTAGGGTGTTAACATTATTTGACACCCGTTTTTGTATTTTCTGAACCATTAGGGTTCAGAAAATTATTGGTGGGGCATAATTAAGGTGAAGTACATGTCCACCATGCATGAGGGCTCAGGGTCAACCTCCAACGTGGCAGGTATCTAAGGGAAAACCCACGCTGGTGATTAAGAGCAGTGTGCGGATGAAGAGAGGGCTCAGTGATAAAGAAATTCTGATGCTCTTGCAGAAGATGGGCACTTGGGTCCAACTGCCCACAAAAGGTGCATACAACCATGGGGGAGCTCAGCTGTTGGGGTCCTGGTGCCCTCTTGTGGTCTTCAAGCAGACCTGCAAGCAGGTGGTGCACACACAACAACAGGCTATATTAGTTACTTTTCCTTACTGTGATAAAACACTGAGCAAAAACAACTTAAGGAAGACAGTTTATCTTGACTGACAGTTCTAGAGGCTAGATGTTCGTAATGGTAAGTAGGCAGGGGGCAGGAATAGGAAGCTGAGAGATTGCATCTCAATCACATACAGGAAATAGAGAGCAAATTGGAGGTGAGGTAAGGCTATAACCCCCAAGCCTATCCCCAGCGATGGACTTCCTTCAGCAAGGCTCCCATAAGAGACGTTCCATAGCCACCCCAAACAGTACCACCAATTGGGGATCACATATTTAAATATGTGAGTCTGTGGAGGACATTTCTCTTTCAAACCATCACAAAAGCACGCACAGATACACACAAAAGCTTTAGAAGAAACTGTTTTGGGGGGTTGTTTTGTGTGTGTGTGTGTGTGTGTGTGTGTGTGTGTGTGTGTGTGTTTGCACACATTGATGAGCACCCGCATGTGAAAACCAGAGGAGGACATGCTCCCCCTTGTTCCCTTGAAATGGGGTGGGCTCTCTTCCTGACTCTGAAGGTCACTGTGTCAACTAGGCTGACTGACTGTGAGCTCCAGAGATCTGCCTGTCTCTGCCCTTCACTCCCCAGCTCTAGAGTTACAGACTCACACTGTGTAACTTTTACATGAGTGTTGGGAATTCAAATTCATTTCTTCCTTGACCAAGTTATCATTGAGTAGAGCATTGTTCAGCTTCCATGTGTATGTGGGCTTTCTGTTGTTATTGTTGCCATGGAACACCAGCCTTAAACCGTAGTGATCTGATAGGAGGCATGGGATTATTTCAATCTTCTTGTATCTGTGGAGGTTTGTTTTGTGACCGATTATATGGTCAATTTTGGAGAAGGTACCATGAGGTGCTGAGAAGAAGGTATATCCTTTTGATTTAGGATGAAATGTTCTATAGATATCTGTTAAATCCATTTGGTCCATAACCTCTGTTAGTTTCACTGTGTCTCCGTTTAGTTTGTGATTCCAAGATCTGTCCATTGATGATAGTGGGGTGTTGAAGTCGCCTACTATTATTGTGTGAGGTGCAATGTGTGCTTTGAGCTTTAGTAAAGTTTCTTTTATGAATGTGGGTGCCCTTGCATTTAGCGCATAGATGTTCAGAATTGAGAGTTCTTCTTGGTAGATTTTTCCTTTGATGAGTATCTTGAAATTGTAAACATCTGAAATAATAAAATAATCATATTATCATTATTCTCTCAATGAGAAACTTGAAGCACATGAAGATCAAATAACTTGTCTGAAGTAGAAGGCTGTTGAATGGAGCCTTTGGACAGTTCTCAGGCCTGACAACTGCTCCTCCAGGGACCAGGGGAAAAGTCTGTTCTGAGATGAGAACGCTCGCTCACCTGAGAGGCTGGCTCATTGTTTCTTCCGTGTTTAGCTTTGCTCCTCTGGACACTCTGTGCTGACAAACAGAGTTCTACTTTGGGAGGTGCTGGTGATGAAACCCAGGTACATGCTAAGCGTGCTGGCCTTTAATGGGAAGCCAACCTAAAATCGTGAAAGCTTGAATTGATACTGCCAAGTCTGTGAAATGGACACACAGCCACTGGGAAGGAAGTACTCCATGACATTCTTGCCACATTGATAATTTTTTGTGTCTTTTCTTTTTTACAATTTCTCTCTCTCTCTCTCTCTCTCTCTCTCTCTCTCTCTCTCTCTTGGTTTTTCAAGACAGGGTTTCTCTGTATAGCCCTGGCTGTCCTTGAACTCACTCTGTAGACCAGGCTGGCCTCGAACTCAGAAATCTGCCTGTCTCTGTCTCCCAAGTGCTGGGATTAAAGGCGTGTGCCACCACTGCCTGGCTTACAATTTATCTCTTTAAGTTTATGCAAAGCATGAGTTGCATCATGGCCATTTTCATCATAGTTTGGTCTTGTTCATTTCCCTCCCCAGTTCATGCTCCCTCCCCAGTGCATGCTCCCTCTCCAGTGTGCTTGCTCCCTCCCTAGTTCATGCTCCCTCCCCAGTTCATGCTCCCTCCTCAGTGTGCTCCCTCCCCAGTTCATGCTCCCTCCCCAGTGCATGCTCCCTCCTCAGTGTGTGCTCCCTCCCCAATTCATGCTCCCTCCCCAGTCTGTGCTCCCTCCCCAGTGCATGCTTCCTCCCCAGTGCGTGCTCCCTCCCCAGTCTGTGCTCCCCCTCTGTTCCCTTTCTTTCCCCAGTTAATCCTGGGGATTAAGTGTTCTGCTTTTCCTCCTCCCTGAAGATTTCCTTCTCTCCAACCACATCCCTTTCTAGTTTTGCCACCCATGCACACATATGTAAATGCACAGGACAGTGCTGGGGCTCAAACTCAGGCTCCTCATGTTTGCACCACAAGCACTTTACTGCAGATCCCCCTCAGCCCCTAGCTCACAATTTTAGCCCAGCTATTTTAAGTATACTCATTTAAGTTCAGCTATTTCTCTTTGCTGTATGGTATCTGTTTAAGACGCCCACTGATATTAAAGCCCATTTTCCCCCTTTAGCTATTCCGGTGTGAAACAGCGATCACCCACTGGAGGTCCCTGAGACACCAAGACATGATCTTAAACCTGACCTTTCAGGATGTCGCCAATGCCTCTGCAGATGCTGAACATTTACTAGCTGGGTATTTCCTTTAAAATGTCCTGCTGCTTATCAATCTCACATATTTTTCCAAGAACTCAAGGGAGATTTTCAGTGGGATAGTCCACTTCACATGGTAAAAATGAAACCCCACAGACCTCGTGATGTAATAAAGAGAATGTAATAAAAGAAGCTCTGAAGGAAACCGGAAGGTTGGGTATCTTAAAGAGAAAAACCACACTGAGACAGCTTTGGCCTGCTGAATTGCTGACCGGGTTTCTCCACCTCAGAGCTGGGGTTTCTGTTAGTAACTCTTGCCCTGATGTGTTGAAAGGAAAACCAACCACCATCAACCTCCTTGTGTTCCTGCATGGGAGAGGTTGAATGGCTTCTCAGAGTGACAGTTTAAAACTACAAAATCTACATTTTAAATATGTAACATTGAAACACAAGCATGCCTACAAAGTGTCTACAGTCAGAAGGAGGAAATCTCTTTCCCAAAGTCCACAGCTAGTACAAGGCAAACAGATATCCGCAAACCTGAGTGTGGGATTCGACATGGGAGGCTATGTTTTCCAGACTTTTCACCACAGCACAGGATGGGGTGGGGGTGGGGGATCAGGACAGCTAGGTGTTTGTCTGGACTCTTTTCCAGCATGTTAGTGGGAAGTTCACAGAGGAGCATCTTATCACACCATTCCGTTGCAGTGGTAATTGGTGAGAAGTCTGGCTTCTACTGTTTTCTGATGTTCTCTCTCTCTCTCTCTCTCTTCCCTCTCTATTCCCTCTACTCTTTCCTTTCTCCTTTCTCACCTTCCCCTCTTTCTCTCTCTGCACATGTGTGCACGCGTGTGTGCATATGGCATACATACTGGTCACCAATTGACACCAGGAGTTTGCCGTTTTGGCTAGACTAACTGGCTGGTCAGCAAGCCCCCAGGATCCACCTATGCTCTCCCTAGCCCTAGAGTTTGCAGGCACCTACCACCTCATGACGATTCTGTATGGGTTCTAGGACTCCGAACTCAGGTTCTCGTGCACACTACACACATGACCCATTGAGCCATCACTCTGGCCTCAATTCTGTTGTTTGCTAGTACTGGGAGTTTAGCTGTTTGCCACCCCGCCCCTTTCATTCAAGTATAAAATGAAGTTACTGAATTAAGTCACCTCTAGGCCTTTGCTTCCTGTGGGGTTCTCACCACGCCACATCAACTAGTAATGGAACTGACACAGGCCACATGATGCAGTGACCTTTGACCAAGTCTTTGTCATCTCCAAACATTGTTTCTGTGTGAGGGCGTCTCAAAAGATCCCGTGACCTCAGGAAGCGCAAGCACATCGGTCTCCACCCTTCACTCTCTTCAAGTCCAAGTCCTCCGGGGCACGTGTCTCACAGGGCACATGTCTCAGGCTGTAATCTTACACATTCTCTTTATCTGTCCAATCTCTCTCTATCCCTGGCCCAGCTGTAGGCCACTGAGTTTTGTGTACTGTGTCCCCGGCAATGGACACGGTGACAAGCTTACAGCTCATACTTGACTCCTCATTGCGTGCATGAATAAATGAGCGAGTTGCTTTTAAAATGGCGCAGTGGGATCTGGGCTCAGGCATAATTTCCATATTTGAGAAGCAGAGAGAGACAGGATCAGGAGTTTGAAACCAGTCTGGTCTCCGTATTGAAGTAAGCTGCACATCTAGAACCCACCTCTCTATCTTGTGTGGGTATTTTGCCTTCATACATAGCTGTGCACCACATTTGCCTGGTTCTAGAAGGTGTTTGTTTCCCTGGGACTGGAGTCACAGCCAGTTATGAGCTCCCGTGTAGTTTCTAGGAACTGAATTCTAGTCCTCCGCAGTGTTCTTAACCCCTGAGCCATCTCTCCAGCCCTAGACCTTGTCTCAAGATAAAACAAAAATAAATAAAATAAAATAGCACACTTGTAATTTTTTACTTTCAAAGTTAATTTTAGGTTAGTACTTTTATTACATTTATTTGTGTGCGTGTATATGTGTGTGTACGTTTGTGTGTGTGTGTGTGTGTGTACATTTGTGTGTGTGTGTGTGTGCATGCGTGTGCATGCGTGCATGCATGCCATAGCATTTCTCTGGTGGCCAAAGAAAAATGTACAGTTGTCAGCTCTCTCCTTCTACTATGTGGGTCCCAGAGATTGAATTCAGGTCTCCAGGCATGATGGCAAGTGCCTCTACCTGCTGAGCTATCTTGCCAGTCCAGCAAAGTTAATTTTAGAAGCTATAACCAGGATTTTAGATAATAAAATGTTTGTGCACAGTCAAGAAAATCAGAATGAAGTTGATGAAAACAATAAGGGCGGGTTTTGCTGGCCACAGCACAAGGAAGGGCTGGGAGCAAGTCAGCAGCAGCATTTGCAGAATGTCTATATAGCCACAAGTGTTTTGTAATCAGATTCACATTCCCAAGAAAAAGAGCAGGAACTTACGGTGAGCTCTCCAACTTAATGAAGTGCTCCCCCCATTTTCAGCATTTATAAAGTGAGTGTGTTAAGTCACCTCAAAGACCTTTGCTTACGTTGAGGGCCTGTCCACATCAATTCATAACAAAACTGAACTTTGGAGGGAAGTGATGAATCGCATCTGGGAGTTGGGGAGGGACCTCAAAAATTTCCTCACCTTTAATTAGCTGGAGCCAGGAGATACCATCCTATTCAGCCCTGCCCAAACAGCCATGCCCTGTAAACTATGCTCAGGGAACCTCAGCTAGGAGGCTGCTCCTGGGAGGAGCAGATCCACAGCAAACTTCCAGTAAGGAGGGTTCAAGCTGGCAGGAGGGGGAGGATGACCTGCTGTGATTGACAGCAAGGATGTGTATGGAGGTGGGGAGAGACAGCAAGGGTGTCTTCCTGCTCTGCAGCAGTCATGGGTGACTCCTTCACACTGAATCAAAGCCCAGGGGCCTAGCACCTGTGGGAGTCCAAGACGGTTTGTTTTTAGTGGCTACATAATTTTGAGATCAGTAAACAGGGGTTAGAACTTTGGCTTTGTGTGTTATCTGAGTACTCTCAGGACTTAATACTGCTAAATTTATACTACTCAAAGATAAAACAGGGTTAGCACATTATTATATTATTATACACTAATTACATGCTTACTAGCCAGTAAGTGAAAGTGTCTTACTTTTCAAAAGCTCCATATGAAAGTGTACAGAATTGATTTCACTTTCCTCCTGCTGTTAGAAATGATATTAGAAACAGAAAAAAGAAAACAAGATCACTTTTCTTGTTCCCTTTAATGTAAACAAAGAAAGCAAGGTCTGGTGAGATTAGGTGATTTGCCCAGATTATAGGGGCCAGGAAGGTAAGTAAGGTCAATGATGTGGCTTGAATAAGTTCTTTGTCTTGTGAAGTTTCTAGTTGCAGGCCCTCACCCTCTGTAGAACTCATGTTTCATGATTGCAAGCCTACACCATGCTGTAGGAACCGTCCCAGGTGATAATTACTGTCAAAATCCCAGAGCAGACACTGCTCAAGTCCTGTCAGCAAGGTCTCCAGCTCCATATTCAGTCCTTGATTCTGGGATCCTTGTTACTCAGGAGAGACAGACACCCTACTGAGAGCCCGCTGAAGAGTCCATAAAGCAGACTCCCCAAGCGTCAAAGGCTGCTGGCTGTGACACACCTTCTCACCCCACACCTCTTCTCAACCCTATTATGGGTACCCCTCAATTAGATGTGTGTTACACATTCCTTCCCCAGAAATCCCTTTGCTTTCCCAGAATCTCCTGGGAATCAGAGACAGCATGGCCTGGTTCCTCTAGTGAAGCCTGTACCTTTCCTTGGAGACCTATAAGAAAGGAATTCCAGACTCTGCCTCCTGGGCCTCAAATCTCATCAGGGACCCTGCTGTGCTGCTGTTTGTCTGTCTATGTGCAGCTGTTTGTATGTCTATGCCCTTATTAAATCTTCTAATAAACATCTTGCCCCCAAAGAACAGCGTGTATCTTTCTTGAGTCCCAAACCCAAGGCATTTTGGTTAGGAGGCAAGCCAAAGCAATTTGACTTGATTCATCCCTTCCTTGATGAAACAGAATATCCGAAGAGCAGCTAAAGAGAGATCAAGTTTACTTTAGCTCACTGGGTAGAGTCTATCACAGCAGGAAGGCCTTGGAGACTGGAGCAGCTTGGTTGGTGATGGCAGGCTTCTGTTGGTGCAGCTTGTTCACACCTTGGTGGATCAGACACAGAGAGTGTGCTGGGGTGGGGGAAGGGGCTAGTTTGTAACCCCTAAAGACCTGTCTCCAGTGATCCAGCTGTGGCTCCCACCTAAAAGTTCCACAGTACCCAGATTTGTCCTTTCTGGTCACACAGGCCTAGAGAAAGAAAAGCAGGTCTCCTCCTCCTCAAAGACACACAGAAACCAATGTTCCTTCAGAATATCTCTTCTCAGAAGAGCAAAATGAAAGATCTGAGCTGTGGTGCATGCCTGAAAGCCCAGCACTTGAGAGGTAGAGGCAAGAAGATCAGAGGAGCACAGAAGAGGCTCAGAACAGCACCCAGAGCTGGACCCTTCCGACCTTGGAGAGTTCCCTAAGTGATACAGGGCAGCCCTGTTTTTCTCCCACAGATGCTGTAGATAAACACCAGCTGTGCAGTGGCGTCCCACGTGGTGTGGATGCAGGAAGTTGTTTGTTTGATTTTTAAGGCCAGATGTACATGGTGGTTTCCTTTGGATTCTTCTTTAAACTCTCTTAAACCCCACAGGAAAGTGGAGGTGACAGTTCAGACCTCAGGATTATTGAAAGGTCAGAGGAGGCAAGATACCCAGTCTAAACTGCTCAGGAGCGTGCCTGGGGCGGTCAGGTATTCAAATGTAATTCAGTTCAAATGTAAGGTTACCTTATTGTTTGTTGAGAAAGGGTCTTGATTTTCAGCCTTGGAAATTTATCATTTGCTGTGTGGCTCAACTGGCCTCTCACTCAAGATCCTATTTCTGTCTCCCAAGTGCTGGGACTATAGGCGTGGGCCACCACACTTCTGAATGCTACTTTTATCTGGTTGGTGTCTGTAAAGACACCTCATGACTATGAAATAGGTAAACTAAAACATTTCTGTTCTAAGTGAGAAAAATATTCTGCCGGACATTAAACAATAAAATTATATTTAAAAAAGAAGGTTGGTTAAAGCACTTGCCACTCAAGTGTAAGGACCCAATTTTGGATCTTTCCAAACTTATGTAAATGCCAGGTAGGTATGGTGGTCCACTTCTAATTCCATTCTCTAAGATTCCTAGAACAAACTGACTAACAAGACTTGCAAGCTCTGGGTTTGATTGAGAGACCCCACCTCACTGAATAAGGTGCAAGCCACATCGAAGGAAGATTCCAGCATCGGTCTTGTGCCTCCACAACTATGCAAGCTCATATACATGTACTCACTGCTTGTACACGTATGTAAAAATGTGCATACATGTAACACAGATGAACACATGCACAAATGCATGCTTGAACATACATGTGCATGTGCGTGCGCGCGCACACACACACAGGCACACACATGCATGCAGGGAAAATGGGAAATGGAGGGAACAGATATAAATATCTCCCTCCTATTAGCTTCAGATACCAGAATGTGGCTGGTGCCTACCAGGGTTTCCAGGCTCTTGTGACTGTGAGCAAAAAATCAGAAACATGGAAAGTAGAAGAATAAAAACAATTTATCAAAAAACGATGTGGGTCAAAGCTGAGAAAGACTTAGAAGCCATAGCAAACATTGTGCAAAGCATTGAGGTTAGTATGAGATTTTATATATATATATATATATATATATATATATATATATATATATATATATATATATATATATACATAGAGAGAGAGAGAGAGAGAGAGAGAGGTGTGCATATGTGCTTGGAAGCCAGAAGAGTATATCAGGTATCTTGTCCCATCGTCTCTGCACACACACATACACACACACACACACACACACACACACACACACACACTTTATTTCTTCAAGACAAGGTCTTTCACTGAATCTGGAGCTAGTCTGGCAGTCAGTAAATCCCAGAAGCCTTCCCATCTCCACCCCACAGAGGTGTGGCCATACCTGAGTTTTTATTGGTTGTTTGAACTCCGGTCTTTAGGTTTTATACAATGTGGTTTGAACAAGAATGGCCTCCATGAGCTCACTTGCTTGAATATTTGGTCCCCAATTGGTAGACCTGTTTGAGAAGGATCAAGAGGTGATGGCTTGTTGGAGGAGGTGAGTCACTAGGGGAGGGCTTTGACGTTTGAAAACATTAGTGCCATTTCCAGTGTGTGTGTGTCACTTTGCCTCTTGGTTGTGTCCTAGGCTGTGAGTTCTCAGTCACTGCTCCAGTGCCATGCCTGCTTGCTTGCTTGCCTGCTGCCATGTTCCCCACCACATAGATTCTGACGCTCTGAAAGTGGGAGCCCCTGGATTTTGTTCGTGTTGTTTGTTTTTGTTTGTTTTTTAACAAAATCTCAATGGTTAGATTTTTACCAGTGAAGACTCCAGAACCAGATGCTGGGGTGAAAGTCTGTTAGCTCAGAGAGGCAGACATCCTCCTCAGTGGACATCCCAGAAAGAATGTCCTTCAAACTGAATGTCCCTCCTTCTATTTCCTGTGCTTCTCTCTATCAGTCCTCCTGACTCCCTCTCACTCTCTATGTTTTTTTTTCTTAATAATTTTATGTTCACTCCCTGTCAACTGGTTGCTTGCTCTGACTTTTGATCTATGGTTGACCTTATTTAATCCTGTATGATGTTCACACAGAAAGCTCTTGGATTAAAGGTGTGTGCTAGGGTTGAGCCACACCACAGCTAGAAACAGGTTTTTCCAGTAAACACAATCTTAGGGTTCACAATGTGATTAAATATCCCCACATTAAAGAGTTTATTTTATAAGTTGCCTCGATCATGGTTTTTTGTTAGAGGAATAGGAAAGTAGCAAACACATTCAGCAAATGTTCTTACCCACTAAACCCGTGGCTGTTAACCTTCTCATAGCCACTGCGACCCTTTAGGACAGACCCCATGTTTTGATGACCACCAACCATAAAATTATTTTTATTGCTACTTCATAACTGCAATTTTGCTATTTTTATGAATCATAATGTAAATATTTGTGTTTTCTGATAGTCTTAGGCAACCCTGTGAAAGGGTCATTCACCCCCCAGAGGGGTCTCCACACACAGGTTGAGTAGCACTGCACTAAACCATCTTCCCAGCAGCAAGGACTTTAGGTGTCTGTTTCCCGGTATCACAGGCTTGGCTCTTTTGCACACACTGTACCTTTTCTCCCATGCTCTGTTACATGAGGGCATGGAGGGGAAGATTTCCAGTCTTCCTCTTCACTAACTGGCTAGCTGTGTTTTCTTTTATTTAAATGTTATTATTGTTGTGTATATGTGTACACATGTATCATGGCCAAGGTTTAGAGGTCAGAGCACACTTGAGGGAGTCTGTTCTCTCCTTCTACCATGTACAGCCCAGGGACTGAAGTAGGATCTTCAGCTTTTGCTGCAAGGCAAGTGCCTTTACCCACTGAGCCATCTTGATGGACCCCCAACTTGTTTCTCTCACATGCCAGGCCTGCTTTGTCCTAGTCACGTGCCTCACTTCCTGTGAGAGAGATAATGAGGGGGGCCTTTGAGAAGTGAAGCCATGAGGGTTCCTCACAAGGCCTTAAAATGTGATGGAGAGGCATCGTGCAGTGTTTGGCCTGCTTGCCCATATTCCTTCACCATGTGAGGACACAACCTTAGCTCCCTCCAGCAGTCAGAGGGTTCCAAGTTCTGTTACATTTAGTTTGTCTGTGTGTGTGCATAAACCACAAGGCACTTGTAGAGGTGAGAGGACAGCTTTGGGGAACTGGTTTTCTCTTTGTGAACCCCAGAGATTGAAGTTAGGATGACAGGCTGGTGGCAGGGACTCATCTTGTTATCTTGGAAGCAGATGCCAGACCCTCAGCAGGCACAGGACCCACACCAGACCCTCAGCAGGCACAGGACCCACACC
>CM052714.1:64600656-64631402 GCA_028551405.1 Uromys caudimaculatus
ACCCACACCAGATGCTCAGCAGGCACAGGACCCACACCAGACCCTCAGTAGACACAGGACCTACATCTTCAGTCACCCAACATCTCAATGTGAGAATGTAAGGCTTTTGCAAATTACCCACTCTCTGGAGTTGTGATGCCACTGTATACATAGTGTAGGAAAGGAAAGATAGAACTCTGGGACAAGGGACTGAGGTGCATATTTTACATATCAAAGTAGACCTGGCCTCTAGGTTCTCCCAGCATCCCTCAGTCCCTACCTGGCATATTCTGCCCAGGGGCCAGTAACCTCACCCCAAAGCAGCTTCCCAATAAACTTGCCTTTAATATAATCTAATCTGGCTTGAATTGACTCATTTCACCAATAACCTATCAATTTTTTTTAAATCTCACTCTCTTGATTTCAAACAAAGCACCCAGGGCTGGATAGTTGGCTCAGTGGTTAAGAGCACAGGAAGTTCCTCCAGAGGACCTGGGTTTGATTCTCAGAATCCACCGGGCTTCTTGTAACCATGTGTAACTCCAGTTCCATGACCCCAGTGCCTTCTGCTGGCCTCCCTAGGTTCTACATATACATGGTGCACAGACATACACATAGGCCAAACACCCCATACATAACTTTTTTAAAAGATTTTTTTTCAAGAAACCAACTCCAAAAACTAAAATTCAAAAGGCTCAACAAACCAAACTCTGAATGTGTTGCAATAATCGCAAAGGTTCATTCTTGCGTTACACATAAAGAATGCCAGATGGATAGGAGCTTCATATGTCGTGGTTTTTGAAGGACAGAATCAGGTTGTTGTTTTCTCTTCACTGCCCATTTCTGCTTGCATGCACAGAAGGAGGATCAAGTTGTACAGTCTTTTCTTAAACAGTTCCTCCCCACACCCAGTCCACACCCGGACAACAGGTCCCTTGCATGGCAAACACTTTTCTCTGTGTCCTTTCCCCAGCCTTGAGTAGGCTAAACAAACCTATGATGGTTTTACAATCTAGCTGGAGTCATCTGGCCTCGCAGCATTTGCAATTTCCTACAGGCACTTTGAGGAGTTGACTGCCTGTTGAACTTGCTTTGCACTCAATCCAGCTGAAACAAAGGATGGGGTCTGTGGGCTTTCCCTATACGCAGGGCTGAGTATTAAACTTTGAGCCTTGATCAGAAACTTCGTCTTGGCTTCAACCTTCTTTCACACCCCGTCCTTTTTCATTTCCAGCCCCCCTTTCAGGTAGACCAGTTCATCCATGCCTGCTGGATGGCTACAATTCTCCATGTGCCTCAGTTGCAGGTGCTGTAAGCGCGTGGTCAGAGAAGGCTGTGTGGAAATGTAGAAAAAGAAGCGTATGAGGCACACATGACTGAAGGCGCAGAATCTCCACAAATCCAGGAGGAGGCTACTTTATAACATATGGCTCCCGGCTCTGTGGGGTGACAGAGGTTAAGAGGATCACCACGCATGTTTTCTCCCCTCTCAAAATGTGACTAATGAAAGCTGAATCCGAGTCTGGGGATGAGCCCTCCACAGTCCTGGGGCACAGCCTGTCCTCTTTGGTCACTTTAGAAGTTTGAGTAAGAAGTTTGCATTTGAGAGGTTGAATGAAGAAGCACACAGCAATTGTTTCTGTTTTCCAAGTGTGGCACAAAGAGCTCAAATTTGGGGATGTCTCAACAGTTAAATTAAAATTAAAAAGCCTAGGTTTTAGCTTTAGCAGCCAACAGGTGGTCTCTACACACCCACAAGCCTAGTTCATAGCCAGACAACAGCCACAGCTGAGCACATTCAGGGACACCCCCCCCCCTTCCCTTCCCATGCGGCAGTCCCTCGGGGCTTCCTTCTAACCTCGAGACTCCATCTCTGCTCAGGCCCCTGGTCCACTCTCCAGTGCTCTGCACACTGATGGCAAAAGCTGATGGGTTCATGGAGGAAAGGACTGTCCCTTTCGTCCTCGTCTGCTCTCTGCTGCAGTCACTCCCAGGGCAGAGCTGCAGAGGATGAGGACGAAGCCTCACAAGCTTATAGCTGTGACATATGTCCCCAGATGGACTCCTTTTTCATCCCCACAGTGGGGCAGGTGAGAGTCCATGCTCTGGGGTCTTTCACCTTCCAGTGGCGTCTGAAGTCTTAGTGAGCTGCTGGAGCAGAGCAGAGTCTAACGATGCACCTTGTGGTCCCATGAGTCTGATGGACATCCTTGCTCTACCCTAAGATGCTTCACCAACCAGCAGCTGGAGATCACACTTCTTACACGATGAACGGGGGCACGGTGTGTGCTGGGAGAAGAAGTTAATATTTGTAGTGCTAGAGGAATTTGGCCAAATCAAGGGGTGGGATACAAAGCGGAAAGGCTTGACTCTTAGCTGGTGCTCCCAGGATATCCCATCCATGGGATTTGTGTGCCTTTTAAGGATATCCCAGGCTCTGACAAAACGTATGTGTTCTGCATGCAAGAGGTTTATTATGTTGAAACACTAAAGATAAAGTTCAATCATAGCTTAAATCTACACATGGTCGCAAGAAATGTGCATATGTTAGTGAAAGAAAAAGAAAGATTACAGGATTTTAAAAATGCAAGGCAAACTGTTTAAACAATTTTAGCAAGGTAATGGTTATATATTTGTTACTCGCATGTGTGTCTAGCTCCTCACGGATGGTTCCTGTCAGAAGTGTGAAGAAGATCATTGCGGGAACATCCTAATAATAAATGCAACTGTTTCAACATAGATCAACACAGAAAAAAATTATACTCATAAATTAAGCTCTCAATTTGAAGCTTCTTATTTAAAATTGTTCTTAAAACCGAGCCCTTGATTTTTCCTCAATACCTTGTTTTTTGTTATAACCCTAAACAGAATTTTGAGCCATTGCTTCCTATCAGAATGCATATTCTTCCAGTTTATTCTAGTTTATTTTGTTCACAAACGTCTATATTTTGTTTTTGCCCTTTTGAGACAGGATCTTGCTATATAACCTAGAATGGCATTGAACATTTAAAAAGGATTATTTTTTATTTTAATTATGTGTGTGTTAGCCCCCCTCCCCCCTCTGTGTGTGTGTGTGTGTATGTGTGTGTGTGTGTGTGTGTGTGTGTGTGTGTGTGTGTGTGTGTATGTACAGGTGCAATGCCTATAGAGGCCTGAGGAGGCGCTATTCATCTTGCAAATGATTGTAAGCCACCTGATGTGGGTGCTGGGAATCAAACTAGGTCCTCTGCAAGAGTAGTAACCATTCTTAACTGGTAAGCCATGCCTCTAGCCCTTGACATTGAACTTTTGATCTTCCTGCCTCAACCTCCCCATGCTAGGATTACAGATCCTTGCTCCCTGTAGTGGTTCGAATAGGGTTGGCCCTTATAGATTCATGTGTTTGAATGCTTGGCCCACAGGGAGTGACACTATTAGTAGGTGTGTCCTTGTTAAAATGGATGTGGCCTTGTTGGAAGAAGTATGTTACTGAGGGGGTGGGCTTTATGGTCCTACAACCAAGCTCTGCCCACTGCAGAAGACAGTTTCCTTTTGGCTGCCTTTGGAGAACTCTCAGCTCCTTCTCCAGCCCCATGTCTGCCTGCACATTGCCATGCTTCCTGCCATGATGATAATGGACTGAACCTCTGAATCTATAAGCCAGCTCCATTTAAATGTTTATTTTTTATAAGAGTTGCTAGGTAATGATGTCTCTTCACAGCAATAAAACCCTAACTAAGACACTACCCTTGTGTCTTATGCCTGGCTATAGTTTGCACACACGGAGAAGACTGGAAAGCAGTGCCTTATAATGAATATACTAAAATACAGACACACTTTTTTATTACATAGAATAGTGGACTGCCAGGTTAATTGTTAATCATTTTCTTTCTTGAATGAGTAAATAAGGAAACAAATTTAGATTTTCTAACTACAGAGTCTAAATTCATCGTTGCCCCAACCCGAGGGAAAAAGATCCTCCAGGTCACTGCAGAAACTGACTGCAGCCCAGTTTGTACGTTTGTTCACTGTAGAGACCTTCACAAGAGCTGCAGCCCCAGCATTTGGGTGGTGGAAATGCAAGTATCCCATAGGAGTCCAATGCCAGCCTGGGCTGCAATAGTGAGTTACAGGCTAACTTTGGCTACAGCATGAGTCTCAGTCTCAACACATATATACATACATGCATAAAATAAAACAGATTCCTCCGAGCCTCAGCCAGTGTTTCTCCACACTCTGGCTTCTCATCTAGAAAGTTTAAAAGTCGTTTAGCCCTGTGTGGTGGTGGTACACCACCACAGGTACACACACACACACACACACACACACACACACACACACACACACACTTTGCTAGCATGGGTCTGGAAAGAAATCCAGTAAGAAAAAGAAAGCTTGCTTCTTTGCAGTCCTATTCTCTTTTCAGTCCGTTCAAGGTTGCTAAATTCATTGTTTTGTTAGACTTAAAAAAAAAAATTGTCTGAAAGTTGCCAGGTGTAGTGGTGCAGACTTTTAACCCTAGCACTTGGGAAGCACAGAAAAACCCTGTCTCAAAAAACCAAAATATAAAAGGTCTGAAAATAAGTTTTCTAGTTCACCCCACAACATAAAATCAGCTGCTACTTAAAGCAAAAGCATCCAGTTCATTAAAGCACAGCAGTACTGGGGAGCCTTCTGCAAGGAACTCAGAGGTTCGCTTCCCAAAATAAGTGTGGTGTAATGAACTCATCCAAGGGGGCGGGGAGGGGCGTGGTTTCATGATTCTATTTTTAAAGTGTTTATAAGCCCATCCTTTATTGCCTAAATCAGCAGATGAGGGAGAGACGAATCTCACTTAGCAGGTAGAGGCAAACCCCGTACTAATCTGGGTTTCCGCAAAAAATCTAAAGGGTAGCAGTACTTTAGTTTCAACAGAGACTGGAATGATCAGCTCTCTGGTCAGTTCTAAAATCCAAGGAGTGAGGCCCTGGGACAGCCCAGTGCAAGCTGCTTTTACAAATTCCCAGGCTGCTCACTCTCTGTGAGAACAGAAAGGTCAAGACGTCCAGACGGGGAGCTACTAAGTCAAGTCACACAATGCTCTCACATTTAAAGAAATTGCAGACCACCAGGCGAACTTTCCTCCCCAAGTAAATCTAGTCTTGCTTGTATGTACCTTAAGGTTCTATAGCCCGAGCACCATTCCTCACCCCAACTTTCTGTCCTACCTCTGCCAGAAATTTTCTTAGGATATCCTTGAAGGGCAATTCATTTTCCACAGAGGGATCGTGAAAATAACATCTTAAGGGGTGTGTCAATGGTGGTGAGGACGGATGAGCCTGGGAACTGTTATGAGCAGAACAAGCAACTCAGTTATGGGGGCTCTGGCTTCACAACTCAGCCTGGGAACCCCAGGTCTCGTCAGTGGGATAGACATTAATTAGCCTTCTCATGTTGTCTGGGATCTTGCAAAGTACCTGACTGCTAGTAGGACACGGATACAGAGAGGAGGTACTTGGAGGGAGGAATAGGATAAGCGGTGACTGGAGTTCCGGGCGAAGCTTTCCTCCTAGAACTGTCTTTGGGTCTCACCTTCAGTAAACTTTCTAACAAAGAAGCCAACCTCTAGATTATTACCTGGAGCTAAGGGCCAGTAGACTAAAGATCAAAACTAGTTGTACTAGCAGAGAATACCACGGGCAACGTTTGTAGGAAACTTTAAAGTACAGCCTGTGCATCTGAACTGAATCAGGGCCAGACCGATTCTGGCTGCTTGCAAGCCTACCGCCGCGACTGGGAGAGCGCGTTCTCCCGGCGGTCCTGGGGAGGATCTGGAACCGCGAACTCGGGCCAGGAAGACGCGCTCTGGCCACAGATGGGGAGCACAAGCCCGGAGCGGGGTGGATCCGCACCGCCGCTCCGCCCGGTCCCGCCTCCATCTCCACCCCGCGCCCCGGAGCGGGAGGGTGGGAGGACGGAATTTCCCAGCGCGGGGGCTCCCGTGTCCCGGGCCAGCCGGCAGGCCCTTTCTGTTTACGGAGAGAAAGGGGAAATGGAAAAGGCGGGGAGGAGGCTGGCGTCTGCTGCGCCGCCCCGGGGCCGGTTCAGACGCCGAGAGTCAGGGGACCGCAGCGCATCGGTCCTCCCGCTGCCGATCGCCCGGTCTCCGGTCCAGCGCCAGCCCTCGGGACGCCCGCACGCCTGGCTCCCGCAGGCAGGTCATCCGCTGCCCACCCACCGAGCCCGAGCTCCGGACGGGCACACGGAACACTCAGGTAACAGAGTTTGGGGTGCCCTGAGTGTGTTTCGGAGGTGTTCCACCTGGGTGCCCGGGGGTTCCCACTCTGAAACGGAGCGTGCCTCTCACCAGGACACTCGGGTGGCCCGCTGCACGCAGGTACAGCTGGAAAGCACCTTGCGCAAGGCCGTGGGGAGGTGTGGACTCTCGGCTCCTCCCCCTTCCTCCTTCTTCCCGGATCCCGGGTGACCAGTCAGTGCCCGCCTGGGCTGTGGCGGGGGACGCGAGCACCCGCACTCACCGCTGTCTCCAGCGTCTCCTGCGGGGGACGCTGCCTGGACGGCTGCACTCTGGTTGCTGAGCCTGGGTGAGTGCTGAAGGACCCCACTGTGGTCGCTCAGTTGCTGGGCTTCTTTTACCTTAAGCAAAGCTTGCTTATCTTAAGGGGCCAAGTGGGTCGAGAGGGAGTTGTGGGAAACGTATTTGGGTACAGATGGAAAAGAAAATCAGTTTTTGATAAAATGGGGGAAAGGGGCGGTAAAGCCAACAAACTTGCTTAGCATTATACGGACTTCTGAGACACCCAACTTCGATGGATTGAGGCTGGTGTGTTCTGGCCCTTAAAGACTTTATCCTATAGGAGAATAGTATCAGGAGACTTGAGACAACTTGAAGATTTGAACAAGTGTGGGTTTGATTCTGCGGGGCTGGAAAGCATATTTCCGGGACCTTTGCAAAAGAAAAACATATTAAGAGGAGCAATGGGTTGTTTCAATGGGGAAAATCCCCTTTTAAAATGGGAACTAACACAGGCATCATCCCCCATTGCAAGGCAAAATATCAAGGCTGTATGTAGTCTGCATTTACTTGCTGGACAACTCGAGGCGGCTCATTTGTGTGGATGTTAACAGCCGAGAGCCTTACATTCCTGTTTTTGAATTTTATAGCTACTTTCTGAAATAATTCTAAGTTAATATATAGTTAATGTTTTGAAATTGAATCAAAACAAAACAAAACTTTGACTGCATTTGGAATAACTGTCTCTAAAACCGCACTAACTCTCCATCCTGCTAGGACGTAGGGTGTTTGGTGAGGATTTTGACCTGAGTCCGGGATCAGGCATTTTAAACTGAGCATGTTTGTCACTAAACTGGAGTGCCTTCACCATGCACAGAAAGGGGAGTTGGTCTGGTGTAGCTCAGAAACCATTAGCTGGTGTGTGGTCTAAGTAGTTGAGCCAGGAGGGTGCAGGACCTTTGTGTTCCAGAGCCTGTTGGGGCATCTGGGTTGCTGAGCAGCAGATCTTTGTGACAAGAGCCTCTCAGGAATTGAGCAAGCTCTATAGAAAGTTTCAGAGTTAAACACCCCTGCATCTCCCTGTCCTTCCCCCTCTCTGTCTTGTCCCCATATAGCTCTGTGTATGTATGTATGCGTGTGTCCGTTTGGTATGTATGTATGTATGTATGTATGTATGTATGTATGTATGTACGTATGTATGTGTGTCTGGTTTCTATAAGAGCACACATTCTGTTCAAGCCTTTCTGTGTAGGTTTAAAAACCCAAATGGTCTCTCCTTTCTAGAACAGTGCT
This sequence comes from Uromys caudimaculatus, assembly GCA_028551405.1. Taxonomy (NCBI): domain Eukaryota; kingdom Metazoa; phylum Chordata; class Mammalia; order Rodentia; family Muridae; genus Uromys; species Uromys caudimaculatus. Next base: position 64,608,422 of record CM052714.1, read on the forward strand.
GTGATTTGGAACTGTTTGGGCCCCCTCTCCCATCTTTCTTGAGTCACAAACTTTGTTGTTTTGTCAGGTCATTTATTTGCTAATTCAGTTTGGAGCCTTTACCTAAGAGGCCAAATGTTTTTTCACTTCTGTTTTCCTAGTAAATTCTACAGTTGCAGAAACTGCAACTAATGGCTGTGAGAAACTGAGGTTAAAGGTTCTTCTTCTATCCGCTTACAAGGCTTCCTGTGTAGCTTGACAAGTCAGGGACTTGAATCACAATCTTCCTCAGCAATGTATAAAGCGTCTGGGAAGGCACTGTATGGACCACAGTCTAGATTTAAGTGCGGTGATAACAAGCATCAGCGGACTTCGAGCTCTGGGCTCGCCTTCCCTCTTTGCTTCAGCATAGACACAATCTTTAAAAACTTACCAGTCTGGGCAATAGGGAGTCAAATCAGACTCACAGATGAAAAAGGAGGCCGGCATGGTGTCTGCTGACCTAGGTTCACATCCTAGTGCTTGGCACAGCTTAACTTCCTACACGCCAGACACTGGTAGCTTGTGCACAAGAGCTTCTTTAATTGGATGGTAGGTGCTGTTATTTCTGCATCTTGCAGCTGAGGGAAACCAAGGTACAGAGAGATTGAGATGCTTGCCCAACCATCTCATAGGCAGAGAGGTTGGTGGTGAGATTCGGGCATAAGGACAGGAGTATTCTAACGTGGGATGGATGCTAGATGCCTTCTTCAGTCACCATTTGTACATCAGAAGCACATGACTCGATCATGTGTGCAGATGCCCCTGGTGGAAATTTCCAGGAACTTTGAACTGAAGCTCCAAGCTGATACAGGTGCGTGGCTTTGGCAGAGTAATACTTTGTTACTTTGTGTGTGGATATTGGTGTAGTGCATGTGTACGTGCTTGTGTGTGTGTGTGTGTGTGTGTGTGTGTGTGTGTGTGTGTGTATCGTACAGGTGCACATGCATAGTGCATGTGTGTGCTGGTACATGTGGAGCTAGAAGTCAATATTGCCTGTCTTTCTCAGCTTACTCTTTGAAGGAGGCCTTTCATTAAACCTAGACCTCATGGGTTCAGTTAGAGTTGCTCTAGGGAGCCTCCTGCTTCCCTAGCCCCCATCCTCCACTCCCTCCCCCCAAGCACTATAGTACTTGACAAGTTCCTGTGCTTTTAGGAACCTGACATATCTTCCAGAGAGGCTGAAGTCAGACAGGCTTTGAAATGCACTTAGACCTCGTAGATGCTCTTATTTTTTCTCATTTGTAGTGGAGCAGAGTTATCCTGGGACTCAGAGGGACAGCATCACTTTTATTGTCACTTTTTATTGGCTCGCTTGACTTCTTTTGTCATCTATGTTTCCTAAGTGTAGCACCTGATCTGTGTGGGACTGAAGTGTCACTTTGGCTGGTGAAGTCAGTTGAATTTCACCTGTGGCTTGCTGATAGCAAGTTTGTCTTCCCTAGGCTCTTTCTCTTACTAAAGCCTCTCCAGGTCAGTTGATCTAGGTATTAAATTAGCTTTCTGGGATCCTCAAGATGTGTGCTTTGTGCCTATTAAAAAAGAAATTCAGGTGTCAGGAGGGAGCTGTGACTCAGTGGTCAGTGAGTCACCTTTCTGATACTTGTTTATCTTTGTCACATCTAGGATCCTGGCTCCTGCCCCCTTCTACAGAGCTGTATAATTTAGATTTCCCCACAAACTTAACTTCTTACCGTTTCATACGCTCCTATTCAACTCTGTTTTACATACTTTCTTCTCTCTTGGGACTTAGCTTGTTTGCCCAAGTTAGTTCCTGAATTTTAGTCAAGTGGTTCTTTTTCTTTCAAGTCACTTTTTCTTTAAAGCCACAGTGATCTTGGGCTGTGCAACAAAGTTGATCGAGGTCAGTAATTATAAAAAGCAGGAACCTCAGTCTTCAGAGAGACCGGACTGCTCTCTGCTGGTTTGTGTTTAGTGAAAGTTTGTTTTCAGTAGCTAAAGCAGATGGGAGAGTGAGTGCCTCCCAAGCCCCAGCATCGCAGGTTTCCCCTGCAAAGAAAGCTGGGCTAAGGATTATCTAAGGTCCCTTTGAACTTGGCGCTGTCCTGTTGAATTCACATGTGTGAGTAAAGAAGAATCCTTGTTATGAACAGAGGCACAGAGGAGCAGATCCCCAGGCCCTTTGGTCCCCAATGCAAACACATTATAGTGAAAGAAGTGTTTGTTTCCCTCTATAGACTCCCAGCAGGCACCACAGTGATGGAGTACATGAGCACTGGAAGTGACGAGAAAGAAGAGATTGATTTATTAATTAAGCATTTAAACGTGTCCGAAGTCATAGACATAATGGAGAACCTTTATGGAAGTGAGGAGCCATCGGGGTATGAACCCAGTCTGATGACCGTGTGTCCAGACAGCAATCAAAACAAGGAACATTCGGAGTCGCTGCTTCGGAGTGGCCAGGAGGTACCCTGGCTGTCGTCTGTCAGATATGGGACCGTGGAGGATCTGCTTGCGTTTGCAAACCATATCTCCAACATGACAAAGCATTTTTATGGACGTCGACCACAAGAATCTGGAATTTTATTAAATATGGTATGTTTCTTCTCATCAGCTGAGTGCTGTGTATTCAGTTTTGCTGGTATGGCTTCATTGAATGCACAGTGGCATTGAACTTGGCTTAGAATGGCTGCCAGATACAAGTCTTAAAGAATGTGGTTACTGGTAAGAATCACCTCTTCATGCAAGTTCCATTGTAGGGGCCTGTAATATAGTCGTGCTCCTGTGAAGAAGGAATTAGGAATATAGTTTGTTTACCATAGGACATGTAAGGTAAGCACTGAACCCTGAGGTATACCCTCAACTCTTACAGATTTACTTTGACAATTCACTTAAAGCCTCATTCATTATATACATGAAAGAGAGGCTCTTACTTGGAGTTCATCAGCCAAGAGACAAATGAATGCTGTCTTAATAATTTGGAAAATGGAATTATTTTCTCCTCTTATCACCTTTTGGTTAAATTTGGTTCTTGTAGAGCTGCAGCTTACAGGTGGCAAATAGCTACCTGCAGATTCACTCTCCTTAAGTGGTGATGACCCACAGGGATGAGGTTGCTTAGTCATTTCAAGTATGCAGATAATCCAAAAATATTGTGACAACTTTGTTGCCACAGTAGTTGGTCAGGTGGAGTGTTCAGGTGTGTCTGGCATTCTGTCAGGTCCTTATTGTGTCAGAGGTGAATATGTGGGCGATGGTTAAAAGGTGATCTAATTTTGTAAAAAGGACAGTTGGCAAAAGAGTAGGCGGTAAGTTACAAACATGCCTTATTGGTAGAGATGGCTCTCCTTTGCTTGGTGTGTACAAATGGCAGCATGGCCCGTGCTGGGGAAGCTCTTCCCAAAGAACCCAAGTTGGGACAAAGGACATCACAACAATAGCAATAATAACAATAATCTTAATTGTCTCATTTATTTAATGAAAAGTAGCACAGTAATTTAGGTCAGCTATGAAGTGAGTTGTTTGTCAACTGTGTTTGGCTCAGTAAGAAGCAAGCTCACATTCTGCATAGGGGTGTGACTGCCTTTGGTGTGGGTCTACCAAGCTTCGTTTAACAGTGGACTAAACACTTTGTCTGTAGGATATGACTTCATTCTATAAATAGAAGTTCATCATTCGAAGCCGGAGCCATACCTGATTTTCTCAGCCAGGGTAAAACTAGAGGAGTATGCTTCAAAATAACACACGTGGACATGACAAAGGCAGTGTGCACGCATTCCTTTCCTTTTCTCACATATTTGATAAATGAAGACAAGGAATAAACTAATCGTCCTTGCTTGTAAATATGTAGAGATTTGGGTGCCCTTGCCCTCACTGAGAGACGGAGCACGGTCCGTGGACACAGGGCGTACTGGGATATTTTAGAGACTCCCAGAAAGTGGTTTCTTGCTTTTCTTAAGGGGTAGAACCAGAAGAGCTAATGCAGGAAGAGCAGGAAGCCACAGTCATTAGAAGTCATTAGTACAAACTTGACCAGCAAAAGTGCAAGTGAATGGTTGTTATTCCTTGCTAAGGAGCCCATGCTCAATACATGAGCAAATCCAAACTAAAAAGAAAATTATGAATCAAAGATACCATAAAGGCAGGGCTCTGAATAATCTCTAAAAGCACTTGTGTTTTCTTTTAATACTGAAGAATATAAGGCAAGAAGACCAGAAAGAATGAGACGATAGGATGCATACGCATAGCTCACGGGCGAGCGAGGAGATCCGTCTCCACCAGGTCTGGGGGCTGGGCCTCTCGGGACTGTGTTCGACTTTCCTGATACTGGCATTAAAAAATGAAACTGTTCCCTGTAGCTGGTGGCAATCTGTCACAGCTGTGTTCCTCATAAGTGGTCTCTGGTCAGAGCTGGTCTGATGTAATAATGGTCGTAGGCATGGCTTTTAACCACACTGACTCTGGCAATGGGCCTTCTGTGCAGCCATCTGTCATCTAGTCAAGAGCTTTCTTTTCTCATTCTTTGTCTATGGACTTAGCAGAGCTGTGTGCTTTGGGCTAGCTTTGCTGGTTTTTAATCTCTCTGTGTTAGAGAATTAGCTGCCACCTAGATTGGGTCCATGGCAAAATGTGTTCGTAAAAGCTTCCTACATAGGGATAGAAACCTTTCTTTACCTACTTGTTCATTTGCTAGGCATACCTGGACAGCCATGTGCATCTGGCTGTTCCAGGTGCTAGACAGAGTTCTGATAGTCTGTGCCACAGGGAGCTAGCTCACTGCCTAGTGCTGCAGGAGGCAAGTGATCAGGTAATGTAACAGCACCCACTCAGCCACAGCGTCCCATACTCTGACAGCCGTGGGAATGCTTAGGCATGATTTCTCACAGGGGAAGGAAAAAGGAGCATGTCGGCACAGGCTTGCAAGAACTGGTACCCATGCCAAGGTGTAAACAGCATGTTGGAGCCGGCTAAATGAAGTGAAGAGTGTTTTCTGTGAAGGAACAGCCTGTGCAAAGGCTCACAGGCATAGAGACCTGCTGTGTTCCAGCCGCCAGCACACAGAGTGCTGTGAACTTAATTAGACAGGACGGAGAGCTACAGATTAAAACAATAACCCAAAGCATTGGTATGTTGGCTGGTTCTCCCCGGGTGTGTATTTGTATGCCTGCTACTTCCCTTAAAATAACATGTTAAAGATTGCACTAGTATCCAACAGAACCCAAGGAAAGAGGAGACTAACCTAGGACCTGCTCTGTATCAGAGTGCAACGTTATTTGTAACCAGTTCATAGGTGATCTGGAGTCAAATAAAAATGAGTCCCCAGTCATTCAACCCTGGGGATTGTTTGAGGATTCCCTCCTCCCCCTCCCCCCAAACACACCTCTCCCTGGACTCGTTCACTCACAGTTACTGGTGTGGCATTGGGAAAGATGATTCTCTTGGGGCTGAAGAGTCCAACCCTCAGCTTGGCGTTTGAACCAGGAAGTTCACAATACTGGTGGAATATTTTGGTTTGTTCTTCCAGACCCATAGGAAGAGTTATCACATACCACGTTCAGTGCTGCATTTGTCAAGTTCTGACCATAAGAAAGTTTTTTATTATATACAATCAAATCCACCTCTGACCCTCCTTACCTACTCCGTGCCCCACTCCCACCCCTGCAAGTCTATATGCTGAACTGTAGTGATGGCCAAGAGTCTGAATTAAGAACCTGGTATGTAGTTTGCCTTTGAAGTGGAAATTCTTACTACCTGTCTTACCAACAAGAACCTGAATGTGGGGATCCACTTATGTCCCCAGGAGGATAGGAGAGAGGTAGCTTAGCCTTTGTTTTAGCTAATCTGTTTCAATGGATTTAGCTGAAGACCACTCCTACTTCAGAGAAACTGGGTCACACAGCTCACTCAATAAAATACCTAAGAAATGTTCTCAGGTACTGCCCCCCTGGGTGGTATAGTGTAGAAAACAGCAATCTCGATGAGAGACTAGATGGCATATGTCAAGTGTCTGCCCTGGAAAGAGACTTTGGTAAGTTGGAGAATTGGCAGAAATAAAAGCACAGGGTTCTGCGAGATTGTTTGGAGCCCTGAAAAGAGGAAATTAAAGATAAAAATGCATGTCAAACTCAAGCAGGAAAGACTTGGAGTAGGGAGAGAGCCAGGAATGCTGTGAATCGCTCCCTGGCTGGAACTTGGGCCTCACTGGGTGAGTTAGGGCAGCTTTGAAGAACTGAGTCTGCACCCTAGCGTGGCTTTAATTACAGCCTTCTGCAGCCCCAAAGGCTCTTACACAAAGAGTGGGCGAGCTGACTGTGGGGTTAGGTGAAACCAAGTGCAAAACCTGATTCTGGCACCAATTGGAGAGTTGCTTCACCCCTTGGAGCCAGCCTCAGCTATGCAATGGAAAGAAAAAAGAATGTAGCTCAGGCTGGCTGTAGACTTTAATGAGATAATGCAAAACACAGCACAGATCCTTACTTAGCACTCAGAGTGCAGTGACCGATCCTTCCCTATGTCCCCTTGCATAGAATAAGGGAGGCGGAGGTGGTTCATAGCACACTTAGTTTGGTACAAAGCCAAACTTTCATGAGCATGAGTTAAACCCTGAGATGGTTAACTAGAGCATTCTGTCAATGACAAGAAGCAAGGGGACCCCAAGCAAGTGTTGCCAGGGCCCTAGCTCTGTCTAACTGTGGAAGAGACCACCAGCACAATGTCCTCAGCAATAAGGTCTACAGTGACAAGAGGCAACACTTGTTTGGAGAGGCAGTCATCATATTTTAAATAAGATAAGACCATGGTCTCTATTTCTTGGAAGAAACTGTAAAGGTTACACCTCAGCAAAAGCACCCTGTAAACATTAAGTTTTAAATTTAGTGACTTTTGCATATCCAAGTGTTGGGTTAGTCTTCACTTCCTTCCCTGGTGAACAGTGAGCACACGCCTGTGGGCTATGGAGCTAACTTGGCATTGATGGAGGTTGAGTGAGCAGCCCTTTGGTCTGCCTCTAATGGTGAGTGGGCATCTAGCTGCACCTACAGTTGCTTCAAGTGCTTGTTCTTCTTTCATGGGATAGGCCTAGGGGCTCCACATTCTCCTCAGCTCTTAAGGCAGCTCAATATCCTTTCATTCCTAAGTCCTGGAGTGATATCTCAGGCCGTCATATCACGAATCACACTGAGGAAACGGCTGGCCTTCTAGGAGACTCTCCGTCAGAACAGCTTAGATCAGTGCTTCTCAACCTGTGGGTCACAGCATATCAGATATCCTGCAGATTAGAGATTTACATTACAATTCACAACAGTAACAAACTTAGAGTTATGAAGTAGCAGAGATGGGTTGGGGGGTCAGCACAACATGAGGAACTGTATTAAAGGGGCGGAGCACTAGGAAGGCTGAGAGCCACTACTTTAGACTTTTAAAAAACGTGTTCCAGGCCATGTTTCCCGTGGACTAGCAGTTTATTTGAATTAGAGTATTCGCTTTTCATTTATTTATTTAGTGTTCTTCCCATGTAGCCTGACTGGCCTGGCCCTCACCATTCTCTTTCCTCTGCCTTCTCAGTGCTGGTATTTCTGGAGTGTCCCACCATGGTGGACTTGGGTGGAATCTCATCCCACACTGCTCTCAGGATATAGCTCTTGATGTTTTGATGGGACTGGCTTTGTTCTTGTTCCTTGCGCCGAAGTGTGTTTTGTTTGTTGCTTATGTATGCAGTGCTGGATGTTAGTCCAGGACCTTATGAGAAGTAGGCAGGTGCTTTACCACTGAGCAACACTTCCAGCCCCAATCCATTTGTTCTGAAAGCTCTGATTCTAAAGGTTTTTGCCCATGAACCTTTCGATGTCTGGGTCCATCTATCTCTGCTCATGGCTGCCTCCTCAGTACCAAGTCCATCCCAGGGCACACAGTAGGCATGCATTAAATTAAGCAAGGAAGCCAAAGAGAAACAACTCTGCCCTTCCTTATTTGTGTAGCATTGTCAACTCATGACTGGTATCACTGGTTCCACAGCCTCCCTGGGCCTTAGTTAATTTCCACGCTCTCTCTGTGTTCATCCTGGGTGAATAACAGCTAGGCAGACAAACAGGTTAGCGCATTTTAATAGAATCTAGTCAGCCTCCAGGCTGGGGTGCAGCCTTCATTTTCAGTCTTTGGGTCACTGTCGTCAGACTCCTTAGATAAATAATTTTTCAACTTCTATTTGACAGCTAACTACTCACAAGCATTTGGAAATATGAGCAGGTTGGACCAGGAACTTGTGTCTGTTACAAGCTTTCTCTGGCTTGCTCAAGTCCTAAATATAGCCTGTAAAGTCAGAATCACACACGGAACCACTGCACTGAAGGACTGTGTATAAGAATGTTTCTAAAATAGCCTCTTCTGAGTGGGCCTCACCTCAGCGTATGTATTTCCTTACAGGTAATCAGTCCCCAGAATGGCCGCTACCAAATCGACTCGGATGTTCTCCTCGTCCCGTGGAAGCTGACATACAGGAACATTGGCTCTGGTTTCGTTCCTCGGGGGGCCTTTGGAAAAGTGTACTTAGCACAAGACATGAAGACAAAGAAAAGAATGGCGTGCAAACTGGTGTGTGCAGCCACGCTGTGTGTCTGACTCACGGCTTAGGGTTATTTACCCTCCCTCCCCCTGGGTCTTCCCTAAGGTTCCTACCCCAAAGTGTCTGTCATTTCTGGAGTAGCTTGTGGCCTGGGGCCACTCAGTTCCAGCACATCTTTACTTAGGTGTCTTGTAGCTTGTAATCTAATTGAAAGAGTGTTTTTGTGTGTTTATCAGTAGCTTAGACAGCACCATCTACCTTAAATGGGAGTAGTGGGAGCCTGCCTGAGATGGAAGATATCAGCTACTGTCTCCTGGGGAGGGGTCTGTGGCAGGCAACAGAGACTAGGAAGACAGGGTGTTCCTCAGGACTGCAGAATTATAGGGCTGAATTCAATTGTACCAATTGCTGATATGACCCTATCTCTTATTAAGCAATGACTGTTTAAAATTAATGCACCAGTACTTCAGAAGACTGCTGGGCAGACTGGCAGCTGAGAATGTACACATCTGGAGTGGCCCAGTAACTCACTGCTTAATGACACCCTGAGGCGTGTCCACTTGTGAGACTATTCTGCGCTGTTCATTTGAGCACTGTTTGCAGAAGTAGCATTCTGAGAACTGTGCAGCTGCTGACAGGTGAATATTTATGATCTGGGATACTAGATCACAAAGAGAACAAGTCATTTACAACTAACGTAGTGTGGATGTATCTCAGATCCTTAAGCTCAGAGAGTTGGACACAAAATAAGATCTACTATATGAGGTTTTATTTGTGTTAAGAATAAAAACAGAATCACAAATTCATCTGCTAGATGCTGTGATCATGAGGGACCCTGGAACATAGCAATTGGAAATGTCAGGGGATTCCTGGTGGAGTCTGGTATTTTTATTTTAATTGGGAATCACATCTGTAGTGACAGTGGACAGTTCACTGGGTTTAACATCATTTTAAAGTGTGATGAAGTTAAATATTATTTTCTACTCTTTTGAGGGCTTGGAATCGAGCCCAGGACCTCACTTATTCACAGCAAGTGCTCAACCACTAGGCTGCATCCCCGGCCCCGGTATCCACTCTTGATTTAGCAAAAAAGTAAAATAAAGAATAGTTACCATATTTCAGTCTCCCAAACAACCCGCAAGACAACAATGTGTTGTCTTTAATTTGCTTTTTCATTATGATTCACTAGATATGCCTTTAATCTCAGCACTTGGCTGGGGGGGGGGCTGCAGACGCAGGTAGATCACTGTGAGTTCATGGACAACCTGATCTTCATAGTGAGTTCCAGGCCAGCCATGGCTACATAGTGCAACCCCGTCTCAAAGAAAACAATAACAATAAAAAGCCCGACTAGATAATCTATTACTAAAAGGAATACAAGACTTATAGTGAGCTATTTGAAGCATCTCTCTAGAGGGATCCTTCCAAACTGCAAATTATCTGGAGACCTTTTATAAAAATTGGTGACACTGTATCATAACTTTTAAATTTTACCACAAATGTGTGGGGAAATGGCTTTGTGAGATTGTTGTCTTTTTAGTATTTGTTATATTCACATATTTAAGGGGAGTGCTTTTCTTAAGAAAATCAAATACACAATTAAAAATCCCAGACAGGCTCAAAAGGATGGAGGCTTACAGATAAGGTCGCCTTCCCTAAGATGCTCACTCTCAGGGACTTCTTATTTTCCTGGACGTGTGTACAGCATCATTTAAAAACAATCTCAGAACTTCTACGATTTTCCTTTTGTCCCCAGCACAATATTAGGAGACATTTTAGAGTATCTCTGCTCTGCAAGTACTACTTCTTATCACAGTTCTTACTGATGGACGCCTGAGCTTTCATGGGATGTAGAGATGGGTGAGCACTTATCTTAAAGACTTGAGTCTGAACTGGTCAAGGGATCAGTGACTTCATATTATCCCACAGTGAGGTGAAATACTGGAAAACACAGTGTGCTAGGAGCCATGGAGATGGAGAGTATCAATCATGGGAAATTCTTAGTATTTTGAAACCTTGTTTGGATTCCTAAACTCTAAATGATATGAGGTTTTCCCTACCCTGTTTTTTAATGTCTAAAAAGTTCATATCTAAAGATAACGTGATATAGAAGTGGGTCTGTGGTAAGCATTTCTTGACACCACACTGCTCTGTCATACACATCAAAGTATCCTTGTGTTGTTTTGGCTTCTGGTTTTCGGGTTGATCTGTATTGTCTGGTGTTTGTTTGATCACCCTGAGGTTGTTTAGACCCTTGCTCCTGTTTTGTGTTGCTAGATCCCTGTAGATCAGTTTAAGCCATCGGATGTGGAAATCCAGGCCTGCTTCCGGCATGAGAACATTGCCGAGTTATATGGCGCCGTCTTATGGGGCGATACTGTCCATCTCTTCATGGAAGCCGGCGAGGGAGGGTCCGTTCTGGAGAAGCTGGAGAGCTGTGGGCCCATGAGAGAATTTGAAATTATTTGGGTGACGAAGCACGTTCTCAAGGGACTTGATTTTCTGCACTCCAAGAAAGTGATACACCACGATATTAAACGTGAGTAATCGGGTCAGCCTTGTTGCTGTTTAATGGGGCAAGTGAGATGCTTTAACCCAAAGACACTCCAGCAGGCAGCTCCTATTTTTGTGCTGAGGACTGGGAACTGATACAAGGATTCGGACCACATGTCTGTTGGGTGTGCTGCCTCTGTCCTTGTAATTTAAAAACAATGCAGTACTGAGAGTGTAGCTCAGTGGTAGAACTCCTGCTTAGCCCGTACGAGGTCCTGGGTTTGATACACACACACACACACACACACACACACACACACACACACACACACACACACACGAGAGAGAGAGAGAGAGAGAGAGAGAGAGAGAGAGAGAGAGAGAGAGAGGGAGAGAGAGAGAGATTTTCTAATGCAAGCACATAGGCATATATTTTTGAGTAGCAAATATCCTCTTGATTTTGAGCCATAATTTGTCAACAATTCATTAAACAATCTTTTTAAAAATAAGTTGTTAGAACTCAGATATAGTGTAGAAATAAACCAGAGAGACTCTATAAATCTTTAATACCTAAAAATTGGAAAACACAGCTTTAATCAGAAAAAAACTATATATAGATAACAATAGTGGCTTGATAGCAGTTGCACTATTTTAGATTTTGAAGCCGAAGCCTTGAGCTTTCCTGATGGCTGTAGCTCCTCCTATCCACCCACACTAGGTGGGTTGCTGACAGGCCTCAGGTGTTTTTCTTTCTTTCTTTCTTTTTTTTAAACAATTTTTATTTTTTATTTTTATTTTTTTTGATATTTTATTTACATTTCCAATGTTTCCCTCTTTCTAGGTCTCCTCTTTGGAAGCCACCTATCCCCTCCCCCTCCCCCACCTCTATGAGGGAATTCCACTTCCCACCCACCCGCCCACCCACTCCCATATTCCCACCTTGACATTCCCCTTTACTGGGGCCTCTCCTCCCCTGATGGTCAACAAGGCCCTCCTCTGCCACATATGTGGTCCGACCCTTCTTTGGTTGGTGGTCCAGCCTCCAGGAGGAAGGGGGGTTAGGGGGAGCAGGCCAATTGACACTGTTGCTCCCTCCATGGGGCTGCAGACTCCCTCAGCTCCTTCAGTCCCTTCTCCAACTCCTCCATCTGGGACCTCACTCTCAGTCCAGCGGTTACTGTAAAGTGAAACTTGGGTCTTCTGAACCTGACCTCTCCCCTACTTGTCTCTTCTGAGTCGAACGGCCTGTGTCGTTATCAGAAGCATTTTCTTTCACTCTGATTGGAACTGGCTGCTCTAGATGAGGGTTTCCTGTTGGCTTAGGATGCACTAACTCACATTAAAAATCCCTCTCGTTGCAGCCAGCAACATTGTATTCATGTCTACAAAAGCTGTTTTGGTAGATTTTGGCCTGAGTGTTCAAATGACTGAAGATGTCTATCTTCCCAAGGACCTCCGGGGAACAGAGGTAATTAATTGTATTGGTGTGAAAATTGTTACTGTCTTGTTAAGAATAAAACTAATGGTCTGGAAACACTGTGGCAAACACCAAGGAAGGGGGCAAAATGACAACATTAAATGATTATTGTCACCAGAACAAACTCATTTTACTTTTTATCTTTTTACTATTTATATGATAAGACTTTAAATATGCATGGATATATATGTAGACATTATTTATTACTATGTTTATATATACAACACAAAGCACTTACAGACAATCCAGTGCCAAAACAGAGGACCAACTGATCACTCCTAATCCAAAAGCCTAGAAAGTTAGGCAAGAGCTAGAGAGAGGTCAGCTAGGAAAGTGCTTGCTCCGAAAGCCCAAGGACCTGAGTTCAAACCCACATAAACCCAGGTATGGTAGTCCCAGTATGACTGTGGGTAGATTCGAGTAGACTGAAGTCTCCCCCAAAGCTTACAGGAGAGTAGCCTGGAATACAGGGCTATGAATAAGACATCCTGGCTCAAGATAGGAAGTGTCATATGTGCAGTGTTATATAAATACTTACACAGATACACGAGATGAAAAAAAAAGCCCCCAAATGTATCAGATATTCCAAAATATGAACTCTCAAATCTGAGAGGTTTTTGCTTCTAAGCTTCTCAGGTAAGGGATACTCAGAATTCAACTTTAAAACTATTAGAGAACCATAGTCAACTTACAGTCCGCTTAGTACTTTAAATGAATTATTTCTTCCTTAAATAAATTTATTGTGTGTAAATCCTGTTATCGTAGCAGGTGGGTGACCGATGTCATCCTATTTTATAAGAAGACAGTGGGGAGACTGTAACATGGCGCCTGACGTTACCAGCAGCTTGAACTCTTGGAGAATGAGGATTTAGTTTCTTATTTTCTAAGGATTTGGCTCTAAATTCTGGGTAACTTTTTAAACAGAACTACCATGTTATTCCATATCAATTTATGATGACTACTGCAACTCGTGGTTCAGTATGTCTTCCCTGCCCTGGCTGTTAGCATTAATGAGGTCTGACCACCAACGCCTACCTGTCTTTCATCCCAGGATAGCTTAAACTTGGAGTCCTGAGCACAGACACTCCCTGGTTGAATCTGTAGTGATAAGACGTAACTAGTCTGCCAGTCCACGCTCACTGAGAACGCCCTTCCTGGGTCTAAATAAGCTCCTGTGATTTCTTGGTTTTGCTTTCTGTGAGACAGGCCTCACCCTACAGCCCTGGTGCTGATGTCATATTGGCTCCATAAGCCTCTTTTAAATTAAGAAATGTTTGTTTCCTGCTCCTTAAGAGAGCTTTGGCCACAGGAGAAAGTCTGATCAGACTTAATGCTCACGACACTGTCTTTGGAAGGCATCTCAGCACTTTCTGGCATTAGTCAGGAGGGCAGTTCTAGGACATTCCACCCTTTTCTCTGGAACCAGTTTGAGAAACAAAACTATTTATGGTATTAGAGAAAAAAAAATACCTTTTGCTTCCTGGCAGTGTAGTCAAGTTGAAAATTATGCAATGTTGGGGAAAATCTTGAGTGTCTGGGATTCTCCACCAGGATGGTTGGGTGCAGAGTCACAGATCTCAGTCATCAATAGAGTTTCTTCTGATTTGAGTTTGGGATAGCTCAGACTGGCTTAGATGCACTGTATAGCCTAGGCTGGCCTCTTGCCCCTGCCTCTTGTGTACTTATTAGAATTATGGGGCATATATCACACCCATCTAGCTCCTGAGTAGTATTTAGATGAAGCATTTTCAGCCAAAGCTAATTTTCAGGTATTCAGTACAAAACTGGTCCTGGTGTCTCCTTGTACCCTCCCCCATCAATTATCTCCCTTGTACTGTCTGCACAGTGCTAAAAATAGAAGCCTGACTGTGACCAGTGTGCAAAGCACAATGAAGGCCTGATGCAAACTTTCAGCAAGTCTGGTTTTACTCCTTATATGAAAGAGCAAATTAGATCTTACTGGCTGGGCAATCGGGCGGGTTTCCTTCTATAAGAATATGTAATCGCGCAGTACAGGTCACAACTGCAGATGGCACCTCTGGATAGCGCTCTCTCTCTCTCTCTCTCTCTCTCTCTCTCTCTCTCTCTTTCTCTCATCCCTCTCTCCCTCTCCCTCCTCTCTCTCCATTCATATTCAGAGGGTTAGACAGTAGCTTGAGTGGTATACTGTAACTTGCCATATATAACCAAAGTTAATCTGGCATATATTTACTATGTTTTTAGTTAGACGGTTCAGAGGGGGAAAAATAGGAAATATAAATAACAAACTAGAATTACTTTGCTGTGTTTTTTTTGGTTTTGATTTTTATCGTTCTTACTTTCTTCAAAATCTAGTATTAACTTCTGTAAGTTAATATACAATGGTCATGTGCACATGTGTTCATGCCTGTAAGTTAACATACAATGGTCATGTACACATGTGTTCATGCAGGCATTCCATGGCAGGCCTCTTTTCCTTGCGACGAAGCACAAGGCCTCAGCTCTGGCTTCAAGCTCTCTTGCACTTTACTCATTCCTGGGGGGAGGGGTTAGACAGCTCCGGGACCAGTGCTGTCTGTTCTGACCCAAGCCTTCCAGGCAGCCAGCCCAAAGACAGACCTTTCTGACCTGCCTCTTCTGGTTCTTTCGGGAGCTTGAGGAGGAAGAAACACTGAGCTGGAAGCTCCTGGCTGTGTGCCAGAGGGCCTGCCCCCACCCCATGGCAGACTGGTACTGCCAGCACCAATCATAGACTGGGCGTGTGGGCATAGAGAGCTGACATTGCCATGTATACATTTGCTTCGTCCCTACTCTGTATGACAGAGGGAGAGAGGCAGGCATGCTCCACTGACAGTAAGCACATGTCATTTCTTTCTTCACTGTGTATGATTATGGTAAGTTCAACAGGAAATCCACTCTTCCTGGCAAGCCGTACATGTGTAACTCCTTGTTGATCATGGGGTACAAAGTTGAATATTTAATTTTTAATTCTGAGATTGAGACTGTGTTTATTTAAAAAGTGAAGAGACACATACTGCGCATTGTCTGCGGGGAAAGGGGGCTTGGCTACAGTCGCCTTGCTGGGAGCAGACGGAAGTGTGTTTTAGGAAGGAGTTGAGCCCGTTAAGATGGGGAAACTGGGCAATTTCCCCGGTTTTGTAAGCTGATTTTCTACTTATTGACTCAGAAATGAATTCTGAGAACACCAACCCTTTCCCCATATTCACACAACAGCATAAAACCTTTCTAAAGCAAAAGACAGGTTGAACTTTGTACCTGAAGGGCTTGGGATCTGGAGTGGTTCGTACTTTGACTCCTCCCCTTCTGACCTCCCCACCTGTCTCCTCTTCCCTCCCTTTCCCTTCCTTCTTTATTCGGCTTTCTTTCCCTCCCCCATTCCTTCTCTTACTCTTTTTTTGTTGTTTGATCTTGGAGCATTTGTGTGTTGTTGTTGTCAGGTATCATGAGGATGGGACCCAAGTAGAGACCCAGGGTTCATTAAACAGAAGGACACTTAGCAGGCTATTCTCAGTGTGGCTGTGTTCTTACTGTGGCCGATCATGAGGGCAGATGTGGAATTTTCCATTTGTGGCATCATCCAGCTCAAAGCTTTCAATTTTGGAGGGCTTTGTACCTTTAAATTAGAGTTCTGCAACCTGTACTGTTAATTAGAATACTAAGCACTCTGCATCTGTGACAGCCCTACACCCTGTGTATGTGACAGCCCTGCACTGTGTCTGTGACAGCCCTACACCCTGTGTCTGTGTCTGTGACAGCCCTACACCCTGTGTCTGTGAGAATAGCTCTACACTGTGTCTGTGAAGCCCTACACCCTGTGTCTATGAGGACAGCGCTATGCTCTGTGTCTGTGACAGCCCTACACCCTGTGTCTGTGACAGCTCTACACTGTGTCTGTGACAGCTCTACACTGTGTCTGTGACAGCCCTACACCCTGTGTCTGTGACAGCCCTACACTGTGTCTGTGTCTGTGACAGCCCTAACTACAAATTATTGGTGACCAGGGCTTTCTTTTACCTTTTCATCTTAAGTTTAGAAAAGTAAAATTTAGAGAAGCTATCCCTACTTACTCAGCATCAACTTGGGAAATTAAATGCAAATTATGATGTACTTTGTTTATTTTTTTTAATCTTGATTGTTTTTGAGACAAGGTTTCGGTCTGTAGCCCAGGCTATCCTTGAGCAATCCTTGTGCTTCAGGCTCAGAATGTGCATGCTCTTGCTGTATACATTTGCTGTGTAGTCACTGGGATACTTGGCAAGTATAAATGACTCACTGGGCCATTTTCCCAGCTTCACGCTTTATTTTTCTAGGTTTTCCCCTTTTAATCCACTGATGTAAAAACCCTGCAGGATTCTGCCCCTGTTAGGCAATTAAATGATAAATGGGAGACGTATGGATGTAGTCTCAGCTAAGTCTAAAAGAATTGGTGTTTTAATAGCCAGTCGTGTGTAACTGCTGAACATCTACAGAACGCAGAACAGTGGGAGTCAGTAGTTCAAAAATCTAGACCTTTGCCGCCAGATCTGTTGTGTGCTCAGTCCAGGGACAGAGCTGCTCCTTGTCGTACTGCAGTGACGGCTCCATCCAGATCGTCCTGACTCGAGAGAATGTGTTGAGATTGCAGTAGCATTCCCTCTGAAAGCCAGGGCATGCAGCAAACACCACAGAGGCAAAGGAGTCAGCTTCTAGAACTGGACAGGGAGAAGAAAGGCGGATAAATGAAGCTTTCCTTGTCTTTTTCAGATATACATGAGCCCGGAGGTGATTCTGTGCAGGGGCCATTCCACAAAAGCAGACATCTACAGCCTTGGAGCCACGCTCATTCACATGCAGACAGGCACCCCACCCTGGGTCAAGCGCTACCCTCGATCGGCCTATCCTTCCTACCTGTACATAGTAAGTGAGAGTCAGCTGGCCTGCCTGCCGTGCGTCCCACCACCTCATACCAAAGAGGTGGAGTGATGGAAGAACTGTGACCCGTGAGAGGTGGCTGCCAATTCTGTTATTGCCATGAAGGCTGTTCTAATGAAAACTGACTAAAATGAGGAGACAGAATCTACATGTTATCCCGTTGTGTGATAAGACACACTTAGAAGCATCAGATTCTGACAACTTGTCAGTCCTTTTTAAAAGAAGAAAACACAGTAGTATTGCTTTCTGTTCCCCTCAAGCTCTCTTTGCTTTGCTGAACAGCCTGGCAGAACAGAGAATAGGAGGCAGATGCAGGTATTTTCCTGCAGCCACCTCTGGACCCCCATAAGAGGCTGTCACAGCTAATTTAAACCCAGCTTTAAGCCAAAGCTGGTTCAACCACCCCTAGGAAGTTGAAGAGTATTTGCTAGGTCCTGCAGTGGAGCATAGGTCTCTCCCCTAGCCTTTACTGCGGAAGATCTGCCTCTGCTCCATCCATGCTTACAGAGCTGGTTTGTTGGCAGATCCACAAGCAGGCACCTCCCCTGGAAGACATTGCTGGTGACTGCAGTCCAGGCATGAGGGAGCTGATAGAATCTGCCCTGGAGAGGAACCCCAACCACCGCCCCAAAGCAGCAGACCTACTGAAACACGAAGCCCTGAATCCCCCAAGAGAGGACCAGCCACGATGTCAGAGTCTGGACTCTGCCCTCTTTGAACGGAAGAGGCTGCTGGGCAGGAAGGAGCTAGAACTTCCTGAGAACATTGCTGGTAGGACACTCTGCTGTGTGTGTGTGGGTGTCTGCCTGTGGGCGTGGATCCGCAGGCCTCCCTCCTGTCCACAGCAAAGCTCTGATGTAGGTCATAAAAGCACTTGCCTGTGTAGTGCTTGCGTGCGTGCGTGCGTGCGTGCGTGCGTGTGTGTGTGTGTGTGTGTGTGTGTGTGTGTGTGTGTGAGATTGGGGAAGGGGGATGAAGATCAGACGTGATGACACGTCCTATAATCCCACCTCTTGGATAGGGCAGTTAGAAGTTCAAAGTCAGCCTCAATTACTTGAGACTTTGTCTCAAAAAGAGAAGAAGCTGGATCTGGTGGCACAGGCAGGAGGGCACAAGATCAAGGCCTTCCTGGATTACGGAGTTTGAGTTCAAGGCTACCCTGGGCAGCTTAGTGAGATGTCTTGAAATAAACTGTAAAACAGATGCTGGAGCTGTAACTTGGAGGCAGAACACTTGCCTGGCATGTACAAGGTCTGAGTTTCATCACACACACACACACACACACACACACACACACACACACACACACAGAACCAGGCACATCTCTAGAAGACAGGAAGATTGCCCAGATGATAGCATAACAGAGTGACCCCTTACCTAACAGAAAAGGGGTGACTTCCTGAGTACCATGCATCACCATCTGAGAAACTGGTGAAAACACTCAGGTAACACTTTGGATCAGCTCACCCATCCCCAGGATTCTAGCCAGTTTCAGTGTGAACAGAGGTAACACAGTCACTGGATGTTGCCTCCAGTTTGCGTTATTTGAAACAGAGACTAACCTTTGACCTTAGAAACAAATGGAGAGTGGCAGCCTGCTGTTAGTGATGGGGGGGGGGGGGTTCTGGGAAATTCAGTGTTGGTTCAGAGTGGTGAGAAAGTACCAGGTCTGATGCCATCTTGCTTTTTTGTATTCTGGCTGAAGTCTCCATGTCATCTATGAATCCTTCCCACCTAGGAGGACGGGTGTATTCCACCCCCCACCTCCTGAGCCTCAAGAAGCCTTCTTCTGTTCACTCATGTAGGCCCAAAGTCAAAGGTCAAGCCTGGAGTGCCTGTCTTTCTTTATACCTGTCTAATTTCACTGTTTCTAGTGGGGGGAAATGAGGTACTGAAAAATAAGCCAGAGTTTGTACTCCATTCCTTGTCTTCATTGACCCCCATTTGAACCCTGTGATATGTGTGCTATTCCCCAAGTAACTCAGGGTGTTCTTAAGGCCATTTGTGTCAGAGCCACAGCTGGGGACTGTCTCTTGAGCCTCACAGGGTTGTTCCTTAACAGAAGGGACATGGAGCTGTTACTTGTGGGCCATCTGATCATTTACATCATTTTCCCATTGTTTCCATGTTGCTTCTGCAGATTCATCATGCACAGGCAGCACTGAGGAGTCTGAAGTGCTCAGGAGACAGCGTTCCCTCTACATTGACCTCGGAGCTCTGGCTGGCTACTTCAATATTGTTCGTGGGCCACCAACCCTGGAATATGGCTGATGGATGGCTTTGTTGGCAACGAAGTAGGATATTTCTCTCCTGGATGTTGGTTTTGCAGACCCTACATAGCAGCTCTGGATAGTGACTTTTACCCAGTATTTTAGGGGACAGGGAGGCCTCTAGTGACACAGGAATGTCACAGCTGTGGCCCTCTTTGTGAAGCTATTCTGGCGTGTCCCAGAGCCCAAGGTTCTCATTTCTCAGGTGGTGGGCCTGGACTGAAGGGAGTGGCAAGCTCAGGGAAGGATCATTTCTGGTGACAATTCCATTCACTTTGCACTTTGATGGGCATTTTAAAAAATAGCCCTCACAAGATAGTAACCTAAAATTTCTGTTCTTGGTTCTTATTTAAGCATGAGCTCTTCTTTCAACTCAGAACACCTGATCTGTGTATATATTGGCGTGTATTATATGGTAACTCTTTGAGCCTTGGTTGGTAGACTCTAGTGTAAGTTTAATTAATTGTATTTTGGGTGAATAGAACAACTTTAATATTACAGCAATATACTGGACTAGTGTCTCACAAATGGCCGTTTTACTCAGAGCCACCCGACAGCAGGCCACTAGTGACAGTTTCTGTTATGTTCCTATGGAAACACTGTACTGTACATGCTATGCTTAAAACATTTAAAGCGCAATGTTTTAAATGTGGACAGAACTGTGTAAACCACATTATTTCTGTACATCCCAAAGGATGAGAAGTGTGACCTTCAAGAAAATGGAAATGTTTGTAAATTCTTGGGAATGCTTCCTTTGTAATTAATGAAACTATTTTCTTTAAAGTACTTCTATATTAAAATAGCATACTGTGTATGTTTTATCCCAAATTCCTTCATGAATCTTTCATATATATATGTATATATATTTTAACATTGTAAAGTGTAAGTATTCTTATTTAAAGTATATTTTTACATTATGCAAATGAACTTCAACATTTTAGTCCGATGTGACTGGTCAAATAAACCAAATAAACAGTATTTTTGTCTTAATTTTTGAGATTGTATATTTCTCAGCTGGGTCACAGGGTTGGGATAGATGTTGGAGGGAGGGGTTACATCTCAGACACCAGAAGCTTTGCCACTTGCTGGCCCTCTGCTGCCACCAGGGAAGGCCTTCCAGCTGAATTGGTAAATGCCATATCCTTGATTGGCTACACTGACACAGAAAAATAACTGTGGTTTGGGGCGGGTGGTATTCCACTCCGTCTTTTGTTTTGTGTTTGTACAGTTTTACCACCCTGAGTGCAGACTTGCAAGCTATTTACTTGTGAATGCTGACACTAGTAAGTCACTTGCTTATAAGGCAAATCACATAAACCAAATTCCAGTGGAGACAGTTGAGTGGGAAGGCACATGAGACTTCATCCTCTAAGTGAATAGGATGTGGCCGTTCCAAAGGTGCTGGATACAGTGCACCACGGCTCTGTATGGCGGTCAGCATCCCAGCACTGAAAAATGCCTGAGATACATGGCTTTCAGGAAGGAAAGGTTTATGGAACTTCGGTTCAAGATTTCAGATGGCTCTGTTAACTTTGAGCCTATAATGACGCAGTATATCACAGTGGTCGTGTGCAGTGGAGAAGCCGCTCACTCCATGGCTCCTGAGAGAGATGGAGAGAGAGAAGAGAGAAACTGGAACCTAATATTCTCTTCAAGAATACTGGCCCAAGCTGACTTTATTCCCTGAGACTGCTCCATCTGAGTAGTGCCATGGGCTGGGGATATGGCAAAACCGAACTATGGTGTCTTGTAATTCCCATCACACACACACACACACACACACACACACACACACACACACACACACACACACATGCATTCTTCTTAGGGAACAGTTTGAGTTTTGTGTGTTTGTTTTGTTTTTTTCTTAAGAGCCCAAAGCAAGAGAAGGGTGGGGCCAGTGTTTGAGACTAGACCTTTTTGACTCCAAAACTCAGGCCCTTCTTCAGTCTGCTGCTCAGGGAGGGACCATCTGTAAGTGAAAACCCATCTTGCTGTAGGAGAGGCTTGGCACACACTGTGGAATGCAATGCCCTAGGTAAGGGCAGAGGTGTAGGGCACCACAAAACTGATGGAACTTCAGGCTCAGAACTTGTCACTTGTGTGACCCCCAAATGAGGCCTGAAAGGACTTGGATCTGCCCTTGCTTTAGAGGTTCGTATTAAGGGCGTCTGAATAAGGAGGTCCCCCGGGATCTCCCGGCCTTGTCCTCTGCCTGAGAAATACAGTAACTTGATCTTCTGTTGCTGATGCATTTCTGCACTCAAGGAAAAAGCCTGTGTTTCTTCTGGAGGACCTGAGGAGACATTCTGTAGGTCTGAGGACTGCTTCATGCCAAGTTCCACTGGCAGTCAGGTAGAATGTACCCAGTTAGACAGCAGATCTGTTAATAAAGAACTGAAATCTCATGGGGTGGGAGTGGGGGTAGAAGGATGCTCCATGACCAAAGAACTGTGCTGGGTCCTGCAGGGCACAGCAAGAACCAAGAACCAAGGACACTGGTGCTCTGAGCTGTCCAATCCCAGCAGAAAGGAAGTACATTCCATTGTTAGAGGATTCTCAGTTTCAATTTATATCATCTATTCCAAAACAAGTCATTTTTAGTCAAGTGTTTAATTGACTTTAACTTTTGCCTAAGAGCCAGTTTTTATTATTTTTTAGTGTAAGAAATGGGATCCAGGGTCTCACATGTGCTAAGCAATCCTCTCAACTCTAGAAAGCGGCTTTTAAAAGCCAGCTTCGGGCCGGGGACCTCAGCTTGGGCCACAGGGATCCATAGCCGATTAGCGCCGGGAGAGGGATACCCTCCCAGGAGCTTGGAAAAGCTGGGAGTGGGCCCAAGACAAGCTCCACAGCTCACCAGGAACTGCCCCGAACCTGCGAGTCACAGGGACTGAGGTAGGAGGGCATAGAAACCCCCTGGATCCCAACAGCGGCGGCTGCGGCAGGAGACGTCTGCCCAGGCCACCTGGGTTCCGTAGTCAAGCAGCGCCCGCCGGGAGAAAGTTACTCTCCCAGGAGCGTGGAAAAGCCCCGAGTGGGGGCAAAATGAGCCCCAGTGCTCACCGATTCTGCCTGGTTTCCGCGGGCCACAGAGACTGAGGGACAGGAACTTCCAGCCTCCATCGGCGGCCGGGGACCTCAGCTTGGGCTACAGGGCTCCATAGACAATTAGCGCCGGGAGAAAGATACCCTCCCAGGAACTTGGAAAAGCCAGGCGTGGGTCCAAGACAAGCTCTACAGCTCACCAAGAACTGCCCCGAACCTGGGAGACACAGGGACTGAGGTAGG
>CM052714.1:64631902-64646967 GCA_028551405.1 Uromys caudimaculatus
CACTATAATGTGACGGGAGGAATTTCTTTTCTGGTCCAATCTATTTGTAGTTTGGTAGGCTTCTTGTATATTTATGTTCATCTCTTTCTTTAGGTTAGGGAAGTTTTCTTCTATAATTTTGTTGAAGATATTTACTGGTCCTTTAAGTTGGGAATCTTCACTCTCTTCTATACCTATTATCCTTAGGTTCTGTCTTCTCATTGTGTCCTGGATTTCATGGATGTTTTGGGTTAGGAGCTTTTTTGCATTTTGTATGTTCTTTCACTGTTGTGTCAATGTTGTCTATGGTATCTTCTGCTCCTGAGATTCTCTCTTCTATCTCTTGTATTCTGTTGGTTATGCTTGCATCTATGACTCCTGATCTCTTTCCTAGGTTTTCTAACTCAAGTGTTGTCTCCCTTTGTGATTTCTTTATTGTTTCTACTTCAATTTTTAGTTCCTGGATGGTTTTGTTCATTTCCTTCATCTGTTTGATTGTGTTTTCCTGTAATTCTTTAATGGATTTTTGTGCTTCCTCTTTTAGGTCTTCTAGTTGTTTACCTTTGTTCTCTTGTATTTCTTTAAGGGAGTTATTTATTTCCTTCTTAAAGTCTTCTATCATCATCATGAGAACTGATTTTAAATCTGAGTCTTGCTTTTCTGGTGTGTTGGGGTATCCAGGGCTTGCTGGGGTGGGAGAGCTGGGTTCTGATGTTGCCAAGTAGCCTTGGTTTCTGTTCCTTATGTTCTTGCCTTTCGCCATCTGGTTAACTCTGGTGTTAGCTGGTCTTGCTCTCTCTGGCTGTGGCTTGTCCCTCCTTCAAGCCTCCGTGTCAATACTCCTTGAAGACCAGCTCTCTCTGAGAGGAATTTGGGTTTGGAGATCTGTGGTAAAGGGTCAGCTCTGGGGTGCAGACAGAAACCAGAGGATCCTATCCCCAGCTGTCATTTGGTTCCTGTGTCCTGATGGCTCTGCAAGACTCCCTCTTGATCCAGTGAATTTGAACAGAAGTGGTGGTCTTGCCTGTGCTCAAAGGTGTGTCAGCACCCTTGGGATACCAACTCTCTCCTGACACTATTTGAGTATGGAGCCCTCTGTCACAGGATCAGCTCCCCGGCTGCCAAAAGAAATAGAAGGCCACTCCTCAGTCACTGTGTACTGGGATTCCAGGTGGGTTCCTCTGAGCAGACAGTCTTGTCCACAACTCCTGGAAGTCTAGGTTTCTCCTGGGACTATTTGACTATGGAGCCCTTTGGCACAGGCTGAGGTCCCCAGCCACAGATGGAAACCAGAAGGCTCCTGTCCCAGGCCTTTCCTCAGTCCCTGTGTCCCGAGGATTTCAGATGGGTCCTGCTGAGCAGTGGTGTTCATCTTAACCCCACTCACGGCTTTTCCACACTCCTGGGAGGGTAGCTTTCCCCTGGCACTATTTGGCTATGAAGCCCTGGTGGCCCAGGCAGAGGTCTCCCACCACAGATCTCTAATTTCTTCATAAAGGCACTTAGTGCTATGAACTTTCCTCTTAGTGCTGCCTTCCTTGTGTTGCATAAGTTTGGGTATGTTGTGCATTCATTTTCATTGAATTCTAGAAAGTCTTTAATGTCTTCCTTGACCAAGTCAGTGGTCACTGAGTAGATAGTTGTATAGTTTATGTGAGTTTGTACTCTTTCTGTTGTTTTTGTTATTGTTGAGGTCCAGCTTTAATCCATGGTGGTCTGATAAGATACAAAGGGTTGAACACCAGGAGTAACCAGCAGGATCCAGGGACCCAGGAACCCTTCTGGAACAGTAGCACAGGTTCCTTCCAATCTGGACTGGTGCCCTGAGCACACCTTGAGTGCGAACTCCTCAGTCAGTCCCACAACACCCAGAGGAAGTTCCACTCCCAGGTGCTCTAACACACCCAGGATCACAGGATCACAGGACTCCAGGAGCTTGGTCACACCAGAGTCTCAGGGTCACAGAGGCAGCTTGTCTCTGAGGATCTCTGTCACACCCAGGATCTTAGCATCACAGGATCACAGAATCACAGGATCCCGGAGACAGCTGGTCTCTGAGGAGTTCTGACACAACCAGGATCACAGGAAGGCAGGCTCCAGTCAGATAAAGGGAGGGCAGGTAGCACTGGAGATAACCAGATGGCAGGAAGCAGGCACAAGAACATAAGCAACAGAAACCAAGGTTACCTGGCATCATCAGAACCCAATTCTCTCACCATAGCAAATCCTGGAGACAACATCACACCAGAAAAGCAAGATTCGTATAAAATCACTTCTCATGATAATGATAGAGGACTTTAAAAAGGTCATAAATAACTCCCTTAAGGAAATACAGGAGAACACAGGTAAACAGCTAGAATCCCTTAAAGAGGAAACACAAAAATCCCTTAAAGAGTTACAGGAAAATACAACCAAACAGACGAAGGAAATGAACAAAACTATCCAGGATCTAAAAACAGAAATAGAAACAATAAAGAAATCACAAAGGGGGACAACCCTGGATATAGAAAACCTAGGAAAGAGATCAGGAGTCATAGATGCAAGCATAACCAACAGAATACAAGAGATAGAAGAGAGAATCTCAGGTGCAGAAAATACCATAGAAAACATTGACACACAGTCAGA
Organism: Uromys caudimaculatus; assembly: GCA_028551405.1. NCBI lineage: Eukaryota > Metazoa > Chordata > Mammalia > Rodentia > Muridae > Uromys > Uromys caudimaculatus. The sequence goes on from CM052714.1 coordinate 64,634,507, forward strand.
GAAAATGCAAAATGCAAAAAGCTCCTAACCCAAATCATCCATGAAATTCAGGACACAATGAGAAGACGAAACCTAAAGATAATAGGTATAGAAGAGAGCGGAGATTCCCAACTTAAAGGGCCAGTAAATATCTTCAACAAAATTATAGAAGAAAACTTTCCTAACCTAAGGAAAGAGATGCCCATGAACATGCAGGAAGCCTACAGAACTCCATATAGACTGGACCAGAAAAGAAATTCCTCCTGTCACATAATAATCAAAACACCAAATGTATTAAACAAATAAAGAATATTAAAAGCAGTAAGGGGAAAAAGGTCAAATAACATATAAAGGCAGGCCTATCAAAATTACACCAGACTTCTTACCAGAGACTATGAAAGCTAGAAGATCCTGGGCAGATGTCATACAGACCCTAAGAGAACACAAATGCCAACCCAGGCTACTATATCCATCAAAATTCTCAGTACCATAGATGGAGAAAACAAGATATTCCATGACAAAACCAAATTTACACAATATGTTTCCACAAACCCAGCCCTACAAAGGATAATAGATGGAAAACGTCAACACAAGGAGGGAAACTACACCCTAGAAAAAGCAAGAAAGTGATCTTCTTTCAAGAAACCCAAATGAAGATAGCCACACAAACATAAAAATAACATCAAAAATAACAGGAAGCAACAATCAGTATTCCTTAATATCCCTTAACATCCGTGGACTCAATTCCCTAACAAAAAGCCATAGACTAAGAGACAGGATATGTAAACAGGACTCAGCATTTTGCTGCATACAGGAAATGCACCTCAGTTACAAAGACAGACACTACCTCAGAGTAAAAGGTTGGAAAACAATTTTCCAAGCAAATGGTCCCAAGAAACAAGCTGGAGTAGCCATTCTAATATCGAATAAAATCAACTTTCAACCAAAAGTTATCAAAAAAGATAAGGAAGGACACTTGGTGATGGTCAAATAGAAATATTTAAGGGGTAACTTCAGCAAATGTTATAGGTATATGATGAGTCTCAGTGTAATAGCTCTGGGAAATGCATAGGAATGGTGCTCTTTGCTCAGCATGAAGCTAAAATATCTTCAAGGGAGAACACTGGAGGGATTTGAATTTTATGTTCACATTAAGGAGGTGAGTTTTGTATATTTTAGAAGACTAATATTTATTTTCTCTGAATTTAGTCAGGAGTTGTCAACTTATTTCTAGCTGAGTGTGGCAGTAGTAAGGTTTTCAAAACCTACTGAAAACAAGTAACATTAAATGTGTGATTAATGAGATTAGGTTGTGTACTATTTTGACTGAAGTCAACTTTCCTTTGTCATTTCAAAGGGGAAAAATGAATGGCCTATAAAACTGTAAGAGTTGATCTGCCAGAAATAATTTAGAAATGCATAATACTTTTACAAAATTGTTTAATTTATTTTAATGATATTTATAATGTGAAATTATAAAATGATAATATTGTCTTCTAAAGTTTTAGCCTAGAAAATGGCATTTTAATTATTATAGAAATGTCTGCAAGTAATTTCATAATTTATTACATAATTTTGACATGTTTCTCATAATTCACCATTGTATATAATACTGTGATAGATATCCCACAGTACATACACATTTCTGTCAACATAAATTCCTAGAAATAAGTTACTAGATAAAATTTTATGCACAATTAAAAAAAAAGATAAACTTACCAACCTTATTCATAACTTCAACTCTTCCCATTGATACTCTGTACTCACAAAGACAACTGAGAGTTTACCACCCTTTGACTAGAGAGTATCAATCAGTAAAAAGTTATCAACTTGTCAACAGGAATGTAATTACCATTAGAATGTATTAAGCAAAAAAAATTTAAGTATTTTATGTTTAACAGATTATATTCTAACCTCAGACAACTAGATGAAGAAAAAAAACTTTCACAATAAGCTGAGATCTAGTTCAAAGATCACTGACTTTGACTGTTTTTTGTTGTTGCTCTGGGTTTTTTTTTTTTTTTTTTTTGGTTTGGTTGTTCTTTTTGGTTGTTCTTTTTGGTTTTTGTTTTTGTTTTGTTTTTGCTAAATCTAATAGATAGTTTTTTACCTGAGCTCAATAAAGCTACTCTTAAAGAAAAAAAAGATACAAGTGGTTATTTCAATTTTCTTGTATGTGTTTAGACTTGCTTTGTGATTGGGTCTATGGTCAGTTTTAGAGAAGTTCTGAGAGGTGCTGAGAAGGCATAATCTTTTGTGCTTGGGTGAAATGTTCTACAGAACATTTCTGTTAGGACCATTTGATTTATAACATTTGTTAGTTTCATTATTTCTTTATTTAATTTCTGTCTTGATGACTTGTTCATTGGTGAGAGTGGAGTGTTGAAGTCTTCTATTAATGTTTGGGGTTCAATGTGGGATCTAATCTTTAGTATTGTTTCTTTTATAAATGTAGGTGCCCATGCTTTTGGGGCATAGATATTCAGAATTGATATACCATCTTGATGGTTTTTTTTCCTTCGATTAATTAGCATGAAGTAATCTTCCCCACATCTTTTGATTAATTTTGGTTAAAAGCTTGTTAAATATGAGAATGACTACACCATCTGCCTTCTTGAGTCTGTTTGCTTGGAAAATCTTTTTCTGGCTTTTTACTCTGAGGTAATTTCTATCTTTGATGTTGAGGTGTGTTTTTGGCATCCATTCTGTTAGCCTGTGTCTTTTTATTGAGGAATTGAATCCAATTGATAGTGAGAGATATTAATGACCAGTGATTGTTAATTATTGCTATTTTGGTGGTGGTGGTGGTGGTAATGATGATGATGATGGTGTGTGTGTGTGTGTGTGTGTGTGTATGTGTGTGCGCACATGTGTGCTCCCCCCTCTTATTTTGATTTTGCTGGTGTGAAATTATTTATTTCCTGTATTTTCTTGGGATTAGTTAAACTCCTTGGGTTGGAGTTTTCCTTCTAGTTCATCTGTAGGGCTGGATTTGTGGATAGACATTGTTTAAATTTGGCTTTGTCACGAAATATCCTGTTTTCTCCACCCATGGGGATTGAAAGTTTTGCTGGGTATAGTAGTCTGTGATGACATCCATGGTCCATCAGAGTCTATAAGATAGCTGCCCAGGCCCTTCTGGCTTTTAGAGTCTTTGTTGAGAAGTCAGGTATAATTCTAATAGATTTGCTTTTGTATGTTACATGGCCTTTCCCCCTTGCAGCTATCAATATTCTTTCTTCTGTTCATTTAGTGTTTTGATCATCATGTGATGGGGAATTTCTTTTCTGATCCAATCTATTTGGTGTTCCTTAAGCTTTTTATATGTTTATAAGCATCTCTTTCTGTAGGTTAGGGAAATTTTCTTCTATGATTTTGTAAAAATATTTTCTGGGCCTTTGATCTGTAATTTTATCTTTTCTCTATTTCTATTATTTTGAGTTTTGATTTTTTTCCACAGTATCCCAGATTTTCTGCATAGTTTGTGCCAGGAGCTTTTTAGATTTAACATTTTCTTTGACTAATGTATCAATTTCTTCTATCATATCTTCCATGCCTGAGACTCTCTCTTTCTATGCCTGAGATTCTCTCACATTCTGTTGGTGCTCTTTGTGTCTGTAGTTCCTGTTTGATTGCCTAGATTTTCCATCTCCAGGATTCCTTCAGTTTGTGTTTTCCTTATTGGTTCTGTTTCCATGGTCTTTAATAGTTTCATTAATTTTCTTCACCTGTTTGATTGTATTTTCCTATATTTCTTTAAGAGACATTCTTTAAAGGCCTCTATCATCTTCACAAAAGTGGATTTAAGTGTTTTGGGGTGTGTGTGTGTGTGTGTGTGTGTGTGTGTGTGTGTGTGTGTGTGTGTGTTTGTTCCTGTGCCTGCCTCAGCTGTGTTAGAATATCCAGGGCTTAAGGTATTAGGATATCTGGGCTCTGGTGGTGCCATATTGCCCTGCTGTTTATTGTCTTCTTGCCTCTAGTCAACTGGACTTGGTGTTATTATAGGTGTAGGTGCTAATTTCTTATTTTACCTTTGTAAGATGGGAGTTTTTTTAAATGTTATTTTCCCTTGTTTTATGCTTTTGCTCTGGTCTTCTTGCCTGAATAGCCTGGGGTTCTGGTGACCAGTGAGTTTTCAGGTCTAGTAGGGTGTCTCTGCTGGGATTTTTCTGGCCTGCCTGACATCTGAGGTTTGAGGTGCCAAGGTTTCTCTGGGGTCCCTAAAACCAGTGTGGCCTTTGGGAAAGCAGGGGTCTTCTACCAAATTTGTGGGCACTTTGTGGTTGTGATGTGTTTTAAGGTGTTGGCAGACATAGGGCATAGGGTGAATTCTTACCTGGGGTTCCTGGTGCCTGTGTGGGTTCCAGAAAGCAGGCAGAATAGTGAGTAAAAGAATGGAGCTCAGGGATGGGGTCATTTCTAATGATGTCATGTATTTCTAATGACAATAAAGCTGCAAATCTTAACAGAAGGAAGACATTCTTGTATTTTTTAATCATAATGTAAAAAACATAGTTTTCTACCAATTGTAATGAGTAAGGACATCTTTTGTCTTTCCCCATGCATGGTGTTCACTGGGTATTTAAATGCCAGGAGGTGATATAACAAGGTCATAAGGTAGATCTATTGTTAGGTGTTTGAGATATCTGCACATTGATTTCCAGAGTGACTAGACTTTTTAACCATTCCCATTAGCAGTGTATAAATCCCCCTATGCACATCCAGAGCAGTATTTGTTGTTTTCTTTCATTTTCTTTTTCTTTTCTTCCTTTTGTAAAAACATTTTTAAAAAATTCTTTAATCCTTTTTTTACAGTCTAGTCTTCATCCCCTTCCTGGTCTGCCCCCCCAACCACTCCCCATCCCATACCCCCTCCCACCAATGTCCAAGAGGATGTCCCTACCCCACCCCCACCTCTGCCCTACCAGAGCTTCTCACTCCCTAAGGCCACAAGTCTCTAGAGAGTTAGGTGCATCTTCTTTCACTGAGGCCAGACCAGGCAGTCCTCTGCTGTATATGTGTCAGGGACCTCATATCAGCTAATGTATGCTGCCTGATTGGTTGCTCAGTGTCTGAGAGATCTTGGGGGTCAAGGTCAGTTGAGACTGCGGGTCTTCCCATGAGGCTTGCCCTCATCCTCAGCTTCTTCCAGCTTTCCCCCAATTTAACCACAGGGGTCTCCGGCTTTTGTCCATTGGTTGGGTGCTAGTATCTGCATCTGACTCTTTCAACTGCTTGTTGGACTTCTTGGAGGGCAGCTATGCTAGGCTGCTGTCTGCAAGCCCACCACAGCATCAGTAACAGCCTCAGGGCCCCAGGCCTCCCCTTGAGCTGGATCCCAATTTGAGCCGGTCACTGGACCTCCTTTCTCTCAGGCTCTTCTCCATTTTTTGTCTCTCCAGTTCCTTTAGACAGGAACAATTCTGTGTCAGAGCTTTTGACTGTGGGATGGCAACCCCATCCCTCCACTTGATGTCCTGACCCTCCCCTGGAGGTGGACTCTACAAGTTCCCCCTCCCCACTGTAGAGCACTTCATCCAAGGTCTGTTCCTTTGAGTCCTGAGAGTCTCTCATCTCCCAGGTCTCCGGTACATTCTGGAGGGTCCTGTACCTCCTACCTCCCAAGGTTGCCTGTTTTTATTCTTTCTACTGGCCCTCATGGCTTCAGTCCTGTTTCCTCCCCCACCCACCCATATCTGATAATTTTCCCCCTTTCCACTCCCTGTCCCCTCTCCCACCCAAGTCCCTCTCTCCCTCTGTCCCCCATGGCTGCTTTCTTCTACCTCCTAAGTGGGATTGAGGTATCCTCACTTGGATATTTTGGCTTGTTAACCTTGAGTTCTGTGGGTTGTGTCCTGGGTATTCTGTACTTTCTTGGCTAATATGCATTTATCAGTGAGTACATATCATGCATGTCATTTTGGGTCTGAGTTACCTCACTCAGGGTGAGTTTTCTAGTTCCATCCATTTGCCTGCAAAACTCATGATGTTCTCATTCTTAATAGCTGAGTAATATTCCATTGTATAAATGAACCACATTTTCTGTATGCATTCTTCCATTGTGAAACATCTGGGTTCTTTCCAGCTTCTGGCTATCACAAATAAGGCTGCTATGAACATAGTGGAACACGTGCCCCTATGGGATGGTGGGGCATCTTTTGGGTATATGCCTAAGAGTAGTATAGCTGGGTCTTTAGGTAGATCTATTTCCAATTTTCTGAGGAACTTCCAGATTGATTTCCAGAGTGGTTGTACTAGTTTGCAATATCACCAACAATGGAGGAATGTTCCTCTTTGTCCACATCCTCCTCAACATGTGCTGTGACCTGAATTTTTTATCTTAGCCACTATGATTGGTGTAAGGTGAAATCTCAGGGTCGTTTTGATTTGCATTTTCCTAATCACTAAGGACTTTAAACATTTCTCTAAGTGCTTCTCAGTCATTTGAGATTCTTCTGTTATGAATTCTCTGTTTAGTTCTATAACCCATTTTTTGATTGGGTTGTTTGGGTTTTTGGTGGTTAGCTTCTTGAGTTTGTTATATATTTTGGATATTAACCCTCTAATGGATGCAGGTTTAGTGAAGATTTTTTCCCCAATCTGTAGGTTGCTGATTTGTCCTATTAACTATGTCGTTTGCCTTACAGAAGCTTTCTAGTTTTATGAGGTACCATTTATCAATTCTTGATCTTAGAGCCTGAGCCACTGGAGTTCTGTTTAGGACATTTTCCCCTGTGCCAGTGAGTTCAAGGCTCTTTCCCACTTTCTCTTCTATTAAATTTAGTGTATCTGGTTTTATGTTGAGGTCTTTGTTCCACTTGGACTTGAGTTTTGTGCAAGTAACAAATATGGATCTATTTTCATTTTTCTACATACAGACTGATAGTTAGACCAGCACCATTTATTGAAGATGCTTTCTTTTTTCCATTGTATATTTTTGGCTTCTTTGTCTCAAGTGTTTGTAAGAGTGTGGTTTTATTTCTGGGTCTTCAATTCTATTCCATCGATCAACCTATCTGTGTCTGTACCAATACCACACAGTTTTTATCACTAATGTTCTGTAGTATAGCTTGAGGTCAGGGATGGTGATTCCTCCAGAAATTCTTTTATTGCTAAGAATTGTTTTCACTATTCTGGGTTTTTTTGTTTTTCCAGATAAATTTGAGAATTTCTCTTTCCATGTCTTTGAAGAATTGTGTTGGGATTTTGATGGGAACTGCATTGAATCTGTAGATTGTTTTTGGTAGGATGGCCATTTTTATTATATTAATTCTATCAATCCATGAGCATGGGAGATCTCTCCATTTTCTGAGGTCTTCTTCAATTTCTTTCTTGAGAGACTTGAAATTCTTTTCATACAGATCTTTCACTTGTTTGGTTATAGTTACCACAAGATGTTTTATATTATTTGTGACTATTGTGAATGGTGTTTTTTTCTCTAATTTCTTTCTCAGCCCATTTATCATTTGTATAAAGGAAGACTACTGATTTATATGAGTTAATTTTATATCTGGCCACTTTGCTGAAGTTGTTTATCAGCTGTAGAAGTTCTCTGGTAGAATTTTTGTGGGCACTTATGTACACTATCATATCATATACAAATAGTGATACCTTGACTTCTTCTTTGCCAATTTGTTTCCCCTTGATCTCCTTTTGTTGTCTTATTGCTCTAGGTAGAGCTTTGAGGACTATATTGAATAGATATGGGGAGAGGGGCCATCCTTGTCTTCTTGTCCCTGATTTTAGTGGGATTGCTTCAAGTATCTCTTCATTTTATTTGATATTGGCTGTTGGCTTGCTGTATATTGCTTTTATTATGTTTAGGTATGGACCTTGAATTCCTGATCTCTCCAATACTTTTAACATGAAGGAGTGTTATATTTTGTAAAATGCTTTTTCAGCATCTAAGGAGACGATCATGTGATTTTTTTTCTTTGAGTTTGTTTATATAGTGGCTTACATTAATGGATTTTCATGTATTGATCCAACCTTGCATCCCTAGGATGAAGTCTATTTCATCGTGGTGAATGATGGTTTTGATGTGTTCTTGGATTCAGTTTATGAGAATTTTATTGAGTATTTTTGCATCAATATTCATAAGTGAAATTGGTCTGAAGTTCTCTTTTTTTGTTGGGTCTTTGTCTCACGTGGTTTAGGTATCAGAGTAATTGTGGCTTAATAGAATGCATTAGGTAGTGTTCCTTCTGTTTCTATTTTATGGAAAAGTTTGAGGAATATTGGAAGAAGAAGAAGAAGAAGAAGAAGAAGAAGAAGAAGAAGAAGAAGAAGAAGAAGAAGAAGGGGAAGAAGACAACAACAGCAAATTCAATTTGTGTTGTCTATGTACTTACTGCAGCATGCTCAAACTCCCAGTATCCAGTCTCTTTATTGTTTTCTGAATGACTGATACTCAGACTGGGGTGAGCTTGAATCAATGTGGTTTCAGTTTGCATTGCTCTGATGGTCAGTGGGGTGAACATTTTTCATATTTATTATTTCTTCCTTTGAGAATCATTTCTTCATTAGTCCATTTATTCATTGAGTGACTTGAGTTCTTAGTTTTTGCAGTTTCCTTTTGTATTACACATATTAATCCTTTGTCAGATAAATAGCAAAGATTTTCTCCTAGTTTGTAGAATGTCTCACCCCTTATTGTTTCCTTTGCTATGCCAAAACTTTCTAATTCCACGAGGTTGCAGTTTTCAGTTTTTAATACTGTTTCCCGAGTGACTGGAGAAAGTCAGAAAGTCTTTGCCTGCATCTCGTTCTTGAAGTATCCCTCCTTACCTTTTCCTCCAATAGCATCAGAGTTTCAGATCTTTGATCCTTGAAGTTGATTTTTATATAGGGTGAGAGAGGAAAGTCTGTTTTCATTCTTCTGCATACCATAATTTTTAATAATATTGTTGGCACCTTCATTGGTGCTGTGGCATTCTGTAGATCCCACAGATTTCTCCCATGTCACCTGCAAATAATGATGCTGTTTCTTCGGCCTTCAGTCTTGCTGCTTTACATTCCTTTCTGACTTAGAGTGGCCATGGCTTCCTGTAGAGCTGAGTAGAATGGTAACAGTGTCCTTGACTTTACAGGGACAAATCCATGCCTTTATCATTGTATTTGTGACCCTTGAGGCTCTTGTAGATAATATGTATGAACTATGGGTCATAATTTTTAATATATTAAGATTAAATTTTAATAGTTTTCCCTGTTTTTTAATCAATTATTTTATAATACAAACTGATATTTGTAGGGGAGGTTCTGATGCTAAGGTCCTGTTCCCCAATTGGTTCTTGATCTGTCAGTAAAGAAAGCCATGGACCAATTGCTGGGCAAAATGTATAGGAGGGAGTTCTGGGTTCCTGGAGGAAAAGGGAGACACAAGGAAGGAAAGACAGAGTTTACCATGCTTCTGATGGAGAAGGATTGAAGAGACATGGAGATCTCAGAATGGAGTGGCCACCCAGCCTGCTCCTCCAGGTGAGCAGTTAGGGATATAATTAGCAACTGAAGTTTAGGGCAGGTAGGAGAAGTGGAGATAAAAATATTATTATAAGGGCACACTTTTCTAGGTGGGAGATAGTAGTACCCAGAAATAATGTCCAACTTCAAGTTGAAAAGGAACAACTGTGTGTGTGTTTTATCCATGGATTCAAGGGAAGCAGAGAGGCGGCTGGTAGCACAGCCTGATCCCAGAGCTAAAGTGGGTAGCAAAAAGCTACACACAACAGATATTGGTAAACATAACTGAGAAAATGTGACATTACTTTTGCTTAAAATAATTTTAACAATGAAAACAATATTTGAGGAGGCAGTCTATTTTTTAGTATAATTAAAATAAAAATAGCTTTATACTGATTGTAATGTGTAAGGTATTTGTCTTTCCTCCACCTAAAGGCAAGAATGGAAAAGCTATATTTGAATCTGTTAATAAATGTCCACTTCTAGTAAGCTACCTGTGGTGCTTCAAGAAAATAATTGTATTGTGCTAGGTTATCGTGGATTTCTTGTTATGGGTACAATGGCAAAGAAAGAAATTTGAGCAGCATTCTAAATGCTAATGAGAAAACAGAACAAATGAAAATGTAGTTGGAAGGACTTGGGGTTGTTTGTTTTGTTATTGTTGTTGTTTAATTATTATTTTGAATCACATTACTTTATGTGTATGAGTGCTCTGCCTGCATGTACATCTGCGTACCATGTGCATACCCGGTAACTGCTGAGATCAAAAGAATGTATGGGATCCCCTGAAACAGAAGGTTATAGATGGCTCTGAACCACCATGTGAATGCCGGGAACCAATATCAGGTTCTCTGCAAGAGCAAGTGCTCTTGGCCATTGAGCCATCTCTCGAGCCCTCTTTCATTTTAATTTTTAAATAATCTCTAGAGAGATGGTTCAGTAGTTAAGAGCACTCACTGCTCTTGTAGAGGACTGAGTTTGTTTCCCAGCACCCGTGTCAGATAGCCCACAACTGCCTGTAACTGCAGATCCAGGAGATCTTACACCCTCTTTTGGCTTACACACACACACACACACACACACACACACACACACACACACACACACACACAAATGTACCCCTAAATAAATAAAATATTATAAAATAATTTTTATATAAAATAGTCCAATTTAGTTAGCAAGAAACCTCAGATTTGTATATTTTACATATCTTTAGCTTAATGAAAAGTAGTTTTGCATCTGTGTCAGTGTCTGCTTCTTCCTCAGAAAGATGCTTTAGATGGAAATGCTCTGCTCACTTTTTCTTTTTTCTTTTTTTTTTTTTTTTCTTAGCTTTTGATGTTCTGGGGACAAAACTCAAGGTCTAATGTATCCTGTGTACATGCTGAACAAAGCTACAAGCAAGAAAACAAAGAAATGTGATGGCCTAATAACAGTGGCACGTGAAAAGAATATTAAAGCAGTGATGGGTATTCCTTTAACTGTACCAGTAATTATAATTAAGAAAATGGTATAGATAATTGGTCTTGGGCAGGAAAATGACTTTAATCGTAATATTGGCTAATAAAAGTTGCAGCATAGCAAAACAATGCAGCAAGCTCTATTTTCACATTTCTTGACAGCTTACCTCTCTGGCCAAAACAAACAAACAACCTCCCCCCAAAAAACCCCCCAACTGGTTATTTCATAATCTGAATCAGGGGTAACAGAAACCTTTTTCTGAAGCAGTTTGTTTTCCCCTCCCTCACAAGTATTGGGATTGAGCCCTCAAAAGAAAATGTGAAAAAGACTGTAATTCTTATAATTCAAAGACACAGAAATGGTTAAAATGCCTGTATTCATTCCTTTTGCGTTGTAACAAAATACCAGGCAGAAGTAACTTTAGGAAGACCTTATTCACCTCTTACCGAGGTATGCCTGTACGCTCAGTTGTTGATTGTAGTATCAGCAGAGCGCTAAGTGTTGACAGGATTTTGGTGTTGTCATTTCTCTGGCCTACCACCAGCTTTATGTTTGTAAATGCTTGTCCTTCCCCACCTACCCAAACCATGAAGGTCAGACATCTCTCAATGCCTTAGCCAAGCTAAGAGAGGTTCTGGTGTTGTCTTACTGCTGATTGGTTGTAATAAGGAGCTGACAGTCAATAGCTGGGGCAGAAAGTATGAGGGTGGAACTTCTGGGCAGGGGGAGTGACTTGGGAAGAAGAAGGCAGATCCAGGAAATTCAGAGGCAAACACAAAACAGAACAGAAGGGAGACCAGAGTAGAACAGGGAGGTAAAGAGCTAGACATGTGGCAGGACACAGTGCTAGGAAGTCGGGTTAAATTAAAAAGTAGCTGGGAGACGGCCCCAGTAAGAGGCCTAAGCTTTAAACTATATTGGAAGTCTCCACATCAATACTGAATCACTGGTGAGTCCAAGAAAGTCCCACAATGCAACCTAAAAAGGAAAGGATTTTATTATTATTATTATTGTTGTTGTTGTTGTTGTTGTTGTTATTTTGGCTCACTGTTTGAGAGCATAATCCTCTGCGAAGTCATGGTGGTGGTTCTAAGGCTGCTGGTCATACCGTGTCTACAAAGACAGACGCATGCTGGTGCTCAGCTTGCTCTCTACTTTGGTTCACATCCCAGCCCATGGAATGGTGCTGTGCATACTGAGGGTAGTTTGCCCCACCTCAGTTAACTGAATCTAGAAACCCCTTTACAGATGTGCCCTAGATTTGACTCGTAGATGACTCTAAGTTCTGTCCGGCTGACAACCCTTGTGATGCCTTGTGAAGATTTCGAAAGTTTACCAGTGAAAATTATCAGTGATCTGAAAAGGTATAAGCAAGCAGATGAGTCCCCTGTAAAGGGAAGTCAGGAACATAGAGGGTCAGAAAAATGGGTGGGAAAAATCAGTGTGAGAGAAATGGTAGAGAAATTTTGTGAGGAAATTGAGATTGGGGGGGGAGAATGTAGGAAATGAAAAATTTTTAAATTGTTTTTGATACTTTATTTACATTTCAAATGTTTTCCCCT
>CM052714.1:64647067-64699015 GCA_028551405.1 Uromys caudimaculatus
TTCCCTTCCTGACATTCCCCTATACTGGGGCATCTAACACCCTCAGGCCCAAGGGCCTCTCCTCCCCCTGTTGGCCAACAAGGCCCTCCTCTGCCACATATGTAGCCAGCACCATGGGTCCCTCCATGTGTATTCTTTGGGTGGTGGTCCAGTCTCCAGGAGCACCGGGGGGAAGGGGTCAGGCCAGTTGACACTGTTGCTCCCTCCATGGGGCTTCAAACTCCCTCAGCTCCTTCAGTCCCTTCTCCAGCTCCTTCAACTGGTATTCCATGCTTAGTCCAGCGGTTGCTGTGCATTGAATCTTGGGTATTCCGAACTTTTGGAATAATATCCACTTATTAGTGAGTACATACCATGTTTGTTCTTTTGTGACTGAGTTACCTCACTCAGGATGATAGTTTCAAGTTCTATCCATTTGCCTGCAAATGTCATGAAGTCATTGTTTTTAATAGCTGAGTAGTATTCTATTGTGTAAATGTACCACATTTTCTGTATCCATTCCACTGCTGAGGGACATCTGGGTTGTTTCTAGCTTCTGGCTATTATAAATAAGGCTGCTATGAACATAGTGGAGCATGTGTCCTTATTACATGTTGGAGCATCTTCTGGGTATATGCCCAGGAGTGGTATAGCTGGGTCCACAGGTAGTATTATGTCCATTTTTCTGAGGGTCCGCCAAACTGATTTCCAGAGTGGTTGTACCAGCTTGCAATCCCACCAACACTGGAGAAGTGTTCCTCTTTCTCTACATCCTCGCCAGCATCTGCTGTCTCCTGAGTTTTTGATCTTAGCCATTCTGACTGGTGTGAGGTGGAATCTCAGACTTGTTTTGATGACTAAGGATGTTGAAATTTTCTTTAGGTGCTTCTCAGCCCTATGAATTTCCTCAGTTGAGAATTCTCTGTTTAGCTCTGTTCTCCATTTTTTGATAGAATTATTTGGTTCTTTGGAGTCTAACTTCTTGAGTTCTTTGTATATATTGGATATTAGCCCTCTATCGGACATAGGATTGGTAAAGATTTTTTCCCAATCTGTTCGTTGCCATTTTGTCCTACTGACTGTGTCCTTTGCCTTACAAAAACTTTGCAATTTCATGAGGTCCCATTTGTCAATTCTTGATCTTAAACATAAGCCATTGGTGTTCTGTTCAGGAACTTTTCCCCTGTGCCCATATGGTCGAGACTTTCCCCCACTTTCTCTTCTATTAGATTCAGTGTATCTGGTTTTATGTGAAGGTCCTTGATCCACTTGGACTTGACCTTTGTACAAGGAGATAGGAATGGATCAATTTGCATTCTTCTACATGTTGACTGCCAGTTGAACCAGCACCATTTGTTGAAAATGCTGTCTTTTTTCCATGGGATGGTTTTAGCTCCTTTGTCAAAGATCAAGTGACCGTAGGTGTGTGGGTTCATTTCTGGACCTTCAATTCTATTTCACTGATCTACCTGCCTGTCACTGTACCAATACCATGCACTTTTTATCACTACTGCTCTGTAGTACAGCTTGAGATCAGGGATGCTGATTCCCCCAGAAGTTCTTTTATTGTTGAGAATAGTTTTTGCTATCATGTTTTTTTTGTTATTCCAAATGAATTTGAAAATTGCTATTTCTAAGTCTAACGAAAATTTTAGTGAGTCAAAAACAAAAACAAAAACAAAAAAAAACAAGAGAAGAGTATCCAACACTGAAGACAAAGTTGTAAGAATACCACGTTGCTATGCCAGTAAAGAAAGTAAGCAGGAATGTGAACAACTTTAGAATCTGACTAAACTTCCTAATGACCCTCAGAATCCAAAGACAGAAGACGGCTCTAAAATAAAGGTATACGAATCCATCCAGTTAAATAATAGCAGAAAATATCCTAGATGGCTACTCTACACAAGAGGCATTCTACCTGTGGAACGGCCCAGTTTGGTGGTTCCACTGTACCCTTGCTTCCAATATTCAGCTCAGAGGAATGAAATGATGACCTTTGGGGGAGCTGCGTGGGACTGGAGAATAAATAAGTCAGACATGCAAGACAAACACGGGTTTTCTCTTAATGGCATGTCTAGATTTAAGGGGTGTGCGTGTGTGTGTGTGTGTGTGTGTGTGTGTGTGTGTGTGTGTGTGTAGGAACAAGATGGAGAGCAAGAAAGAGTGAGCACCCGAGGGGACCTGGGGAAGTAGAAAGGGGACTGGGAAGGGAGGACACTTTAAAGTAGAGTGAAGCGGGAACAGATTAGCATAATGGAACATGTGTGCCATGAAGGCAGGAAGGACTATTCATTGGGCAGGAAGTCGGACATGAAAGGGCAATAGGGCAAATAAGAACAATGCATGATAAATATGTATGAAAATGTCACATTGAAGCTCATTATTTGTATACTAACCGAAATTTAGAAAAAAAAATAGAAACATAATGTCTGTCATACTAATGGAAACACAAGTCCTGTGAATCATAAAACCATGCTAGAGCTGAATGGATGAAACTAGAGCCATACGAGACACATATCAAAGGGCTGGGGTTCCTCATTTAGGAGAATGCTCCCAGTCTCACAGTGGGCTGTGTCTGCTTCAGTCCTCGTGAGGAGGACTTTTCTCTGAGCAGAGAAAGCTGGTCAGCTGAGAAGACAACTGAAGGGTTGGTTATATGATATCTCTGTTATAAAACCACTCAATATGTCCGAGACAAAGCTGCATTGGGAATATTTAATCTCTAAAAAGCAGTTACCCCTATTTTCTATGCAGTGCTGCTCTTCCGGAAATCTGCCGGAAGAGAGAGGGTTGATGTTCTCCGAAAATGAGCCAGAGATACAGCTGCAATTTGACTCTCAGATAGCTTCACGGAGCTTTCAAGAAGCTTGTTCAACTGATATTTTTTTCTCATGTGTCCAGTGATTTTGAGCAATATTGACTGTTGCATGGTCCGAATGTAAGAAGCCCTGTTCGATGACTCCAGCAGGTGGCGCTGTCTTAAAAGGTTGTGGATGCCTTAGAAGGTAGGGTCTAGCTGACAGAAAGGTGGTTTTGGGTAGGCCGAGGTTAAAAGCCTATAAGAATTATCAAATGTGAGTTTTTTCTATCAAATACTGTAAAACTTGTTTCTAAGACGAGGAACTAAAATTTTTTTATCTCCTCCACCCTGGTAAGACTTTTTATGCAATTTTTTTTTTTGCATAAACATTTCACATACATTTTGGAAATTTGATGGCCTGGATCAGTGACCTTTTTTCCCTTGAAACAGTGACCTTAGTAAGACTGAGGTTGCATACTAGCCAATGAGGAAGAAACACAGCTACCACCTGAGTTAGAATAAAAGCCAAATGTATTTCTTGTCTCAGAGCGTTCACACCTTCCCAGCATACTTTGTTGACCAACAGTATAGTTTGCCTTGTCTAGACACTTAGTTAGAATGTGTTTGTTTGTTTTGTGACCCCAACCTAATTCTACCATTGCCCAGTCCAGTTTTTTTTTTTTTTTTTTTTTTTTTTCGAGACAGGGTTTCTCTGTGTAGCCCTGGCTGTCCTGGAACTCACTCTGTAGACCAGGCTGGCCTCGAACTCAGAAATCCACCTGCCTCTGCCTCCCAAGTGCTGGGATTAAAGGCGTGTGCCACCACTGCCCGGCTCTAGTCCAGCTTCTTTTAAAACTCATTTGTTTGTTTGTTTTGTTTCAGACCCAGGACAAATGGCTGCCAGGTTCTCCCGGCATCCCTCACTCTCTCCCTGTTACAGGGTATGGCTGGCATACTTCCCCCTATGCTAAACTTTCCAGCCAAGGAGCTGGGCTGCCCTTCCCCCAGAGGCTCTTCCCTATATAATCCAGACATTTTAGTTACTCACCCACCTCTTTTGTACCTTTGAACTCCTTGCTGCTGCACCTGGTTCTCCTCTCTCTTTCCCTCTCCCTTTCACACGTAGTTCAGGATCATGACGGTGTGTCTGTGTCTGGCTATGCTCTCCCGTACATCTATAATAAATGTTCTCCACCATACATAGGAGCAGTCGTATCCTTTCCCTTCCTTATTCATTCATTTATTTATTTATTTTCATTCCGTTTGTTTGTTTGTTTGTTTGTATGTGCGTGTCTATGTACCCATTCATGTGCAGTCAGAGGACACCTTTCAGGAGTTGGTTGCATCAGGTCTCTCCTGATTTTGCTTCCATGTTGCATACTCTATGCTGATTGGCCAACAAGTTGCTACACAGTCCTCCTGTCCCGACTCTCTCCTTGCAGTTGGAGCACTGGGATTAGAGGCGCAAGCTTCCATATCTGGCTTTTTTATGTTGGTATCAGGGATTAAACTCAAATTGTCAGGCTCACACACATTGCTGGATGTGCCACCTCCATGCCTCCTAGCCCCGTCATTTTTCCTGTCTCTGCCTCCACAAGGATGAGCATGGGGGTCAGCCATATGGTGGACAAGCAGCCACATGGCAGGGAGGGAAGCTTGAGAGAAAGAGTGAAAAAGCTTGAGGTACCAGTGAGGCACTCAAGGCTCTGACTAGTGTCAGAAAGGAAAAGAAGAAAGAAAGCAGAAGAGAAGAAAGAACAAGAGTTATCCCTTTCTGAGTCTCAGAATGAAAGATAGAGCCAACCCCATGGTGGTTCTGTAGGAACTGTACCAAGGAACTGCACTGCATCCTGGAGAGGAAAAATACTTGATCTCATTAAAGAGATAATTATTCTTCCCATCTCCTCATCTCATGGCTTACTGTGAACCTGCCTTCCCGAAGGCGATTCCTTGGCTGGGTGAGTGACTGGCCCAATGGGGTAAACCCTTAGAAAGGAAACAGAGGCATGTCTTCACCTGGAGGTAAATGCCAATCCTGACTGAAAAGCTTCCCTGACACCATCCAAAGAAGTAACTCTAAAATCACTTAGAAAATGGGGGAGTAGATATAACCCATTTCTACCACGAAAACCTATGATCCAATTCCAAAGCTGTTCACAAGAAGGGATTAATGTCTGGACTAGAGTTTTAGTTTCTACCCTTACAAACACTCCCAACTCCCTTTGCTTTAACAGTCAGTGGTCAGAAATTCCTCTGCCCAGGCTGCCATAACTTAATGTAAAGACCGGGAGCTTACACAAAGTACGGGTGCTGGAGGTCAAAGCTGGATGGATTCCAAGCAATCAGACCCAGTCACAGGCAGTCTCACTTTTTTCTCCCAAGACTAGCTTAGTATGATGTCTCAGTTTGGGTTTCTATTTCTGTGAAGAGATGCCATGACCACAGAAACTCTTATAAAGGAACAGATTTAACTGGGACTGGCTCACAGTTCAGAGGTTTAGTTCATTATCATCGTGGCTGGAAGCATGGCGGCACGCAAGCAGACACGGCGCTGAGAAATAGTTTACGAGTTCTACGTCTGGAGCAGCAGGCAGCAGGAAGAGAGAGTGTCACTGGGCCTGGCTTGAGCTCTGAGACCTCAAAGCCCACCTCCAGTGGCACACTTTCTCCAACAAAGACACACTCACTCTAACAAGGCCACACCTACCCCAACAAGGCCACACCTCCTAATAGTGCCACTCCCTATGAGCCCATGGGGGCCATTTTCATTCAAACCATCCCATGTGGGCAAGAAGATAAAGAAGTTCTCTGATGTCTTTTCTTTTCAGAAGACGTCAGTCCAACTGAATTCGTACTCTACCATATGACTTCATTTAACTTTACCATTTAGCAGTCATCCTGGGTGTTAGAACTTCAATATATAAATTGGAGGCAGGAAAATAACAGTTCCATCCATAACAGAGGATCTTTAAAATGCTACCATTGGGTCAAGCTTATTCCCTGTTTAAGCCTACCCCCATTATTATTATTATTCTGAGATGACTCCAAACTTCTGATTAACATACAAAGGTCCACTTTATCTAGTCTTGTTCTGTACCACAAGTCTAGGGGCCATGGTTCTCATCAGTACAATAAAAATGTTGATGGCAGAGGCTGTCACCAGTTCCAACTTGAGAGTTCTGGTAAATAGGAAGGTGCCTGTTATGTCTCCTGCAGAGTTTAATGAACTATTTCTCCAAAGACTGGATCAGATGTCCAGGCTGACACACACACACGCACACACACGCACCCACACACACACACACACACACACATACACTCACACACACACACACGCACACACACACGCGTACACGCACACTCATGCGCACATACGCACACACGCACACAAATGTGCACACACACGTGCGCGCACACACGTGCGCGCGCACACACGCGCACACACTTGCGCACGCACACACGCGCACACATGCACACACACGTGTGCACACACATACACACACACGTACACACATGCGCACACACACACACACACATACACTCACACACACGTACACACATGCGCACACACACGTGTGCGCGCACACACACATGCACGCATACACACGCACACGCACACACACACGTGCACACACACACACACACACACACAAAAGGCGCAGAAGAATCTATTACATAACTGAGGCCATTGGCAACAGCAGGCCAGGCCTCCCAGGCAGGAAACTGGCTGGGTCTTTACTGTGGCCAAGAGGTGGGACTAGCAGGCTGTTATAATTTGGATCTTGAGTAGCCCCCAAAGCCCAGTGTACAGAAGGCTCCGTCCCATCCTTGACCACACTAGGAGGCTGTGGAAACAATAGGTGGTGCCCAGTAGAAGGAGGTTAGCTCATTGAAAATGTACGCTTGGAGGTGGTATTGGGACCTGCCTCCGCTATTGCTTTACTGCCTTATTTCCCCCGTGCAGTGGGGTGGTCCTTTACTACATGCTTCTGCCATGCTGTGCTATGCTGCACATCAGACTACAAAGCCAAGGGAGCAATGGCTGAGCCTGCTGCAGCTGTGAACCACAGCAAAGCTTCCTCCTTACGTTATCTTCAGGTTTTGTCACAGTGATGGCAAACTAACATATAGTGAGAAGCTTATGTGGCTTGTAGAGTCTACGAGCATCACAAAAGTAGGAAACAAGGGGAAAGGGTATGGCTTTAAAACTCTCAGCAGTCAAATTTTAAAAATGGAGTCAGGTTTCTTATTGATTACCTGCTGTTCCTTTTTTTTTTTTTTTTTTTTGGTTTTTCGAGACAGGGTTTCTCTGTGTAGCTCTGGCTGTGTAGCCTGGAACTCACTCTGTAGACCAGGCTGGCCTCGAACTCAGAAATCCACCTACCTCTGCCTCCCAAGTGCTGAGATTAAAGGCGTGTGCCACTACCACGGCCTGGCTTGTTGTTGTTCTTATCATGATAAAATATATAATAAAAGCAACTTAAGGTGGCTATTTTTAGTTCTCAGCATCTGATAGTGGAGACATCATGGAGGGCAGGAGCTTGAGGCAGTGGGTCACATTGCATCTGCAGTCAGGAAGCCAAGAGATGGATGCTGATGCTCGGCTTGCTTGCTGATATTCAGCTTGCTTGCTTCTTTTCGTTCAGCTCAGGATTCCAGGATATGAAATGGTGTTCCCCACATTTAGGAACAGTTTTCCTACGTCAGTAAGCTTTCCCAACAGATACATTCAGAGGTTTGTTTCCATAGTCATTCTAAAGTCCATCAAAATTACAGTCTAAATTAGCCCTCTCACTGTCCAATCTTGTTTGTCAAGAGATCTTGACTAATTTTGCCCCTTTGTTCTTTTGTACAATTTTAAGGATCAACATGTTAAGGTCTATAACAAGCCATTTTTAGATATGTTCTTATCTTACGTGTGTGGAGATCAGAGGACAACTTGGAGGATCTGGTTTTCTTCTTCCAGTATGTGGGGCTGGAAAGTCAAACAGGTTGTTAGGTTTGATGGCAGATACCTTTATCTGGTACGCCATATTCCTGGCCTCTTGTAATATTTTTAGTAGTATATTATTTTATAATAGAGAGCCATTAAAAATAGTACATGCTAAAATAGACAGCGTGACACACAACTCCAGGGAGGAGCTGGCAGGGAAATAGCACAGAGGTGCCAGACCTGCACCTCAGACCTTTCAACTGATTGCAGAATGAACTGGATCTGCTGCCTCAGCTGAGGCTGACAGGGCAGGCCATGTCAGGCCTGAAGCCTTACAGGTCCACCGCAGGGGGCATTCTTGTCTGCAACAGCTGGTGGTACAGAATGATGCCAGGCCTCTGTATCTGGACTCACAGAGCACTCAGAGTTGCCTGTGGGGGTTGCTGGTCTCCTTTTTCTCCTTTTCACAGATGCCCATGGCTCCATGACTGCTGAATGGAGTCCAGTGGGTACCTGTGGTGATTAGGTTTAAGGTTAACATGGGCCTTAGTTATGGCTTAAGTCCAGGCTGTACTGGATTGGGGAATCTGATATCTCTAGGATATTGAGTCTTTATATCCAAGGATAGCTTATTATCTAGCTTAACCTTGTTTATTCTTTAATACAAAAAAGGAAAAAGAAAATAAAAATAATTTTTTCCATTCAGGACTTTTTTTATCAGAATGGCATGTCTGTGGAGATCAGAGGACAGTTTTGGGGAATTTGTTCTCTCCATCTACCATGTGAGTTTCAGACATTGAATTTGGGTGGTCAGACTTGGGGACAAGCCTTTATCTGCTGAGCCATCTCACTAGCTCCCAAACTCAAAACAAGTCTTTTAAATGCTTCATGGCTTTCTAAAAGTTTCAGATTTAAAGCACTTTATATTTCAAATTTGATAATTATGGATACTTAACTGATAAATTCTGATAAAAAGGTTTATTTATAGACATGTTACATTTTCATCATATTTGTAAAGTCCTTGTATATGAAACTACATTTTCAGTGAATTTTTACGTTGAAATTTGGTTTTGGTGACCTTTTGAAATTCTATTACTTAGAGATTTGCTTGACTTTGCTACGTAAGGATTCTTACCAGGTACAGCACAAAGGCAGTTCAGTTTCTTCCAAGTCAGTGTTGACACCCAGTTCACTCTCTGGGCCTGCAGCTCTCTAGTGGTGCACAGAAGGCATGGCGTTGGCCTGAATCTGGTCTTATTTGTAGTCTCAGGGATGGTGTGGCTTGCTCTATTGTGAGGGCTATGTCCTTCTTGCATTTTACATCTAGGTTAACATTTTAGGTTAGGATGTTGTAGAAAACTAGATTTCTAATTTTCTGGGTATTTTAATCTTGATCATATGAAAATATGCTTATAAAGTTTTAAGTATTAGACACAGCACATATTCCTCAGATTAATCTCAACTTGGATATGGTGCAATTTTATTCATGTATCTGATACAATAAAATATAAAACTTTTTTGCATTTGTGTGTGTGTGTGAGAGAGAGAGAGAGAGAGAGAGAGAGAGAGAGAGAGAGAGAGAGAATCAGAGACAGAGACAGAGACAGAGAAATAGAATACATGCATAAGTACATGGCATGTCTGTGGAGATCAGAGGACAGTTTTGGGGAATTTGTTCTCTCCATCTACCATGTGGGTTTCAGACATTGAATTTGGGTGGTCAGACTTGGGGACAAGCCTTTATCTGCTGAGCCATCTCACTAGCTCCCAAACTCAAAACAAGTCTTTTAAATGCTTTATGGCTTTCTAAAAGTTTCAGATTTAAAGCACTTTATATTTCAAATTTGATAATTATAGATACTTAACTGATAAATTCTATGCTGTTATCACATTGTACATAAATGATATTTATTCTAGAAATATGACATTTTACATTTTAAAGTCAGAGTAAAACAGAGAAATGAATTATGCATCTATCCACCTACTCATTATGAAAACTCTCAGTCAGCTGACTAGAGGGAATATAATCGGATAAATGCCTTGTGTGAGGAGCCCCAAGCACAGCTGACATTTGGCACAGAAATGCTGAGTGTCTTCCTTAGACTAGAGTGTCTACTAATGAGTGTCTGCTCTTAGCTCTTCTGTAAACTGTGGCCCCTGAAGTTCTAGCCAAGGAAATTAGGCAAGAAAAGAAAAGCTTGGGAACACTGCAGAGAACTAAGAAAACACTGCCTCAAATGTTAAATATGGAAGAGATTTGCAAACTCAGGAAGAATGTTTATCAAGTGTAGCCCAGTTTTGCTAGATGAACAGCTCCTGAGGTAGGGGCGTGTAGAAGAAACAAGGAAATTAGAGCAGTGTGTGTGAGCCCAGAGATAACCGATGCTCAGGGCCTTGGCTGGAGAAGCTGCCTTCTGCAGTGGGCAGCAGCTAATGTAGAGACTCACACCTGGCCAAAGTGCTGAGAATAAGGGAGTGTTGAGAGCTCAGCCCTGAACAGGAGTCACCTCCTTGGGCTCAGGAAACACGCTGGGAAAAAGGGCAGGAAGAATGTAAGAGCCAGAGGGTGGGAAGATGGCTACGAGATTCAGTGTTTGAGACGTGATGTGGCTGTTATACTCACGAATGCACAGCTGTTATGGGTACATGTCCAAGACCTCCACAAGATGGGGCCCATCCACATGCCATTATGGATGGCTATCTCCCAAGGAGCTGTTGGCAGCCAATGGTTGCTGGAGTGTTGAGGGTACCATTTTCTTCAGTGGTGTGGCCACTGGTAAATTACTAATACGCTACACCCATGCTTGTGTAAGCACCCCTTACTAAACTTAGGTGGGGGCCTGAGTAGATGGTACAGTGAGTACATCACTTGCTGCACAAGAGTGACTATTGGGAGTTCAGATCTCCAGAGTCCATTAAAAGCCATGTAAATGCCAAGCAGGTATTGTGGCTCACTTTATAATTTCAGCACCCAAGAGACATAGACAGGGTTCCCTGGGGCAAGCTAGCTAGCTAGGACAACTAAACCAGCAAGTTCTAGGTTCAAGAGAGAGACTCAGCCTCAATATGTAAGGCGAACAGCTAAGGAAGGCACCTGATAGCAAGCTCCCTTCTCTACATGCATGTACTTACATATGTGGACGTACCCATTCATGTGTGCATCCCATACACATGAAAACATGCATAGATACACAATGGGACAATATGTACTCATATGTAAAAAAATTAAAAATTACCTTTTTGATATTAAAAAGAAAAACACAAAAGCAGTAGGGAGACATATTAAGAAGAATAAGATGTTCAGAGGGAGTGGAAAGAGGGTGAGAGAGCAATGGGCAAACAGGACAAAAATACATATATTTGTGTCTAATTTGTGTCAAATAATGAATAAACTTGTTTTTAAAAATACCATATACACTAGGCATGCCTGTGTGGAAACTATAAGAACTCAGCTGTAGGGAAGAGCAATTTTCTTCATGGCTCATAGAAGCTCACCTGGACAAAGGATATTTGAATGCTTGGTCCCCAGTTGGTGGACCTGTTTGAGAAGGATTAGGAGGGTGTGGCCTTGTTGGAGGAGGTGGTTTCTCAGGTTCATGCCAGCCTCCCTATCTTCTTCTTCTTCCCTCTTTGCTATGGATCAGGATGTGAGCTTTTAGCTGCTGCCACCACACCTGTCTTGTCATGATGATCTCAAACCCTCCTGAAACTGAAAGTAAGTCCCCAAGTGGATGTTTTCTTTTATAAACTGCCTTGGTCATGATGTTTCTTCACAGCAATAGAAGAGTAACTAAGCCACTAACAAACTCATATACCAAATATTAACATCTCAAACACATGGTTACTATAAAAAAATCAATGATTTGCACATAGTTTTTTTTAATAGTTGTTAAAATCTGCATGTGTTTTATTGTTATATAACTTCACAGTGCAGGTTGACTGCATTTCAGGTGTCCCATAGCATCTGTGGTGAGTGGCTGCAGTCTTGGGTACCACAGATGTAGTGAAATGTCACAGTGTTTCTGAATAGATGAAAATAGGAATCAAAATCAGGTTTCTCAGGGGTTGGAGAGACAGTTTAATGGTAAAGAACATGTACTGCTTTGCAGAGGACCAGGATTCTGTTCCCAGCACCCATATGGTGGTTCAAGCATCTAAACCTCTAGTTCCAGGGGATCTGATGCCTTCTTTTAACCTCTGCAAGCACCAAGCACACACATGGTACACATGCATGCATTCAGCAAAACATACATATAACATAAATAAAACTAAAACAAAACAAAACAACAACAAAACCAAAAACAAACAAACAAACAAACAAACAAACAAACCAAAACTCACACACGAAACAAAACCCAAACAACAAACATCTCAGGTGAACGTGACAGCACAGCATATGTACTAGCACCTGACAGGCTGAAGCAGGAGAATTATGGAGTCCATGACAACTGGAGATGCACAGTGAGTCTGAAGCCAGCCTGAGATGTATGAGATGACATATGTTACATGAGTCATATAACATAACCTTGTCTCAGAAAACCATCATCTCTACCATCACCAATAAGACAAAACAAAACAGTATGCCAAAGTTATCTCTGGAGAAGAACGGTATTTTTGTTTTTGATTTTTAAGTTTCTAGTTTGCTTTGGGTGGACATATCTATAAAATGAAATAAAAAAATACTAAAAATGAAATAAACATGAAGAAATTAAACCCTTTCCACAGCCCACAAAGTATTGATCTACTGAACTCACTACAGATGTCTTAGTTAATGCAACTCTATAAATATTTTAAGTGTGAACTAAAAATTTTTTAAATGAAATGCAAAATGAAAGCTTAATTTTTATAACACCAGCTGCAACAACAACAACAACAAAATTCCACACTGTTCCTTTAAATTTATTTACTTACCTTGCTGTTGGGCCAGGTCCCCTCCACAGGAACTAGACTATGGTGGGGCTCAGTTGACTACTAGCTTATATTGAGTTGAACTAGTACACTTCTGCTTTGAGGATCGGAATCCCAAGACAGGTTGTGGGTGGAACCTCTGCCTGGAAATGAGGACAGTACAGTCCATCATTTGTCAAAAGTGCAGACTCTACTGACACATTCTCCAGCATCCCTCAGAGTCTGAGATAGTCTAATTATTGTTGTTTTCTGTGCTTTAGAGTAACTTGATATCTCTTCTCTCTTTGGGGAGGGGGGGTACAAACTTTATGAAAACAGATTTTCAATGGTTTCTTTCCAAATAAAATCCTAGCTGAGTCTGAATCTAAGTTGCATTTAATGAAAGGTTTAAATACATTAGAAGCAGAATGATGGAGCCGGGAAGTTGAGTGTCTGAGTGATGCTGAGCCATGGTACTTCCACAAGACACAGGATCCATATTCCAGAGGGCTGTGCTCATTCATTGTGCGATAACCCACTGTAGACCGTTTCTGGTGTGTAATCTGTGTATCACATAGTCACCTTTGACCCCTCTCCTGAATCAGCTTGCTCATATATGTATACCCTTGTAAGAGAATTTAACCCTTTAGAGGCATTACGCAGATCAAAATTCAAAATTTACAAATGTACATAAATGAAGAGATGCCCTGCTCCTTTAAAACAACTCCATAAGAAAGTATTTTCCAAAGTCAGCTCACAGTAGCTGCTACAGCTGTAGGTCAAGGAGGCATGACAGCAGAACTTAGAAGCATTACCTATATACTACTGCCTATTTCACAGGCATGAAAATGCAAGGTTGAATGGGTCATGGGGTATTGCTCCACAGTTTCAGGAAGCAAATGAGACCAAGGAAAGTCTGTTAAGAAATGTTGCAGCCACGGAATACACCCTACCCACCATAGGACCTATGAGTCCTGCAGTCAGTAAAGTCGGAAGCCAGGAGGTTACCCAAGCCTTTCGGAAGCCAGCTGATTACTTGATGAGCTCTAGACACTGAGCTGCAGTGTTTGGTGTTTTTCCTGCTTGGTTTTGGTTTTGCTTTGGGATGATTGTTCCTTGCTGTACCCCAGTGCTTCCATTTTAGAATGAGAACATTTACTCTGGCCATTATATGTTGAAAGTATGTAACTTGGTTTTGATTTCATAGGAGCCCACAGTTAAGATACTATTGATTTATAAAGTTTTGGGACCATTAATGACTATAGGAACTTTTGGTTTGTAATAGAATGCATTTTACATTATAATACATTGTCATATAATACATTTATATTGTCATGAGCCTTTGGGGACAAGAGGTAGAATTTGTGGCTTAAAGATGATGTATTTGTGTGTCAGGATGAGAAAAAGTAGAATTGTGGTGGTTGGTGTTATCAACTTGACAATCTAGAGTCATATGGAAGATAGTCTTCGAGGCTGGCCTGTGAGAATTATCTTGATTCCATTAATTGAGGTGAGAAGGCTCTCTTACTGTAGATGGCTACTACATCCTTGCCTGAGATCATGAACAGTGTGAGTGAGAAAGGAGCTGACCATCAGCATGCATCCCAGCTCCTGCAGCCTTGTCTTCCCCGCTCTGATGGACTGTACCTTTGAACTGTGAGCCAAAATAATTCCTTTCTTCCTTAAATTGCTTTTGTCAGAGTATTTTATCACAGCTAAAGGAAAAGAAGCTGCGACGGTCAGATAAGTTTTTCCTCATTCTTTCTTGAACCACACATCTCTTTTGAGAATCAATTATCACTTGTTTAACTAGCTTCCCACTGCAGCCTTTTACAGTTGTAGAAAATGTTGTAAACCATGTCTTTAGAGCATTATCATCTGTCTCTGTATTAATCTATCTGCAGGATAATTTCCCAGAAGTAGACTTCCTCAGTCCTGTGTAACTTGGGAGTTCATCCAGACTCCCCCCAGGGCAGTGTGTTACCTATAATCTCACCAACAGGGCGTTGTCCTTCTTTCTCTTAGCTAGTATAAATGTAAAATAGTGCCCTAGTTCTGCCTTGCACTTTGTCCCGGGTGGGGCTCAGTACCTTTTTAAGTCTCTGGTTCATTTGACCTTGTTCGTCAGGGAACTATTTCCCTATATCAACATTTCTATATTTTTTTTACTGCTTCCCAAGAATTTATGAGGTCTCTTTTGAAAAAGCTGCAGAACAGGAGGAGGGCTTTCTATACTGGAAGCACAAACAACCCTTGCCTGGCTTTGCTTTCTCCTTCAGGGTTGGGGAACGAACCCAGGATGGTGTGCACAAGCTCCATTCTCAGCCCCCAGAACTTTCCTGGATAATCCATAGCAGGGTTTTGCCCCCTCTTCCACTGAATCTCTCTAGGAAGCTGAACTCACAAGGACCATATCTGTTTTACATAGTTGTTCAAAATTCTGTACTGTGCTTGGCTCTCATAGAACATGCACCAGTAAGATTTTTTTCCTCTTTTGCCTTGGTATATTTCATTTTATTTTTAAGTAATTGCGGCTTTGATTAGAGCCTTGGATGCCTTCAAGAAAGATGAGACTGGAAAGGTGGTGAGAGGGAGGGAGCTCAGTGGTTTTCTTTTTTTTTTTTTTCCTCCTGAGTCTGTTGGACCATTGGCTAATGTGGGAGAACCCAAAGCTATGTCCCATCACAGTACAGTTTATGAACTATTTCTGGGGAGTTAAGGTCACTGACTTATCACTATGCAGAGAGGCTAGGACAGGAAGATCATGAGACATAGAAAGTGTCTCTAAACCCTGAGGGTTGGGAGTGTAGCCCAGTTAAAAAAATGCAGACCTAGAAAGTGCCAAGGCCCGGGTTCTTTCCCTAGTAATCTGCAAATTTGTGTCCTGCTCTTTAGTGGTTTGATCCAGTTAAATACTATATGGGACTTTTATTTTTCTCACTCTTTGCTGTATAAGCAAAATATTAATTTTTTATTAATTCTTTTTAAAATTAAAACTTTTTCATATAAATCTTTAATGAATATAGAGGCATATAATACAGAGACAGAATATATCTGTCTGATGTAGTCTGACTCGGGCTTTTGGTAATTTACTTTAGACAGGAGTATGAGTTCTAAGGACAACCTACATGCTTTCTAAATTAGATAAAAATGAACTAACAAAGTAAAAATAAGCAAATAAAGTTTTAAAATTAATTAAATGTGGAGCCAGGACAAGGGGAAAAAATCATTATTTTTGATTTGCATTTTTCAGGTTCATTTCTTTTTGATAAAATGTTTACTGCTTAGTTGGGCAAGGTCTCCCTTGCATCTCAACAGCTAGTTGGAAAGAACTCGATAGATAAACACCTAAAACCCATTTCAAGAGTGGCATTTTAACTCAAGGTGCACGGCCATCGAAGTATGCTCTGGATCCCTGCTAACCTCCGTGCTGTTTTTGTGAGAGGTGTTGAGGAGCCCTGGGAGATCTCAAGGCTGAGAGAAAGAGATCACTCTGAAGAACCCCCTCAGATGTGCGAGCAAGCAGTCCAAGGTATTTTCTGAAGGTGCCTCAAAAAGCACAGACCCCTACCCTGCCCATCCACCCAGAACTGAAGTTTCTAAGCTAGACAATTAGAAAAATGTTCTCTCAGCAGAACACACTGAAAATTTATGCAAGACATGTCCAGTCAGTAGGTCAAAGAGTCCACTAGCTGAGACAAAGAGGATTGCCACAAGCCCAAGCCTGGGATACGTAGTGAGCTTCTAACTAACAAAAGTAAAAAATAAATACATAAATTGAGGCATTCAATGAAGGCTCCAGTTAAGTTGCTTCAGAGTTTGGAGGTAGATGAACTTGCGGATGCAGGGTGTTTATGGTCTTACCAGAAGATGGGGTCTTACCAGAAGATGGGATGGTGGCTTTTTATTTATGTCAAGGCAGCTATAACGCTGATATCTTTATAAACAAACAAAAGCACTAGGGAAGTATAAGGAAGAGGTCTGAGTTAATATCCTTGAATTAAAGGTTGCTTCACCTAACCGTGCAGCAGTGTCGTGTGGTAGGTACTTGGTAAACATTTGCTGAACTCATTTATGAAGAAACATTGTCTTTCCCTGTGGACAGCACACCTGGCCTCATTTCCTCAGATGACATAAGGGAAATACCTATAAAAATACTCCATAAATAATTTCACATCTTCTTGGACTTGACAGAGAGAACAAAGGGTATACAGACACCCCCCCCCCCAACTCCCCCAGCCAGTGGTCTCAAAAGCAGCTAAAGGGAAGCAGTTGAGAGAAAGACCTGGGTAGACTTGGAATCTGGGGAAATGTGGCTTCCTGCGGGGCTGGCCACCATCACTTTTTTCCTTCCTTTTAAAAATTAATTCCTTAGTGAAATTAAGCTTTAATTAACAATATATGTACACTTAAGGTGTATAAGGTGCTGTTTAGAGGTAGGTATACATTGTGAGGTGATTAAATGGAACTATGGTTGATTTAGATGTGTCTGGATGTGTGTGTGTGTGTGTGTGTGTGTGTGTATGTGTGTGTTCTCACCATGCTGTGGAATTCTCCTTCTGTATCTCTGAGACTGCTTATCCTTTGAGGACATCTCCTTATACTCTTCCATCTTCTCTCCCACCTTGACTCTCAGCTCCACTCACCCAGACTCTCTTCCTCCCTTCTCCCCTCCCTCCCTCCCTCCCTCCCGCTCTCTCTCTCTCTCTCTCTCTCTCTCTCTCTCTCTCTCTCTCTCTCTCTCTCTCTCTCTGTTTTTTGACAATGCTGGGGATTGAACCTGCAGCATCACGCATGTGAAGCAAACAAGTTCTATCGCTGAACTCCAGCCCCAGACCTTCATTCTTTACTTTTGAAGTCACATGTTTTTGTTTTACATTGAATTAGGAATATACCCATATGTATTCCTGGGTAGAAATACGAAGAGACAGCCAGCAGAGAGAAATGCTGTGCTTCTGCTGTTGATGGTGCTTCTGTTTGGTAGTTGTCAGAGTGTAGCAGGCCTGAAGGTCACTGAAGAACCTCCCTCATCAGCAACAGTTCACAAAACTGGAAGCCGAAACTCCAGGATTGGGTTGTTGGTAAAAAAAAAAAAAAAAAAAAAAGAATGGGATCTGAGTCTGAGAGAGCCCTGAATTCTGAACTGACTGGGAGACCACCAGCTGACAATTTAGCTGAGCTTGCCAGGCACATGGGCAGGAAAACGCCACTCAGGAAAACAGTCTATTTCAAAGAATAAGGAGTACAAAGCCCACCTAAAAGTGTGTGTTTGCACAATGGCCCCACACGTCTGTGTTCCCACTGTGGCTTCTTCCTTACAGGTCCCTCTGGCCACTGCCCACCCTCATCCTTGAGAAGGTTTTGCGTTTCTCTGTTGTAGAGCTCACTGTTATCTACCCTGGGCTCTGTAGGGCTTCAGGCAAGTCCAAGAGGATACTATAACTTTGTACACTACTAAAGGAAAGTATACTAACTTGTAAACTGTCTGGGGCAGTGCCAGCACATAATAGATTTGATTGACATTTTTTGTTATTGTTGTAAATATTAGTAGAAGTACTAATAGTAATTGGACACTTAGATATCAAGTTTCTTTATTCTATAATTTAATACACTTAGTAGATAATTGTATAGATACATTTTTGCATATGTGTTTTATTATTTTCTCAGATTGTATTTGTTGACTGTACATATTTGAAATATTTATTATCTATTTTCTTTTCTTTTACATTTCCAAACATGTATTTGTTTACTTTGTGTGTCGGGGAGGGTGTGCACTTGTTCCCTGTGTATGAGAAGGTCAAAGGGCATTGTGTAGGCGTCGTTCTCTCTATCCCTCGTACCAGTCCCAGGGATTGAGCCCAGGGATTGGTCTCCAGGTTTGCTTGTCAGCGTTTTTACCTGCTGGCAATCTTTCCAGCCCTTATGATCTACTTTCCAAAGTGTATCCCAGAAAATATTTACGAATGAACTTTTAAATCGATCTTAAAAAGAATTTCTGGTCACCAAGTCCTCTTCAGCACTAAGGGTCGCCATTTAAAGGTCTCAGTGGGAAGTCATTACCATTTTCTTATTATCTTTTGATTTGTTTATAGCTCTGGGGATGAATTCAGGGCCCCTCCCATGCTGCTCAGCCCTCTGCCACAGCCCAGTTCTCACTGCCTTAAACTAGAAGGGGAGACAAGAGATCTCTCAAGTTTATACTTACTTGCATCCAATCTTGGGTGTGTCCTGTTCTTTTTCGGGAATGAAATTAAATCTAAAGTAGATGTAACCATTTATATTTAGTACGTTTTATATATTCTATATTCATGTGATTTAAAATATTATTCTTAATATTGTAGCTTGTGTTTATGAGATATATCTACATTGTATTTGTATCTACGTATTCATCATAAGTACATCTACATTTTCAATACAGCCTTCTTCTTCTGTTGTCTTCTACTCTTGCTGGGGTGATTTGGCTCTTCTGCAGCTACTGCCTGGGAGGTTCCATATTCTGCTTCTCTTCTTTCCCAGGCGACCTTCTGAGTTAGTGAAGTGTCTCCTCAGGCATCCTTCCTGCCTTCTCACACAGCACACAGACCTGCCAGTGCTTTCCTTTCTATCCCTGAGACCTCTCTCCACTTAAAAACTCCCTTTAGATGACCTGCCATGTTTGACTGGGAAGTGCCCCACAGGCTCCTGGACTTGGGCATTGCCCCTACTTAGTGGTACTGACTTGGGGGATGGTAGAGACCCTGTGGCCTAGAGCCTGGCTAGGGGATGACGTAACTACCAGGCTTGGGCCTTGAGAGCTCCAGGCTGGTCCTCTTCCCCAGATCACCTCCTTCTGGTCAATTGCAAGACAAGGAACCTCCTCTCAACACCTGTGTCTGCCACTATGCACTCTGCCACGCCTTTCCCACCATTACAGACATAAACAGACCTCAGGGTTTCCTCCCTGAAATTGCAGGTATTTTTTATAATAACAACAAATAAATAAATAAATAAATAAATAAATAACCCACCCCTCACCCACCCTCATCCCCACTACCCCTAAAAAAGTCAATGCTCTTGGCTTTGATTTGTCTGAAAACATTTAATACATTCCTTAGTCTTCAGGAGCAGCATAAATGGGCATAAGTGCCTGAGGGTGACTATTCTGTCAGCATGCCAACATCTCAGCCACCCTCTTTGATCTTGTGGCTGTTAGAGGTAGTCTGCTACTCCTCTTTTAAACATGATCTTGTCTGCTTCTATGGGCTTCTTCTTGCTTTGGCTTTCCAGTCATACATAATATATTTCCTGTGGGCGCTATACATACTGAGTCTACAGACACATGGCTTTGATAACATCTATAATTATTAATAACATTTAATAATTATAATTAATAGTATCTATAATCTCTCCCTCTCTGTGAGTATTGATTTTCTTCATTCTTTCCACTCTCCTTTTCCTTATGACTAGATATATCTGGATGTTTTCATTCAATCTAAGTACCTGCACGTCTTCAACTTCTCTTTGGTATGTTCTAGCTCTTTGGCCTTTGTGATGCTTCCTGGAGAATTTCCTCATCTCTGCTTCCAGTTCATTGCTTTTCTGATCGTCTATGTCTAGTTAGTTATGTAAAACCTAGCTACTAAGGTTTTAATTTCAATCACACAGTAGGTTTTTCTTTCTAAAAACAGTTTGGATTATATTTCTTTTTTTTTCTGATTTTATTTTAAAAATGTTATGTTGTTTGTTGGTTGGATATTTCCCTTTCTGGCATTAGTCATGTCAAATATTCTTACTTTATAATCCATAAAATCACCTAATTTTCGGAAATTCTTGGGTTACAGTGCCATTGATTATTCCATCTGTTGGTTCTGTGTGTGCGTGCATGTGCGTGCGAGTACACGCATGTGTGCATGTGTGTGTGCTCTTGTGCGTGCATGCGTGCATGTATGCCTGTGCCTGTGCATGCGTGCACATTCATGCATGAATGGTGATGCGCATTTGGAAGTCAGAGGACAACTTGCAGGAATTAGTTCTCCTCTTCCACTCTATGGGTTCCGAGGGCAGATCACATGCAGGTTGTCAAGCTCCTTTGAGCTGTCTCTCTGGTGGGAGGCACCTTTACCCTTTGAGCTGTCTCTCTGGTGAGAGGCACCTTTACCCTTTGAGCTGTCTCTCTGGTGGGAGGCACCTTTACCCTTTGAACTTTCTCTCTGGTGAGAGGCACTTTTACCCTTTGAACTTTCTCTCTGGTGAGAGGCACCTTTACCCTTTGAGCTGTCTCTCTGGTGGGAGGCACCTTTACCCTTTGAACTTTCTCTCTGGTGAGAGGCACTTTTACCCTTTGAACTTTCTCTCTGGTGAGAGGCACCTTTACCCTTTGAACTGTCTAACTGGTGGGAAGCACCTTTACCCTTTGAGCTATCTCACTGACCCTTATTCTTTTCTTGAACCAAGATGAACCTTGATGAAGGTCGGAATTTAAAGTAGAAATTGTAATGAGATGCAACTATAAATTCCCAGAAAACCTTTTCCCTGAGTCCCAGCACAGTAAGCAAAATAAGAGATGCTTTCTCCCCCTTTGCTTTTGAGGGAGGGAGTCAAGATCATGTAGCCCAGACTGGCCTTTCCAACTAACTATATAGCCAAAGGTGACTATGAAGTCCTGACCCCTTGGCTCTACCTCCCCAGTGCTAGGACTGCAAACATGCACAAGCATGCCGAGCTTGCATGTGCTTTCCTGTCATGTGTCTAGGGGAGGGCACTCATCTATTCTAGTCTAACCTTTGTCATTGAAGGATTCCTATTTGCTATAACGGTCTATGCAAGACCACAATTCTACCTCCTGCTTTAGCAGGAATATTAAACTTAATCCTCAGAATTAATGAGGTATTTACTTCTGGGTCTTTGATTGGATTCCATTGCTCAACCTGTCTGTTTTTACACCAGTGCCATGTGGTTTTTTATTACTATTGCTCTGTAGTACAGCTTGAGATCAGGGATGCTGGTGGCTCTGGAAGTTCTTTTTTTGGGCAGGGTTGGCTATCTTGAGCATTTTGTTTTTCCATATGAAGTTGAGTATTGTTCTTTCAAGGTCTGTAAAGAATTGTGTTGGGATTTTGATGAGGATTGCATTGAATCTGTAGGTTGCTTTTGGTAAGATGGCCATTTTCACTATGTTAATCCTACCAATCCATGAGCTTGGGAGAGCTTTCCATCTTCTGATATCTTCTTCAATTTCTTTCTTCAGAGACTTGAACTTTTTGTCATACAAGTCTTTCACTTGCTTGGTTAGAGTTATACCAAGATATTTTATATTATTTGTGGCCATTGTGAAGGATGTTGTTGCCCTGAGTTCTTTCCCAGGCTGCTTTATTATTTTTTATATAGGAGGACTTCTGTTGTTGTTGTTGTTGTTGTTGTTGTTGTTGTTATTGTTGTTGTTATTGTTGTTAATTTTGTATCCAGCCACTTCACTGAAGGTGTTTATCAGCTGTAGGAATTCTCTGGTAGAATTTTGGGGGCTGCTTATATATACTATTGTATCATTTGCAAATTTAGCTTCTTCCTTTCCATTTGTATCCCCTTGGTCTCCTTTAGTTGTCTTTGCTCTAGCTAAAACTTCAAGTATTGTATTGAATAGATGCAGAGAGAGTGGACAGCCTTGCGTTGTCCCTAATTTTAGAGGAATTGATTTAAGTTTCTCTCCATTTAATTTGATGTTGGCTATCATCTTGATATATATTGCCTTTCTTGTGTGTGGATATGTACCTTGTATCTCTGATCTCTACAAGGCTTTCATCATGAAGGGGTGGTGGATTTTGTTAAAAGCTTTTTCAGCATTTAATGAGATGTGGCTTTTCTTTCAGTTTGTTTTTATGGTGGTTTACATTGACAGATTTTCCTATGGACACTTGGCTTTTGATAAAGAAGCCAGAAATATACAATGGAAAAAAATCATCTTCAACAAATGGTGCTGGCCAAACTGGATGTCTGCATGTAGAAGAATGCACATAGATCCATATCTATCACCCTGCACAAAACTCAAGCCTAAATGGATCAAAGACCTCAATGTAAAATCAGATACACTAAATCTCATTAGCATGGGGAGGCATTTCTGGAATCCCAGGTGCTAGCTGAATTAGTTCTTATCAGGAGAAGGGAAGTTGAACCTGTAACTTTAACTAAGGCTATGTGACATTCCACAGGTATAGGGTGTGGGGTCTGGGATCTCTCAGGGTAAGAAGAGGAAGCCTCACTGACAAAGAGAATCTGCCATCCTACACATAGCTCAGGGCTTTCTAGTAACGTCAGTCTTTGACCTTAGCAACAGGGCAGCACAATGACATCATGAAATCTGACAAATAGATGGAACTAGAAAAGATTATCCTGAGTGAGATAACCCAAACCCAGAAAGACACACATGATATATTCACTTGTGGGTGGACATGAGCTGTAAAGTACAGGATAACCATGCTACAATCCACAGACCCAAAGAATCTAGTAAGGAGGACCCAAGGTGGGGGACACGAGAACTTCACAGAGAAGGGAAAAAAGAATAGACATCATGACAGATGGGGAGAGGGGACTTTATTGGGGTGGGGGTAGGGAGAGGAACAGGAGACATCAAGTGTGAGGGGAGTAGAGGGGCAGAGTACTGCAAGAGACAACTGGAATCAGGGGTCATCTCTGGGATGAGCTAGAAACATAGAGCAATGAAAACTCCCAGGAATTTATGGGGTGACCCTAGCTAAGATTCCTAGCAATGGGGGATACAGAACCTGAACTGGCTGTATCCTGTAACCACGCAAGACTTCCCATGGAAGAATTGGGATACTAGCTAAGCTAGAAAACATTTGACCTAGACTTTGTCCTGCCTACAAGATGTGCTGAGGTAAAGGTAGTGCAGAAATTGTATGAATGGCCAACCAATACTGTTCCCGCTTGAGAACCATACCATGAGAGGGAGTCCACCCCTGACACTGCCAGGAGGGCTAGGAGTCAGAGGCTGGACAGTCCACAATAGAACCAAAGACGAATGGCAGAAAACAAAGCAAAGCAAAACAAAAAGTCAATGAAATGATTCCTAATGGTATTCTGCTAGACTCATAGCTTGGCATCTAGTCCAGTTGTCATCAGAGAGGCTTCACCCAGCAGCTGATGGAAACAAATGCAGAGACGCACAGCCAAACATTAGGCAGAGCTTGGGAAATCCCTAGGAAGATGGGGAGGAGGGATTGTAGAAGCCAGAGGGGTCAAGGACACCATAAGAAAACCCACAGATTCAACCAACCTGGGCTCATAGGGACTCACAGAGACTGAACCACTAACCAGGGAGCCTGCATGGGACTGACCTAGGCCCTCTGCACATAGGTTCCAGTTAAGTAGCTTGATCTTCTTGTGGGACTGCTAACAGTGGGAACAAGAGCTGTCTCTGATTCTGTTGCCTGCCTCTGGGACCCTTTCGTCTTACTGGGCTGCCTTGTCTAACCTTAATAGGAGGTGAGGCGCCTAATCTTACTGTGACCTGATATACCAGGGCTGGTTGATATTCTTTGAGGCTGGCCCTTTTCTGAAGAGAAATGGAGGAGGACTGGATGGGGTAGGGTGGGAGGGATATCTGGGAGGCAGGAGGGAAGGGAAACTGCAGTCAGA
Organism: Uromys caudimaculatus; assembly: GCA_028551405.1. Taxonomy (NCBI): domain Eukaryota; kingdom Metazoa; phylum Chordata; class Mammalia; order Rodentia; family Muridae; genus Uromys; species Uromys caudimaculatus. The sequence continues at coordinate 64,671,298 of CM052714.1, forward strand.
AGGTAAAATAAATAAAATTAAAATAAAAAAATAATAATGTTGGCCTGGGGGTGTAGTTCAGGCAGACATAACTACATGCTCAATGTGTGCTAAGGCTCCATCCCTTGGGTACAGTCCCCAGCCTCATGGAAAGCTGTATTGTGACTGGGCAAGCAGCAGCCCATCTATTCTCTTGCTTCCTTTCCGGCTCACTCTTAGCCTTGTATTGTGGGATTCTCTTTACTTTCCTGAAAGTCACACCTGAGACTACACTGATTTCATCTGCCCTTGGCATATGTTTAAAATGGCTGGGTTTCCAAATCTTTACACAAAAAAATGGAAGCCCACATTTTGTTTCAGTTGCCCCTGGTAATTATTGAATCTAACTAGATAATGATTGACTAGCTTCCTTAGTCCTATTGGTGGTTGGAGGACCTTCTCCTTGCACAGTGAGGGTTGCATAGCATAGTGGCCTCAGGTGAAGGTGAAAGGGGGAACGATGAAGGTAAAACACACATGGACTCCACATGGTACTGACAAGTCACGTAAAGGAAGGAAAAAGCCATGGGAGGCAGACTCAACTGACTCCATGCGGTGTCAGTCTTACTCTGCAGACAGAAATCCGTCCTAGGTGGCTCATAATCTTCAGAAGAGCAGCTAGCCACTCTGTGACCCACTTGTTTGTTGATACTTGCTGAGAGATGCAAATGGATCATTTAACTTCCAGTGAGAAGCTACCAGGAAAATGGTTCTATTATCTGTGGTGGTTTGAATGAGAACTGTCCCCCATAGGCTCCAATACTTGAACATGTGCTTCCCAGTGAGTGGCACTATTTGAGGAGGTATAGGGGGTGTGGTCTTGCTGGAGGAAGATATGCCGATGGCGTTTTAAAGCCTTGCCCTACCTCCAGTTTACTCTCTCTGCTTTGTATTTGAAGTTACCGATGTCACCTCTCAGCTTCCTGCTCCTGCCACCATGCTTGTCCCCCCACTTCCCTGCCATGATGGACCGCCATCCCTCGGAACCGTAATCCCAAACAAATCCTTTCTTCTCTATGCTGTTTGGTCCTGGTGTTTATCACAGTGACAGAATCAAACTAAGGCAATAATCCTGGCTTTGTGTCTGAGCAGAAAATGTCTTGGTTTAGAAGACTAATCATAAAAATACAACATTCTAGATGGCGAAAGACGATTCTTCAGACTCACAAAAGTACAAACCCATCTGTAGATGAAGATAGGAAGCTCAACAGTAGGAGAAAGCCCGTGTGCCGAAGACTGTTACACTTTTTATTATTTTGAAATAGTGATTTCACACCTCCTTTGTTCCAGAGAAGTGCTAAGAGTTAGATAAATGGTTTTTATCTATTTTTCTTCTCGATATTCCATGTGGATGTTTTCTTCAGTCCAGTCCAGACTGGCAAAAGACACACACATGAGCTAGCTCAGTTCTAAACAACACAGTGGATTGTTTCCACTCTACTGGGAGACACAGAAACATTTCATCAAAAAGGTTGGAGTGAAGACAGTTGTTAAAATAGAGTTTGGGGAAGAAAGTGGAAATCGCTAGACTACTTATACATTGTATTTTATAAACTCCAAAGGCTAGCACATATTTCTGATTAATTCTAGTACATAAGGTCTGGAATTTGAGTAGATCAAACTTAAGAGAGGGTTGCTCGGGAGTAGCTCTAACAAACTCCACACCTCATTGTAGGAATCTGTTATATAATTAGACTCTTGTCAAGGCCTGAGGATCCCCCACCCCCAGAAACATGCTGGTGCCCTGTGACAGGTTCCCAGGCCTTAGTACAACTGACAACATGACAGACATACCATGTCAGTCTTACAACTCAGCAGGCAGGCAGCACCACCTGCCAAAACGAGAACAAAGTGAATCTATCAAATCCATAGTTCTGGAAAAGTCCCTAAGTGCTCTAACCTTGCTTTTGGCTTCTGTATTTCCACTTCTGGCTAACTGTTCAGCTGAGGTATGTCAATCCATGATGTGGGTTGTTTTTGTTTTTTTGGTTTTTGTTTTTGTTTGTTTTGTTTTGTTTTGTTTTGTTTTGTTTTGTTTTGTTTTGTTTTGTTTTGTTTTGTTTTTGTGCTTAGAACGCCATCCTGAGAAAGGCTTGGGACTGCACTGGGTCTCAAATCCCCAGTGTAGTCTCCAACCATCTGATGAAGACTTTCTATTGGCTTGAAGCTGTGTCCAAATAGTCTTCTCTGGTGGATACCCCACAAGAACCCAAAACAGAGGCTTTCTCCTGAGTGAATTTATCTTACATTCAAGCTTACAGCTCCGTGGGATGTTCTGGCCTTGGTTATCATCACAAACAGACTGATGCTTAGAACTGCCGTGTCCTTTCCTGAGCACGCAGCTAGACTTCCTGTCCCAGACTTCCTGTCAGTCCAGGAGGCCCATGTCACTGAGGGCTGATGAGTAGAATGTGAGCAGTGGGCATGCCCCACTTCCAGACCTGGCCTATAAAAATTTCACATGCATGCTCTGACAAGCTCATTTCCTCTCCTGATTAGGAAGACCTCTGCAGCCTAGGGGGATGCATGCTGAAGATAGCAGAGCCGCCATGAGCCTGGGTTTCCGATCACTGTGGGGCTAGAGAACAGCCACCTACCTGAATATTTGTTCACTGCTGCAGTGCACAGCCATTGCACTTTTTAGGTTATTTTGGTAACTTAGCTGAGCCCCAGAACTAATGAAAGGTGCGTGAGGGACAGGGAGGGAATTAACAGCCCCAAGAGACACCAGCGTGACCCAGATAGAGTTGTTTTTCCTAGTGCAACTATGAATACACATCTGCATTGTTTCTGGCTGTCACCCAGGGCCTGGGATCTTTGTTGTGTGTCTCTGTCCTCCATGGCAGCCTCAGAGCCAGCCAGCATTTGTCTAAATGCTTCCAATAGTGCTCGATGCCTGGTTATTCAAATCCAACCCATGCGGACCTAGGCTGCACATTTCCATGTCCCGCCTTCCTGGAACATTGGAGTCGATGTGCAGAGGAAAGGACAATATTTTCATAATAAAATAAATATTAATGGGCAGAGTGCAAAACTGGCTGAATTTCAAAGACCAGGCTTGCCACTTCAAAGAGATTCCAGCCTGAGTTTGCAGTCCTGGAGGAAGGTCTCAGACTCCCGTGGGCTGCTGGCTAGCTGTGCTGAGTACTCAGTGCTCTGTTCCTTCCTTGTTCTAAGGGTTTTAGGTCTGAATCCAGTAGACAAATATTTTCTCCCAATACAGCGCAGACACCCAATTCAAGGGCTGTTAAATATTGCTAAAGCACTGGATTATTTGTTACTGGCCTCTCTTCTCTTCCCAAGGTCTCCCCCTCCCTTGTGGGGGGAAGTGGCATGGGCCACCCACAGATGTCAGCTCTGTGGTAGACTGTGGTAGATTTGGGATGTGAGTCTTGTGGGTAGCTCTGCTGATGGAGGGACTCCCTTTTTGTCTGTGGCCTTGAAAGGCCCCTTCCCACCACGCAGTGCTCTCTCAGCTGCCCACACCCCATTGCAAGCCTTCATTCTGAATCCCAGTGTGTCCAGTGTGTGGGAGTTGGAAGTACTCACACTCTGCCCATTGTGGATGGAATGGAAGCTTCGGCCCTGAGCAGCCTTGCAGCTTTGTGTCTAACAACCACGCCTGGCACTTCTTCCTCCCCCTTAACAGAGTCTTACTGAGTGTCTCAGTTAGGTTTCTATTGCTGCCATAAACACCTTGACCAAAAGTCACTTGGAGAAGACAGGTTTTATCTCCCCTGACAGCTCACAGTCTTCCATGATGGGGCTGGGGCAGGAATTTAGGTCCCCTAGTGGCCGTGGGGGACACTGCTTACTTGTGCCCTTCCCCCAGCCTTGAGTAGGATAAACAACCTCACTGGAGCCATCTGGCCTCTCTGCATTTGAAACTTCCTACAGGAACCTTGAGGAGTTGACTGCCCTCTGAGCTTGCTGAAAAAACGATGGGGTCTTTGGGCTTTCCCTATAGAACGCAGTACAGAATATTAAAGTTCGAACTTCGATCAGAAACTTTGTCTTGGCTTCATTCTTCTCTCGCACCCCATCCCTTTTTCATTTCCAGCTCCTCTTTCAGGTAGACCCAGTTCATCCATGGTTGCTGGACAGCTACACTTACTGGCTTGCTCTCCCGGGCTTAGTTTGCTTTCTAATATACCTCAAGACCACCTGCCCAGAGGTGACACCACCCACAGTAGCCTGGGCCCCTCCTACCATCAATCATTAATGAAGAAAATGCCTTACAGACTTGTTTACAGGCAATTTGATGGAGGCATTTTTTCAGTTGAGGCTCCTTGTCCCAGATAACTGTAGCTGTGTCAAGTTGATGAAACAAAGCAGACAAACAGTGAAACAAACAAGGCACTGGACATGGTGGCGTATACCTGTAATCCTCTCTCCTTGGTCCCCTGTCCCCTGTCCCCTCTCACCTCTCCCCGTCCTCTCTTCCCCCCTGTCTCATACACACACACAGACACACACACAGGCAGACAGACAGACAGACAGACAGACAGACAGACACACACACACACACACACACACACACACACGCACATTCCTTTCTGAGTACAGTTGCTCAGTGTGGACTCCTCTCCTGTATTCTTTTTCATCCCTTGTCATTCTGCCTCCTGTGGTCCTTCTGAGTTACTAGGTTTGTATTTATTCAACTCAGATCCACAGTCTTCTGAGGGTGGGGGTAGGAGGCTAAAGCCCAGGGTGAGGTGAATTTCATCTCACTACACAAGGAGGTGGGGGATGAGCAGCATGAAGGAAGGCCATGGAGGTAGCACCCTCTGGCACTCACAGAGGGCTGTGGGGGCTGCGAAGCCACCAGTGCCCGTGATCACAGGAGTGAGCTCAGGGAGTCTAGTAGGCTAGATCCCGCACTATGGCTGTTTTTACTTAGAAGATGAAAGCTGGAAGGCAGGAGATGGGATCAAAAGAACTCAAGGGTCACAGTCTGAGAAGACAAGGCCTGGGAGGCAAGGAAGATGGCAGATCCCTGCAGGGAGCAGGCCAGTCGCAGTCCAGGGAGCAGAGCAGCCACACTTGCACAGAACTGTGGCCTCACTGGACAAGTTCTGATTTCCAGCCTGGAGCTATTTGTCGTATGGTGCTGGGGATTGAACCCAGGGCCTTGTGACTGCTAGGCAAGTACTCCACCACTGAGCTGTATCCCCGGTCCTGAGAAATCGGACTCTAAGTCAGTAGTATATGTAGAAGAAGACACACCGCTTCCCTGGGTGGACAGAGAGTCTGCTTTGGCTTGTCCTAACATCAGTTTTCTAGTTTCCCGTTTACTGTTCAAGCATTTGAGCGTGCACAAGCGACAGCCATTTGTGTTGGTGTCTGTTTATATTTCACAAGTGGGTTGTTGGTTTAGTTTCTATGCTTGGGGCTGTAAGTACCAAGTCCTTATTACAGTAAATGCAACAACAACAAGTTCACAGTAAGTGGTCTCAGTGAGTTCCAAGGGGTTGCAGGGGTGCGTTCAAGCACTCCATGCAGAACAAAGCTGCCTATGCTTTCCTTGGTCTTGAGCCACAGCCCTCTGGGTGCACACAATGACCTCTGTGCAAGGTCACTCCCTGAGATGTAGGCAGCTCAGTCGGTATCTGAGGAGCTAGGATCAGATTCTCCAGTGCGATTGCTGGGTGGGTCCTTTCTTTGTTATAGTTCTGGGTAGGGTGAATTCTTTGTGGACTATGTAGTTCTAGGAAGATGGGGTCCTGCTCCAAGCCAATAGGAATGCCTTAACTGAAACAGAAGTTCTTGGGGTGCACCCCTGATCATACCAGTTTCCCTCAGTGCTGCCTCTTTTGCCTCCCAAATCCCCAGGCTGAGTCAAGGAAATGCTGGCACCTGCTCTCTGATGGGGCTGTGCTCCCTGGGAATTGGCTCCCAACTTAGAGAAGCTCACCTGCCATCTTGGCTGGGAATTCATGCTCCATGGTGCCCTTCAGAGAGTCATGCCTCTCTCAGACTTTTGCTGCTCTGGGTAGCACTTCCTTCCAGCTGGGATGCAGGTGACAGCTGTCTCAGTGACGTGTTTCTATTCCATATTCTCCTTGTTTTGAGCAAGTCTTAAAAAGTGAAGGGTGAGTGGCCATCTTTGGAGTTGTGTAAACTGAAATCTCCTCAGACCGTGGCACTCTGGTGCCCCCTCTGTAATGACGATGACTTACCCAGCCCACATAGGGATGACAGGCACCTGGAGATGGTTTTAGTCTATCACTGGCTGTCTTCATTTAAGGAAAAGACGCTTGAGAGTGGACTGGGGGGGGGGGGAGGGCTGGTGACCCTGTCCCTTGGTAAGCAGGTGTAGCAAATCATAGATGAGGAACCAGCATTCTCTGCCCTTGCAGGAGAGACCCATATTAGAGGACGTCGGAGGTCCATATGGGGGAGGGGTCTGAATCTGTTGCAATTCTGGCCTAGGCTATTTTTTAATTGGTTGTTTTATTTGTTTACGTTTCAAATGTTATCTCCCTTTCCTATTTCCCCTCCGAAAATCCCCTATCCCCTCCCCCCTCCCCCTGCTTCTATGAGGGAGTTCACCCACCCACCCATCCACTCTCCCACCTCACAGCCCTTGAATTCCCCTACACTGTGGCATGGAGCCTTCACAGGACCAAGGGCCTCTTCTCTCATTGATATCCAACAAGGCCATCCTCTGCTACATATGCAGCTGGAGCCATGGGTCCCTCCATGTGTACTCTTTGGTTGGTGGTTTAGTCCCTGGGAGCTCTGGGAGGTCTGGTTGGTTGATATTGTTGTTCTTCCTATGGGGTTGCAAACCCCTTTAGCACCTTCAGTCCTTGCCCTAACTCCTCCATTGGGGTCCCCATGCTCAGTCCCAAGGTTGGCTGTGAGCATCCACCTCTGTATTGGTCAGGCTCTGGCAGAGCCTCTCAGGAGACAGCTGTATCAAGCTCCTGTGAGCAAGGGCTTCTTGGCATCGGCAATAGTGTCGGGTTTGGTGTCTGCAGATGGGATGGATCCCCAGGTGGAGCAGTCTCTGGATGGCCTTTCCTTCAGTCTCTGCTCCACTCTTTGTCCCTGCAGTCCCTTTAAACAGGAACAATTCTGGGTTAAAATTTTTGAGATGGGTGGGTGGCCCCATCCCTTAACCAGGGGACCATGTGTAACCTCTGGCTATGGTTTCCACAGGTTCTGCCTCCCCTTTTTTGGATATTTCAGCTAATGTCATCACTGCTGGGTCCTGGGAGCCTCTTGCTTTTCTGACATCTGGGACATTCTAGTTGGCCTAGGTTTTAAATCAATCTAAGAATGACTAAACCAGCTACCTGGGGATTAGGAAGCTGCATTTAGGATGATATAGGTTTCATTTCCATGTTGAAACTATGTTGTTGGGCTGCGTGCTGGGAGCCTTCCGCAGGGATCTCTGGCTGGCCAAATGTGAGGGCTCAGGCAAAGGGGAGAGTGTGGGGGGGATGGAGTCTCCTCCACCTCGGTCTCCGCAGTTGCCGCCTCGGTTGCATCAAGATGCTGCACCCACCGCCCTGCGCTGAGTCTGGCCCGGGCTGAGCCCACGAAAGGCTGACTAGCCAGCAGAGTGCAGGAAGCTTCTGGTGGCAGGAGAACAGATCTCTTCCCGAGCAGCAGTGTTACAGCTCTTATGATAGAAGCTCTCGGACGACGGAGTAGTTCTCATACCTTTATTCCTTCTGGATGGGGATCTCTCCTACACAGGTTGGGACGATCTAATATACTGTTTGGGAGGGGTCAAGGGTTTGACAACAGATACTTCCCATTGGCTTGGTCTGAGGGCTTCGGGGCACCTTATTTGCATGTGGGAGGGCTTGGCATTGCTCCTACCTGACGAATCTCACATGACAGGCCTCTCTGCAGGGGTTGTGGAGGCTGTAGCTGTTTTACAAGTCTTCCGGGAACATTGGCAAAAACGTTTTCTGGTCCCTTGTGGATTGTTCCACTGGGTCTCCCAGAGTTTTCAGCCTGTGCTCAACCAGGTGTCAGATTGCCTGCCACAGACCACTGTCCCACACTATGTTTCTAATTTCTTTGGGGAACAAGCTGGCGATTTCCATAGGTAACTCAGCGAGATCAGGCGCCTCATCAGGGCTGCACAAGAGCAATTCCAACTGTGCCAGTTATTCTTGTGAGCTCTGGTTCTGTGGCCCATCGGGGCTTTTAAAAATATATTGCACTGTGAATGAGTAGACAGACGGGATATTTAGGGAGCCTCTGCTCTAACATACTCCTGTCATGGAGGAGCATGAGTAAATGTGTGGTAGAATTAGCCCCAGGTTTCCAATGACCACTTGACTGTAGAATGCTACAGTTAGGTGGCCCATCCATATAGTGATAGCCATGAGCTCTTGCCATAGACGATGTATACCTGGGGCCACCACAGCACCTGCACCATGCTTGCTGGATGCTGAAGTGGAGGTTTCTGGTTGTGTCGTGTGACGCAGACTCACGTGGTATTTTGCTGAGGAAGGATAAGTCATGTTTGGAGAGAGTATAAATAGGACTCGATGGACAGTGGTGGGGCGCTTGCATAGCTGGCTTGCAACACTTTGTTGCTCTTGCATCTTCACTGATCTTCACTTCGTTTAGAGAGACACAGCAGAGAACTTTTTCTGGTGTCCCGGCTGGTTCTGGTCACTCCTGCTGACTGGTACCAATTTGGCAGAGGCCAGTTTCTTCTGGATTGTGCCACCACTGTTGATTCATGTTTGGTACCCTGACACTACTGAACTGGACTGCTGGTATCCTGGCAACAGAGATTGGAATCACCCCCCAAAGAACTACTTCTAAACAGGTCCATGTCCCCTTGTCCTATTTACCTCTTTTTCTCCCCTACCTCTGGACAGTGGACTAGAAGGGGTATCGAAGCATTTGAGAACCCTTATTAAAGGAGATTTTGAAAAATATAAGCCTTCAGGATGTCAAACCTCCCCAAACTAAGCAAAGGGAACCTCGTTTATGTATAAAGTTTAAAAATAGGGATCCATGCCATTATTACATGTCATGTGCGCCTCTTACAAGACATGGGGGGCCATCGTCCATTCTGGGGCTTTGTTGTTCTCATGTTGAAATCAGCCTCCGAGAACTTTTGGACTTTGAAACAAGAAACCTTAAGTAAAGCATCTAACACATCTAAATGTCGTTGCCCAAGTGAAAAGTGGCAGGGAGGAGAACATGACTCTTTCAAAGTAAAAGTTTCTAATAAGATAGGAGGCAAGACATTCACAGTAGACATGCACACTGCTGGGTATAAATGTATGTGAAGCTATAGTTTTGCTTTTTACTTCAAGTTCTGGTGATTAAACCCAAGCTGAGAATTCTAGGCAAGCGCTCTGGCTCTGAGCTATCCCTTAGGCCATGGATGCACTTTTTTATTTTATTTTTTTAACTTTGAGGCATTGCCTATTTGAGGTTATTTTATTATTGTCATTGACACAGTAATGGGCCAAGTTATATTTTCATTCTTGAAGAGAGGTCATTCACCAACCATCTCTCTGACCAGTTATCCATGCGTTCATAAGTCTACCCATGCACACATCCATATTTCCATGCATCATCCGTCTATACATGCATACATGCATGTATGCATTCACCTCTCCATTTCTACGGTGGATCTTAGACAGCAGAGTGACTAGTACAGATGTAGCTCTGATCGGCACACAGCCCACAGTGTAATGGGAGACTGATGATAAATTCAAGATTGCAAGTTAAAACAATCACAAGGCATGACAGTTCTCCACAGCAGCTACCTACATGCCTAGGGCCATCCAAGAACCTTCTCAGAAATGAAGATTTTACTAAAGTAAAAATACCTGAAAAATGAAGCCAACAAAGTGATCTTGGGAAGACAAATGTTCTGGTGTTGAGGGTCTAGCCTGTGCCAAGACTTGGAGATAGAAGAACGAGACTAGAGGAACCAAGAAATCACTGCCAGTGATGTCAGATCAGGAGGAGGGGTGGAGAAATAACGTTTGGAGATTTTCCCCTTAGAGGGAAAGAAAAATATTTTAGACCATAGTGCTGGTGATTGCTCAGATGCGAAGGTATGCAGTCTGAAGTGCTAAAGTGTTCCCAAGGGAGCTTAGAGTGTTGTGTGTGCTCCTGGTGACACTGTTTAGTCCCCTGAGTGTCAGCAGTCCCAGCAGATGTCTGAAGAGAAACCATGTGAGTTGGGGAGAGCTCTCAGTATCACTCCTCTGCGCCTGTTCATGGAGGTCCTTTGTCAGGCTGAAATTAAAATATGCCCACCATGCTGGCCAGATCCAAAGCAGCATTTAAATGTTGAGATTGGAAATGTTTCTCATAGGTTGATAGACTTCTCCAGGAGTTTCCACAAGCTTTGTGACATTCATGGGTGCCTCTCTGGTGCAAGATCTCTTCTCTGACATTTGAACCCTGAATCCATTTGGCCAGTTGTCTAGTGAGTTTTTCGCATTAGCCCATGTGGCTTTACGGTTTTGAGACTCTTCTCCTCTGAAGAATTAATGTGTTTTATAGACCATGCAGCACTTTCACATGGGAAAAAAAGAAAATGACTCCTAGGCAGAGGACACATGGGGAAACAGGCATGGAGAGGCAGTGGACATAAGCCAGGAACCTGGCGTCAGATGCCTTGTGACATTAACTCATCCTTTACTGTTTTCTGTAGCCACTTGACTGCGGGCAATGTACTCTTAGTTTCTTCATGTACAGAATGGAACCATGGGGCTAGGCAGTGTACAAGTCAGTGTAGTGCTGAGGATCTGAGTTCAAACTCCCCTTTAAAAAGGCAGGCATAGTGATGCATGCTTACAACCCCAGTCTGGCAGGCACAGTCAGAGGAATCCCAGGGGCCCACTGGCCAGTCATACTAGCCTAATTGGAGAGTTCCAGGCCAAGAGAGACCATGCCCCAGAAGACAAGGTGGATGGCTCCTGAGGAATGACACTCAAGGTTGACTGTTGGTTTCCATATGTGTAAGCACAAATCTGCACATGTACTCACACATGTAAATCCACACACATATAAACCCACACAGATGGAAAAGAGAAAGGTGGTATAATGGAGTCTATTGCAAAATTGTCATAGACTATGACATCAATATACAGCAGGTCTACAATGCGGTTCCCGTTTCTCTCAGGTCTTGGGGTGCAGCTTATGTGTCACCAAGAGGCATGCAGGTGTGACACTTTGGGCAGGTAGAGCATTGCAGCAGCACCGAGCATCTTCACATCATAAAAGACCCATCTGGCAGCTCCATTGCATTGGTGCTAAGAGCACTCTACGCAACTTCGCCTTTCTTATATTAAATGTGGTGCTGCAGCGCATGTTCTCCAGAAGCAGCCTGGGGTCTGCTGGCACATATGCAGCCTGGGAACAGCCTGCTGGAGGAACGGCCTGCTGGAGGAGCAGCCTGCTAGTGGAGCAGCCTCGGGGTATTTCAGGTTCAGCTACTGCTCTTTTCCTGTCTCCCACGCCTCCTCATCCTGAGATGTCAAAGTGACTTACACAATGGCAGCTGGAATAGAATAAGAAGTCACAAGCATCGCTGGGCAAGGTGGAGCAACCTTGTCATCCCAGCAAGTGGGAGGTGGAGGCAGGAGGACTTCCTCAGCTAAAGAGCAAGCTTAAGGCCAACCTGGGCTACAAGGATGCAAAGACTGCTCCAGTACCTGGTGTAGGGCACATGGCTTTGATCACGGATGGGAATCTGATGTGATTCTGAATCTCTTAACAGCCAGGGTAAACGGGAAGCAGACGTAGCCAGTAAACACTCAACCATGTCCCCAGAATAAAAGAAGCACAAAGCTTCTTAGGTTGAAGTCAGTCTTCCTCCCTCTCTTAGAACCATCATCACTCGCCGTTTCTCTGGATAAAGTACTTGCTGGATTATAGAAAAGCAACCATCTTGTCACTGAACTCAATGGTGTTTACAATCAGACTTTGCACGAAAGTTTATTTTGGAAAAGCCACAATTGATATTTGTCACAGGTTTCATGGAAAGAAATGAAACGTCAGGGTACCCAGTCCCTGGTCTTCTGTTTCTGGATTATTCTCTCTGCTTGACTGGTTTCAGCTCATACCAGGGCACAGAGAGAATGCAGCTATTTGTACCTTGAGGGCATGGGTACATATGTATATCACTTAACTAATCAGTTTTGATCCTATACTTTCAAAAAGTTGTTGAGGATGTTTTTTTGTTTTGTTTTGATTTTTGTTTGTTTGTTTGTTTTAAAAAAACAAGTTAAAATATGACCTGACAGAAAACTTGAAAAAGATGTGATTTGGTTCATACTACAAAATTATGATTATGAGTAGAGGTCTTGGAGGTCTTGGATGACAGCGACAGATGCTGGAGCCAGAGCAGACTGAGAGCCGGAAGGTCTTCTACCAATGGTCAAGGTACAGAGGAGCTGGGGAACAGTGGTGGCACTGTACAGTTAAACACAGGCTCCTTGTCCTCCGGGCGTGAGTGCCTGTGCCTTTACTCTCCTTGCCCAGTTCTCTTCCATCTGGTGACTAGCGTTTGTCCTTTCTACCTGGCAAAGCCAAAGAGAAGGGGAGAGCCCTCATCCCTCAAGCTGGGCCACCTTGGGCACGAGTGCTCGACCGCCTGGGTGAGCTCAGGTGGAGTTTTGCACACTTCAAGCCACAGCCCTCCACAGTGACGGGCGCCTTTTTCCAGCTCAGGAGAACACTGCTATTCTTGTCTCCCACTTGGAATCCGTCATCCACCTTCATTGCAGCAACTCCACCCACATTTCCCCAAGTATCATCAACCCAGCCTCCAAATTCCTATTTTGGTAATTTTCAAACATGCAAAAAGAAGAAATGATTCATAAAGTGAAACTTGTATTCTCTGCTGAAATCACTAATTTTGTCCTCTGTGTTGGCTTTCTCTCCTCTTTCACTCTTGTGTCTCTCTGTCTCCTTTCTGTATTCATTTTCATATGTGTGTGTGCGTGCGCGTGCGTGCACCTGAGTGTATGTACCTATGTGTGTGTATGTATGTATGTGAGTGAGTGTGTATGCATGTGTGTGAGAGTGTGTGAGCGTGTGTATGTGTGTGTGTGTGTGTGTTGTACTGGGAGGCTGAGGCAGGAGGATCACAAGTTTAGGATCATTTTGAGCTATGGAGTTAAGAATGTTTTCTTACACAATAAACATCTCATCCATAGTCAATGTCACTAATAACAATCCCATTACATTACTTCATCTTACACAGTCCACATTGCTTCGTTAGCTCAGGATCTTATTAAGGTTAAAGTATTGCAAATGGCTGTCAGCACTCATTAGTTTATTATAGAACAATCTACAGTTCCACTCACATTTTTTCAGGACTATCTTAGGGTTTTACTGCTGTGAACAGACACCATGACCAAGGCAACATTTAATTGGAGCTGGCTTACAGGTTCAGAGGTTCAGTCCATTATCATCAAGGTGGGAACATGGCAGTGTCCAAACAGGACAGAGCTGAGAGTTCTATATCTTCATCTGAAGGCTGCTAGGAGACTTCTATATGGTTAGGGGGAGGGTCTCATTGCCCACACCCACTGTGACACACTTCCTCCAACAAGGCCACATTTATTCCGACAAGGCCATACCTCCTAATAGTGCCACTCCTGGGCCAAGCACATTCAAACCACCACAAAGACATTATTTTTATTCACAGTTGTCTTGTTCCATTTACCCACCAGGTACCATCCATTCCCCTGTCCACTGTATCCACAGGGTATGTGCTATCCACCCCTCAGTTACCTAGTGTCTATCTCAGTTATCAAAATGTCTGTTGTGGCATCATGGTGTTTGTGTTCAAGTACCCTTAGTTAATGCCCTAATGTGATGTCACAGAAAACATTGTCATCCTTCATCTTGCCAAGTAGGTATCTTCTGTTTCCATAGGAAGAATGAGTTTGGTACAGTAGAGTACACTGAGAGAGGCCATGATCACTTAACTTTTCTTTTACAGTATACTATAATTTTCTACTTTATTATTATTGTTTGATAAATAGTGTCATAAGTATAGATAGGAAGCAAACATTAGTATAGGATCTGGCACCTTCCGTGATTTCAGACATCTGAGGGGATGGGGCTTGGGCTATGTTCCCTGTGGGTAAGGAGGGACCGTTGTACTTTGAGGAGCCTGACCTCTCTCCCAACTCCTATCCTGTTTGTTCTCACCTAAGAGTCTCAGACTTATCAACCATGCAGTTCACTGTTCAAAAGTAAGAAATGCGTTGTGTTCTCATCAGCAGAGGCCCGCCCTCATCAGAGCTTCTCCATTCTCAATCACTAAATCACACAGCTTCATAAACACGGTTCACAAAAATGCAGAAAACATTACTTCATACACAGGCTATTTGGTAAATGTATAAACTAACTGAGCTAAATATGCACACGGATTTGCTTAGCTTAGTTCACTAGAACTTTTTTTTTAAATCCCTGTATACACCTTGTTATTTTGACTTATACTATTTCATTTTTTTTTCTACTTTAGGAAACCTACTTCCTCTTGAAGTTGAGCCCTTCCAAGGATGACACCCTGGAGCACGATGCAGGAAGTCAGGAGGACCATCCTTGTTCTCTTAGCAGAATAAGAGGCTTTGTGACAGTTATAGCTGCAGCCCCAGTCCCAGCTCTACCCTCACCACACCCTGCTCCAGCGGGTGCCTGTCCCTGTGTGTCTGTATGTCTGTCTGTAAGTAAGATGTGCTTTGACAGGACTCTTGTGGAGAGGAGTGATACAGACATGGCCTTCTACAGCATCTGTGCCCTGCCTTTGCTTGCTGGGGTGTGCCCCCTTAGCCACTCACACTTCTAGGCTAAATATGCAGACAACCTGTTGGGGTGTAAAACCCACAAATGTTCTGTAACCATATGGTCACCCAGTTTTATAAAAGCACAAAATTCAAATTATCCTTTCTGCTTGTCCAGTATGAAGCAAACGGATGTGGCCCAACCACAGGCTGCTTCACACAGTGGCTCACAGGATCTCAGTCTCACTGCCTCCTTCCCCTTTAAGATCCAGGCCAGCTTCTCACTCTTTAAGCCTGAGTCTCCAGGTTTATGAGTGTGTGTGGGAGGGGAGGAGGGCTGCTCTGCCTTCCCCACAGGAATGATGAAGTAACTAGAGCAGACCCTGGTTCCCAGCAAGCCCTTGTCACCATCATCTAGAAGACAGCTGCTTCAGTACAATTCCACAGATTACAGGCAGTTTTCACACATGTGGGAATGCCTGGATGCCCGAGGTTTAGGTATACTTCTTAGGGACATCCAAAATCTTCCATCTCAGCAGGGACTGGTGGCTCACATTTCGATCTCGGCAGTAGGTAGGCTGAGACAGGTGGGTCTCTGTGAATCTGAGGGCAGCTTATTCTATATAGGAAGTTCTAGACCCACCAGGGCCCACATAGATGAGACCTTTTCTCTTAATTAAAACAAAACAGAAATCCTTTATCTATCTGTTCACCCCATCCTTTGTCCTTGCTCCTTGGAGCTAGTTAACTGGGGTTTATTTTCAAGGAATGTCAAGGTCAGCTCAGGAACGGGAAGAGTTTTTGTCGGAGCAGTTAGCATTTGTAAAAGCTTTTCTCCCCGCTGAGTCCCAGGAGCTAAGTGATATTAACAGCTCCACAAAGCAGTGTTAGGCTATCTTGGGAATAGCAGGAACACGGGTCCTTTCCTGACTTTGATCGTTTGGCCTTGGGACTGGGAAAACAGTGCCTGCCCAGGATCTCGCTGAAAGACAGAATAGTAATGAATCAAAGAGAGCAGCGCAGCAAAAGCACAGCTTCAAGGTGTCTGGGGCTTAGACTAAGCTGTCTGCCCTTGCTTCGCCCTGAGGCTAGCAACTGCAGCTAGGGAAACTGGACAATCGGGAAGGATTAGCCTTCCCAGGAAGCCGCTTTTTGAAGTGTAGAGGAGACAGGCCCGCACTGAAGAGCCACAGCTGCACCTGGCTCACTCCTCGCTCTTCCCTCCTCGGTTCTCACCTGAATTCTGGGCCTTCCCGCCATCCCTAGCTTCTCC
Source organism: Uromys caudimaculatus (assembly GCA_028551405.1). Lineage (NCBI taxonomy): Eukaryota > Metazoa > Chordata > Mammalia > Rodentia > Muridae > Uromys > Uromys caudimaculatus. The sequence goes on from CM052714.1 coordinate 64,687,330, forward strand.
TCTTCCTGCTTCTCTGGTACACTTGAGTTCTCCAGCAGCTGAGTTGGCCATAGCCCGACTCCACTGCTCTTCATTTTGCCGGTGCAACATCTGCACATGCGCTGTGCTCTGGCCTTTCTGATCCAGTTTTTACAGCTTCCTTGATTTACTGATCAGTCAGGAGGATCCTCTAGGAACCAAAGCTGCTGGATGCTTGTCCACTCAGTCTCCAGGCGTTACCATGACATCCCTTTTGTCCTCTATGTCTGTCCACTAGGCCGTTTTCTCTCTTTTTGGTTCAATTCTCCTCCCCCAAGTGGGATTATGTAAACATAGCGACGATTTGTCAAGAGCCTCTTTTTCCTTCTTTTCTCTAGATATGTTCCCTCATTCTTCCCTATTATCCTCTCTTGTGTCCAGATCTGAGCCAAGTCTGTGAATTTAGAGTGTATCTCTGGAGATTTGAGGCTCTATTTTCAACTATCCATGTAGATGCTTTTAGAGTGTAAAAAGCCAGTATTTTCGAAAGCCACCTATCTGTCCTCTAGAGGTCAGTTACACGCGTGTCATGTCCCAGACTAACCCCTTCTGCTGAACCTTTCTGCCTTTCTCTCGTTTTCAAGAGCAGATGATGATGAACCATAATGTCTTCAGACTTTTCTGTTCAACTACTATGATCACCATGATGGACTGTACCTTCAAATAAATCCTTTCTCTCTTAAGTTGCTTTTGTCGCAGGGGACTTCATTACAGCAGCCAAGAAAGAAACTGACTCCCCCTCCCTCCCCTTCCCCTCTCCCTCTCCCTCCCTTCTCCCTCTGCCTCTTTCCTTCCCCCTCTTCCCCTTCTCCTACCCTCTCTCCCTCTCCCTTTTCCTCTCCCTCTCCCTCCCCTCCCCCTCCCCTTCCCCTTTTCCTCTCTCCCTCCCCCTTCCCCTCCCCTTCTCCCTCTCTCCCTCTCCTCCCTCTCCCTCTCCCCCCTTCCCCTCCCCCCTTCCCCTCCCCCTTCCCCTCCCTCCTTCCCCTCTCCTCTGCCCTATGCCTACAGATCAGGATGCAAACCTCTCAGCTTTTGCTCCAGCACCATGCCTGTCTATTCCCTGCCATGATGATTATTGAATAACTCTCTGAAACTGTAATCAAGCTTTCAATTAAATACTTTTAAAAAAAGAGTTACCTTAATCGTGGTGTCTCCTCAGAGCAACAGAACAGTAACAAAAACAGCAGCTGATACCATGAAGAGGCATATTGCTGTGACAGGCCTGACTGTGCTGTTTGTTGATCAAATATAAAAGGCTTTGGGACTTTGGACCACAACAGGTGTAGAAAATATGGAGGCCTTTGTACTCACAGACACACAGTAAAGGAACCTAGAATGAAAGGAGGCAGGGTTGCTCCTTCAAGGAAAGGAATGCAAAACCTGTGTTCCTTCCAGAAGGCCAGAGAGGATGTGCTTTCTAGCCTGGCAGCCTTTGCACAGTCCGTATGGCAGCAAGCCCTCCTCTAGGCCTTTCTCATAACCTTGTTTTTCTGTTAGTCTGTAGAACCTATCTTCATGGAAGGTGACATATGTACTTAATGACATATGTAAGCTTTGTCTTACATGCAGGATTGAGTTCATCACTGTAAGAATAGTTGTCATCAGATTGTGTAGTGTTTAAATAAAACAATTCAGGGTCAAACTCCCAGAGTTTAAACCAACACTGGCTGCTGAGTTGTGTTGTGCTGAACTGCCTCTTCTGGTTTCTCATGCTACCTGTGAAGGTCACAGAGACTGCCCCCCTCACCCCTGAAAAAAAGCAGTTGAAAGCTTTAAGCAGAGCTTACTGGGCCAACCTCATGAGAACATGGAAGACAGTGGTTCTGAAAACAGTGGATTGTAGGGAGCCCAGCTTAAGAGGTTTCAGAAGGCTGCAATAGTTCTAAGTGAACTGCCAAGCAGTATAGCAAACATAACTGCATAGACAGCGATAAACCAAATGTATACATTTTATATATCAGCTTCAGCGTGAGAACCTACCACATAATAGAGGTACTAACACGTAAAATTGAACATGTACAGACATTTTGCCTTGTTGCTTATTGAGACAAATAGCTAGAAACAACCACTAATAGGAGGTAAAGGCGTTATGGTACCTCCATGACATAAAATCCTACATGCAACTAAGACAAATGAGTTACATTTGTCTGTATGGGCTTGAGACATATGCGCATGGCACATATATAAGAAAGAGGTTACAGAATAATAGTATACCCATGAAGCAAACTGTATAAAACAATATTCATAAAAATCTTATTTTCTAAGTATCTGTCAATCATCTATAAACCTATCTGTCATCTGTTTACATTTGTTTATCATTTATGTATGTATATATGAAATTATATCATTTGAAAAAACATCACTCTTTGAGTATTGGTTGCTTAGAAGACTTAAATGTAGGTAATCTGTTTCTTTAATAATTTCATCATTTTATAATTGCATCATTTCACCTCTTATAATTAATATAAATTATAAAATTTATCAAAACCCCTATAAGATTAAGTTCTCTAACACTGTTACAGATCTTGGATGTCTTCTTTTAAAATGCTGACTCCTGACTCGGACCCTTCCAGTCTGCTCAAACTCCACCTCCCTTCTGGCCTGCGCCCTCTGCCACCAGTGCAGATCATCAGCTTCTATGCTCCTCTGAAGACCCCACAGTCTGAAGCCTCCCAGGAGATCTGTTGCACCCAGGGCAATAGATGAGGGACCCTGCCAAATAACTGCAGCAGCTGGGAACCCCAAGGAGCCCAACAGACTCAGGACCCATCTCTTCCTCTCGAACTCCACCTCCCTTCCTACAGGGGCAGATCATTAGCTTGTCTGCCCCCTAAAAACCCCACATTTTAAAGGCCTCCCAAGAGATCTGCTACATCCAAGGCCACAGGTCTCCCAGGAGTTCTGCAACAACTCAGGGACACAGGGGGGAGGTGCCAGACAGACATAACACCAGAGATAACCAGATGGTGAGAGGCAAGCTTATAGTCTTCATAAGCAACAAAAGCCAATGTACTTTGGCACCATCAGAACCCAGTTCTCCCACCAAAGAAAGCCCTAGATACCCCAACACCTGAAAATCAAGATGCTGACCTAAAAATTCTATCTCATTAAGATAATAGAGTCCTTTAAGGAGGATATAAATAACTCACTGAAACAAATGGAGGAAAACAAAGGTAAACAGGTAGAAGTCCTTAAAGAGATACAGGAAAACACAAACAGGTGAAGGAATTAAATAGAGTGGTCCAAGACCTAAAAGTGGAAGTAGAAATAATAAAGAAAGCACAAATGGAGACAACTCTTGAAATAGAAAACCTTGGAAAGAGGTCAGGAATTACAGATGTAAGCATCACCAACAGAATACAATAGGTGAGAGAATCTCAGGTGTAGAAGATACCTTAGAAGATATTGACTCAACTGTCAAAGAAAGTTCAAAACATAAAAAAACTCCTAACCCAAAACATCCAGGACACACTGAAAAGACTAAATCTAAGAATAATAGGAATAGAAGAGAGCAAAGATTCCCAGCTCAAAGGACCCGAAAACATCTTCAACAAAATCATAGAAGGAAACTTCCCCAACCTAAAGAAAGAGATGTCCACAAATGTACAAGAAGCCTATAGAACACCAACCAGATTGGACCAGAAAAGAAACTTCTGTCATCACATAATAATCAAAACACTAAATGCACAGAACTAAGCAAGAATATTAAAAAGCTGCAAGGGAAAATGGCCAAGTAACATAAAAAGGCAGACCTATCAGAATTACACCAGACTTCTCAACAGAGACACTAAAAGCCAGAAGAGCCTGAACAGAGGTCATGCAGACCCTAAGAGAACACAAATGCCAGCCCAGGATACTATATCCTGCAAAACTCTCAATCAACATAGCTGGAAAAACAAAAATATTCCATGACGAAACCAAATTCAAACAATATCTACCAATCTAGGCCTACAGAGGATTCTAGAAAGAAAGCGCCAACACAAGGAGGATACCTACATCAGAGAAAAAGCAAGAAATTAATCATCTCACAATAAAACCAAAAGGAGAGAATCACATACACATAATGCTACCTACACTAACAAATATAACAGGAACGAGCAATCATCTGTCTTTAATATCTCTCAATATCAACAGAGTCAATTCCCCAATAAAAAGACATAAGCTAACAGACTGGATATTCAAGCAGGATCCAGCATTTTGCTGCATACAAAAAACACACCTCAATAATAAAGACAGAAACTGCCTCAGAGTAAAAGGTTGGGAAAAAGTCTTCCAAGAAAAAATGGTACCAAGAAACAAGTTGGAGTTGCCATCCTAATATCCAATAAAATAGACTTTCAACCAAAAGTTATCAAGCAAGATGGGGAATAACACTTCCTATTCATCAAAGGAAAAATCCACCAAGAGAAAGTCTCAGTTCTGAACAACTATACCCCAAATGCAAGGGCACGCAAATTCATAAGAGAAACTTTACTAAAGCTCAAAACACACATTGAAGTCCACACAATAATAGTGGGAGAATTCAACAACCTACTCTCACCAATGGACAGGTCATTGAAACAGAAACTAAACAGAGACACAGTGAAACTAAAAGAGGTTATGAACCAAATGAATTGAACAGATATTTACAGAACATTTCATCCTAAAATAAAAGAATATACCTTCTTCTCAGAACCTCATGGTACCTTCTCCAAAACTGACCATATAATCGGTTACAAAACAGGCCTCAACAGATACAAGAAGATTGATATAATCCCATGCAGCCTCTCAGATCAACAGGGACTAAAGCTGAATGCGGGCCTGTGTGCTGGAGGCTTTCCACAGGAATCTCTGGCCTGGCCAAGTGCGAGGGTTTAGGCAAAGGGGGGAGAATGCGAGCAGGGATGGGAGTCATCTCCACCTCAGTCTTCACAGTTGCCACCTAGGTTGCTCCAAGTCGCTGCACCCACAGCCCTGCGTGCTGAGTCGCTGAGTCAGGTCCAGGCTGAGCCTAAGAGAGGAGTGTGGGAGACTTGGTCTGAGAGTTTAGGGATACCTTATCTGCATGTGAGAGGGCTTGGTGTGCTGCTCCTAGGTCACAGACCTCTCTACAGGGAGTTGTGAGGGTTGTAGCTACTTGACAGGAGCCAAGCACCCCCCACCCCCACCCAGAGCGTTGGCAAGACGCCTTGCAGCCCCGACTGGGTCACCTGGGGTTTGAAGCCTGTGCTGGACCAGAGGCCAGGTTGCCTGTCACAGTCCACTGCCCCACAGTGAATTTCAATAACAACAAAAACAACAAAAAATCCATATACCCATAGAAACTGAACAACTCTCTACTCAATGATAACTTGGTCAGGGAAGAACTAAAGGAAGAGATTAAAGACTTCCTGGAATTCAATGAAAATGATTTCACAAATACCCAAACTTATAGGACACAATGAAAGCAGTGCTAAAAAATAAATTCATAGCACTAAGTGCCAGGCAAAGAAATGGGAGAGATCCTACACTAGCAACTTAACAGGACACCTAAAAGCCTCAGAACAAAAAGAAGAAACACTCCCAAGAGGAGTAGAAGGCAGGAAATAGTCAAATCAACAAAAAAGAAACAAAGAGAACAACAAAGAATCAACAAAACCAAAAGCTGGTTCTTTGAGAAAATCAACAAGATAGATAAACCCCTAGCCAAACTAATTAAATGGCACAGAGACAGTATCCAAATCAACAAAATCAGAAATGAAAAGGGAGACATAGTAACAGAAACTGAGGAAATTCAAAAAATCATCAGAACCTACTACAAAAGCCTATACTCAACAAAACTGCAAAATGTGGATGAAATGGATGATTTTCTAGACAGAAATCAAGTACTAAAGGTAAATCGAGAGCAGGTAAACGATCTAAACAGGCCCATAGAACCTAAGGAAACAGAAGAAATCATTAAAAACCTCCCAGCCAAAAAAGCCCAGGGCCAGATAGCTTTAGTGAAGAAGTCTACTAGACCTTCAAAGAACAGCTAATACTCCTCAAATTATTCCATAAAAGAGAAACAGAAGGAACACTACCTAATTCATTCCATGAAGCCACAATGACTCTGATACCTAAACCACACAAAGACCCACCAAAGTAAGAGAACTTCAGACCAATTTCACTTATGAATATTGATACAAAAATACTTAATAAAATTTTCACAAACTGAATCCAAGACCACATCAAAACCATTATTTACCACGATCAAGTAAGCTTCATCCCAGGGATGCAAGGTTGGTTCAATATACTAAAATTCATGAACAGAATTCACTATATAAAGAAACTCAAAGAAAAAAAACACATGATCATCCCATTAGATGCTGAAAAAGCATTTGACAAAATACAACACCCCTTCATGATAAAAGTCATGGAAAGATCAGGAATTCAAGGCCTATACCTCAACATAATAAAAGCAATGTACAGCAAACCAACAGCCAATATCAGACTACATACTACCAAAAATTCTACCAGAGAACTTCTACAGCTGATAAACAACTTTAGCAAGTGGCTGGATATAAAATTAACTCGAACAAATCAGTAGTCTTCCTTTAGACAAATGATAAACAGGAAGAGAAAGAAAATAGGGAAACAACACCCTTCACAATAGTCACAAATAATATAAACACTGTGGGGTGACTCTAACCAAACATGTGAAAGATCTGTATGACAAGAACTTCAAGTCTCTCAAGAAAAAAATCGAAGAAGACCCCCAGAAAATGGAGAGATCGCCCCTGCTCATGGATTGGTAGGATTAACATCATAAAAATGGCCATCCTGTCAAAAGTAATCTACAGATTCAACACAATCCCCATCAAAATTTCAAGGAAATTCTTCAAAGACATGGAAAGAATAATTCTCAATTTCATATGGACAAACAAAACAAACAAATAAAAAAGCTCAATATAGTGAAAAGAATTCTTAACAATAAAAGAACTTCTGGGGGAATCACCAGCCCTGACCTCAAGCGGTACTATAGAGCAATAGTGATTAAAAACTTCATGGTATTGGTACAGAGACAAACAGGTTGATCAATGGAATAGATTTGAAGAGGCAGAAATAAAACCACACACTTACAGACACTTGATCTTTGACACAGAAGCCAAAAATATATAATAGAAAAAAGAAAGCATCTTCAATAAATGGTGTTGGTCTAACTGGCAGTCAGTGTGTAAAAAAGTGAAAATAGATCTGTATTTGTCACCTTACACAAAGCTCAAGTCCAAGTGGATCATGAGCCTCAACATAAAACCAGATACACTGAATCTAATAGAAGAGAAAGTGGGAAAGAGCCTCAAACTCATTGTCAGGGGGAAATTTCCTAAACAGAACTCCAATGAGTTGATAAATGAATTGATAAATGGGACGTCATGAAACTGAAAAGCTTCTGCAGGGCAAAGGACATGGTCAATAGGACAAATCAGCAACCTACAGATCGGGGGAAAAAAATCTTCACTAATCCCACATCCGATAGAGGGCTAATATCCAATATATAGAGAGAACTTAAGAAGCTAACCTCCAAAAATCCAAACAACCCAATAAAAAAGGGGGTACAGAACTAAACAGAGAATTCACAACAGAGGAATCTTGAATGGCTGAGAAGCACTTAAAGAAATGTTCACCATCCTTAGTGATCAGGGACACATAAATCACCAATCAGAATGGCTAAGATCAAAAACTCAGGTGACAGCAGATGCTGGCGAGGATGTGGAGAAAGAGGAACACTCCTCCATTGCAGGTGGGATTGCAGGCTGGTACAACCACTTTGGAAATCAATCTGGAGTTTCCTCAAAAAATTGGAAATAGATCTACCTCACGACCTGGCTATACCACTCTTGGTCATATATCCAAAAGATGCCCCACCATGCCACAGGGGCACATGCTCTACTATGTTCATAGTGGCCTTATCTATGATAGCCAGAAGCTGGAAACAACCCAGATGTCCCACAATGGAAGAATGGATACAGAAAATGTGGTTCATTTACACAATGGAATACTACTCAGCTATTAAGAACGAGGACATCATGAGTTTTTCAGGAAAATGGATGGAATTAGAAAATATTGTGATAAAACTCAGACTCAAAAGGACTTGCATGGTATGTACTCGCTAATAAGTGGATATTAGCCAAAAAGTACAGAAGACAATCCACAGAACTCAGAAGGTTAACAAGGCAAAGGACCCCGTGAGGATGCTTAAATCCTACTTGGGAGGGAAAAGAAAGCAATCACAGGAGGTAGAGGGAGGGAGGGACCTGGGTGGGAGAGGGGAGGGGGAGAGGAAAAGGGAAAGGTGATCAGGTATGGGGGGGCAGGAGAGAAGCCCTGAGAGCCAGCAGAATGAATAGAAATATGCAATTTGGGGGTGTGGGGGGATCCTCTAGAAAGTACCAGAGACCTGGGAGATGAGAGACTCTCAGGCTTCAAAGGGAGGGACCTTAGATGAAATGCCCAACAGTGGGGAGAGGGAACTTGTAAGTCCACCTCCAGTAGAAAGACAGGGCCTCAAGTGGAGGGATGGGGTTGCCATCCCACAGTCAAAAACTCTGACCCCGAATTGTTCCTGTCTGAAAGAACTGCAGGGACAAGAATGGAGAAGAGCCTGAGGGAAAGAAGGTCCAGTGACAGGCCCAACTTAGGATCCACCTCAAGAAGAGGCTCCAAGGCCTGATACTATTACTGATGCTCTGGTGTGCTTACAGACAGGGGCCTATCATGACTGCCCTCCAAGAGACCCAACAAGCAGCTGAAAGAGTCAGATGTAGATACTTACACCCATCCAATGGACAGAAGCTGGGGACCCCTGTGGTTGAATTGAGGAAAAGCTGGAAGAAGCTGAGGAGGAGGGCGACCCTATAGGAAGACCAGCAGTCCTAACTAACCGGGACCCCTGAGAGCTCTCAGAAACTGAGTCACCAACCAGGCAGCATACACTAGCTGGTCCGAGGCCCCCGACACATATACAGCAGAGGACTGCCTGCTCTGGTCTCAGTGGGAGGAGAAGTACCTAACCCTCGAGAGACTTGAGGTCCCAGAGAGTGGGGAGATATGGTGCCGGGGAGTGGGGTGAGGACATCCTTTTGGAGACAGGGTGGGGGAGGCATAAGATGAAGAACTGTGGGAGGGCAGACTGGGAGGGGGTAGAGACTGGATTGTAAAAAAATTAAAAGTAATAAAATAAATAAAAATTAAATAAAATGCTATCTTCCCTTTTAAGATTTAATTATTTTATGTAGGAGTATTCTATCTGCACTTATATCTGAATGTCAGAAGGGGGCATCAGATCCCATGACAGATGGTTGTGTGCCACCATATGGGTGCCGGGAATTGAATTCAGGACCTCTGGAAGAGCAGTCAGTGCCCATAACTGATGAACCATCTCTCCAGTCCCCACCTGGCACACCCTTACCTGCATATGCAGTTCCTAGCTAAAAACAGTGGGTGCGAGAGCTCAGCTGTGAGACTGTTAGGAGCTCAGGCACTGAGGTACATAAACGCTCTGCTTTGTTTACCCAGTGTGAGAAGCAACTGTGGCCACTGTTTTCAGGATTCCTCCGTAGTTGTTGGGTGCCATGGAATCTGCTCAGGAGGCTGAGGCAGGAGAAATGTCAGTTCAGCCTGGGCTGCTTAGTAAGTTTGAGGCCAGTGTAGATTACATAATAAAACACTATCTCACAAACAAAAATGCCATTCATTGTCTTAAGGATTTGTTTGTTTGCTTTATTTCATGTGTCTGACTGCTTGCCAGTGTGTTAATTTGCATGCAGCTGCCCTCAGAGAACAGATTGTGGTATTTGGATCCCCCAGAGCTTGAATTACAGGCAGTGAGAGTGAGTCACTCTATATCAGTGCTGGGAAACAAACACAGCCTCCACGAGGAAGCAAGGGTTCTAACCCTGAGCCATTTCATCCCCCTCCATTTCCTTAAGAGCGCTGTATTTGGTAGAACGCAATTTTCAATGGCTTGATAATTCTTGACTCTTTGTTGGGAATCTACTAGCAGATTTTTGCCCTTCCTTCCTTCCTTCCTTCCTTCCTTCCTTCCTTCCTTCCTTCCTTCCTTCCTTCCTTCCTTCCTTCCTTCCTTTCTTTCTTTCTTTCTTTCTTTCTTTCTTTCTTTCTTTCTTTCTTTCTTTCTTTCTTTCTTGGCAGCACAGGCCAGGAGCCTTCTGACACCACTGACCTACTTTCTAGTTGGCACCCACTGCCCTGATGTAAGTTACGGACAGATTACAACAAGCAGTATGACACATGGGGACAAGATAGCTCGAATCTCCTCCCAGCCTCCTGATGTAGGAGCAGGCGCGGTACACGAACCTACTTGCCCTGCCCGAGTTAGTTAAGGGGAGCTGGGGTCCTTCAAGCATCAATAAGTCACCTATTGAAGATGATGAGTGTATCACTCCTACAGAAATTGTTATTTTCTCAACTCAGTAGCACAGTGGCTAGCAACTGGACCCAAAGAGACCTTTATTATCTGTGCAGCGCAGGTCACCGTCACCGTGCCAGGCTGAAGATGCCTGACCTTAATGTGCCCTTGAAACAAACAAGTTCCAGATAATTAAAGCCACAAAAGAACTCTGGTAAGAGCAATAATGGGGAGGCCCACTGTACCCTCTTGTGGTACACTCCAAGATTGCTCAGCCCCCTCCCACTCCACAAAATACTCCCAGTAGCTACTCTTCACTGAGTAGCAGTTTCTGGGCCTCACACTCTGCCATCATGACTTCCTGGATTTTCGGGTGTTGTTCTCCACTTGTTCCAAGGATATCAAACTTGAATCTTCTCCTGACTCTGTCTGTAGTGCCTGCTATCTGATTCAGGTTTTGAGATCAGAGCTGTGTTTCTGTCTAGCCTGGTGGGTGACACCCAGCCTGCCTACTGAGCATATGTCCCTGTCTGGCCTGGTGGGTGACTCCCAGCCTGTCTACTGAGCACATGTCCCTGTCTGGCCTGATGGGTGACACCCAGTCTGTCTACTGAGCACATGTCCCTGTCTGGCCCAGTGGGTGACACCCAGCCTGTCTACCATGCACATGTCCCTGTCTGTCTGGTGGGTGGCACCCAGCCTGTCTACTGAGCACATGTCCCTGTCTGGCCTGGTGGGTGACACCCAGCCTGTCTACTGAGCACATGTCCCTGTCTGGCCTGGTGGGTGGCACCCAGCCTGTCTACCATGCACATGTCCCTGTCTGGCCTGGTGGGTGGCACCCAGCCTGTCTACAGAGCACATGTTCCTGTCTGGCCTGGTGGGTGACACCCAGCCTGTCTACTGAGCACATGTCCCTGTCTGGCATGGTGGGTGGCACCCAGCCTGTCTACCATGCACATGTCCCTGTCTGGCTGGTGGGTGGCACCCAGCCTGTCTACCATGCACATGTGCCAGGGCTTTCCCTTCACTCATGATTTTATCTGTGTGGAATGTGCAGCAGGGATGACATATTTCAAGGCAGACAGACCTCTTTCGCAGCTTCTCTACACAGATGGGGTGTCTCAGCAGTGTCTCATGATAAAATGGCACCGGGTGCCCAGAGCACGTGCATAGGTGTTTATGTTCTCATTAACGAGGGCGGCCTTACAGGGAGCCCCAGGAATCCCCTTGACTCCACTTCCTCAGTGCTGGGGTTACAAGTATGTTACTATATTTGGATTTTTGTTTTTACATTGT
>CM052714.1:64699115-64788489 GCA_028551405.1 Uromys caudimaculatus
GGCCCCCCCCCCCCCCCCCCCCCCCCACTAAGCCAGATCTTCCTAGGCCTGGCTCTATGGCACTTTCCCACCTGGGTGTGGAGAGCAGACTCAGGCCTTATACATTCACTTTACTGGCCAAGCTATCTTACTAGTCCAGAGCTACCTTTTATGGCCAGTGATGCTGCCTGCCTTTTTCAATTGAGCAAACTTATAAGGAAGGCCAAGTTGCCTCTAGGGATTGTCATCTTGTGAGTTTCAGGGTTAGTGTGGGACACAGGGTTTCTGCTCTGTCTCTCCCTGCTGTCTCTCAGCTTCATACCCCTTCCCTGCTGAAGGCTGAAGAAGCTCTCTGAGCTTCCCTTCTCAGACTCCCTTGCCAGCTGGCACTTAAAGGAGACAGGGTGGGCTGCCTTCCTGCTTTCCAGTGCCAATCAGTATGGCTGGCAGCCGTGGAAGAGAGCCCAGCTGCCCACTTAATCACTGCTCCCACAGGCCACATTGTGCTTGCACAGAGGTGACGGCAGTAGCTGTTCTGGATTCCCTTTGTGGCTGGACAGCCAGCCATGCTTTCTTACCCAGGAGACCTCTGCCAGACACACTCCTACCCCATTTGTGATCTGAGTATCCTCTGGGGCTGATTTCTATCTCGGAGATCTAAGTCATGGCCAGGCCTCCTTCCCAAAAGAACAGAAGTCCCAACTAAGCACCAGACTCAGCCTGTGAATGCCCCTTTTGGGGCCCAGGTTCTAGCAAAGCAAAGCTGCCCATGCTGGCTCTGCTCCGATGATAGTTCCTGGCCATCGGCAGTGGAGCATGAGATACACAGAGTCCCTTGACACTGCCACCACCAAGGTCCAAGAGGGACACCTCCTCCAGCTCCAAGACCTTCCTAACACTGCTCTTTTCTTCTCTGGCCCCTGTTGGTTTCTTGACCCTCAGTTTTTAAATTTATTTGGCCTCCCCAGGCCTGTTGAGCTGATTCTACACTTGGCATACCTGGCACGCCTTCTCTTTCTTGACCAGAGCCTGACTGATGCCCTCCTACTGTTTATGGACTTAGGGTTACAGCCCATACACTAGCAAGCAGGGTTATGTCACCCCAATAAGATAATTTAAAAGGCCAAACAGTGATAACAGAGAAAGGAGATTTGTTTTTCAGTGAGACTCCACTGGGAAGAGACAGGGAGATCCAGTGACCCCTCAAAAATCCATCTTTGGGCTCCTGACTTGAGGGTGACATCTAAGTAGAAGGTCAGAGTTATGCATATTTAAGTAGTCCCTAGTCAAAGTGTGGTCCTGCTCACCACTGGCCCACCATTGCCCATCTGTGAGGTGGTCTGTCAAGTAGTCAATTTCTTTCCCAGAGGAAAGTCTCATATCTGGCCAGCACAGGATTTAGACTTTCTTGTCTCTCTTAGCAACAGATTCAAGGGACTAGGGTGGGGTCCAGTTTTTGAGGGTCCATAGTGAGGGATACATGTATCTCTTTAGAATGTCTTCATCCCTGCCAAGTGTGTTTCATCAGGGTGCTAGAAATAGAGCAAGTCTTGGGAAATGATGTGGCATTGACTTGCTATGTCACAGTGAAGGTTGAGATCCAGATGGAATCCTGAGCTTTGTCGAGTGTGGCACACAGAAAGAACATAACTGACCATTACCTGTACTGGTCTTCAGCCAAGCGCCCACGTTAGTTACTGTGATGCATTGATGGTGGCTTCTGACTCAAGGGAGAGAACTTACAAATGGAAAGTGACAAGCTTAGCCCTTAAAAGCCTCCACCCTGCTTATTGGTGGACAAACTCACTGTCTTAGTTAGGGTTTCATTGTTGTGAGCAGACACCATGACCAAGGCAACTCTTATAAGGACAACACTTAATTGGGGCTAGCTTAAAGGTTCAGAGGTTCAGTCCATTATATTCAAGGCAGGAGCATAGCAGAGTTCAGGCAGACATGGGCTGGAGGAGCTGAGAGTTCTACCTCTTGTTCTGAAGGCAACTAGGAGAAGACTGCCTCCCAGGCAGCTAGGACAAGGGTCTTAAAGCCCACGCCCACAGTGACACGCCCACTCCCACAAGACCACACCTACTCCAACAAGACCACACCTCTTAATGGTGCCATCCCCTAGGCCAAGCATCTACAAACCATCACGCTCAGCACACTCAGAATCTATAGATATCAGAATCTATAGATATTCCTGATGGTGGGAGGTGCAAGATGCAGCAACTCTTCTGCTTTGGAAATGAAACCCTGGCATTTTCTACATCTCTGGAGCCCCCATGGAAACTAGAAAATGCTGTGGGGGTGGCGCATGTCTCAGAAAGGGCACTGTGTGAGAAGGTATTTCCACCCTATGTGATTATTCACTCGGTGACATTTCCAGCAAGCTCTCAATAATCAGATGAATAAAGGGTGCGCTCTGCTTGTGGATAGTGTCACCCTTCCAGCCCCTCTGCTGCTTACTCAGGGTTCACTTTGGCACCCCATGCATGGCTCCAGATATGGCCATTTCCTCACCATGGTAAAGTATGCTACAGCACCATAGAATGTCTAGTCTATTGATGGCAGAGACATACATTGAGTACAACTGTAAGAGCCACCTGCAGGCAGGGCAACACCACTGGACTTCTTTCTAAAGGGTAGAAGCTGTCAGAAGGATCTGTTGGAACAGACCTTTACTCTGGATGGGAATTGCTTCTCTCTGGCAATGCCTTGGCTGTATTCCTATTTCTGAATACCTAGAATTATCTTAGTTGTAGTCATGAGTTCTGGCCATAGACTTTATTTCATAGCAAAAGAAGTAATGCATCTAGCTTAATAGAATTCTGGAATAACACCATTGATGAAACATTGTTTTATGGAAGCTTCATTGTTGCTACCTAACTTTATAATTTCATCTCTGGCTTACAGAAATACAGTGGTATTAGGAGGGAAGTTAGGAGAGGAATTTACAACAATCTGAGAGGGGGACAGGACCATGGGGACTCTGTTACTTGTCTTGTGGATTGTCTTTATCTGTAGGAAAGATTGTTATATCTCTCAGCATGGAAACAGGTTGTTTCTGCAGTGTGAAATGTCAAGGAAGATTGTACATGAATGTCAACCAGAAAGCTCATTACTTAACCACTGTTTGTTATGAGAATGAACACAGAGACAGTTCTATCTTCTGCTCTGTGGCTCTGGAACTGAGACTGAAAAATACACTTTTCAGTCTCCTTTGCCAGCTTCCTGACAGGTGTGTTAATCAAAAGCACTAATGGAGAACTGGACAGTGGGATACCGAACTACAAGAGCCTTCCTTCCCGTCCTCCCCCCCTCCCAACACTTCAATATGTGAAACAGTAGGTTCCAACTACCACATCTCTGACATTAGTGAGGTGAATCTCCCCTCCAGCGGCCAAGCAACAGCCCTGGGGGCTGCTCATCCAAGTTCAGTCTCTGGTAACATCACAACTCCTAGGAACAGGGCCGCATGCATACTAGACAAGTGCTCAACCACTGAGCTCCACATTCCCTCTGCTTATATGTCTTTAATGTCTGAGTTACTCAAGAATCTATGTTCGGTCTTTTCAGCTTTCCAACATCTGTGTAATCAGTTCACTGTGTGATTAAATTTGTTTTGTTTGGAATGCCTAAAGTGACTTGTACTTTTCCAGATGGACTTCACTATTATAGTTCCCTTTCCTACTAAAATAGTCATGCCCACCTGCCCAACCATTTGTCTGTCCATTTGTCCATCCATCTGTCCATCTATCCATCCATCCATCCATCCATCCATCCATCCATCCATCCATCCATCCATTTATCCACCCATCGAACATCTATCAGCCATTATTTTTTACCATATCAAAGGTATCCAACTATGGTGCTAGAGAGATGGGTAAGGTTAAGAGTGCTTGCTATTTTCTAGAGAACTCAAGTTTGATTCCCACCACCCACATCAGGTGGTTACAACCATATATAACTTCAGCTCCAAGGGACCTGAGGCTTTCACCTGGTCTCCATGAGCATTTAAACTCACATGCACATTCTCTCCCCCCCCCCCACACACACACATACACACACACACATACACACACACACACACTTAAATGAAAACAAAGTTTTTATTAAAAACTATCCCAAACTAATCAGCACGAATAGCAAGCAGGAGGACCTCACCCCGCCCCTCCCCCATTCTCCAAAGAGATCAGGGATGGGTTTTTATGGATCCTAAAAGGATGGCATGTGTCTTTTCCTCATCTCTTTTTCCTTTTCTATTCCTCCATCCCTAGCCTCCAGTTTTGTGTCTCATCCCTTCCAAATCATTAGTCTAAACTTGATAAGGGATAGAAGTTTGTGGAGAAAGAATGTGGAGTTGATCCATTTTGGAATGACTGATACTTTAAAAACTATTCTGGAAGCTACCAAAATTTCTCATGCACAAAGGGAACCATCAAAGCGTGACTATTGGATGACATGTGCTTACTGTGGAAGACTGTACCTGCTATTCTGACAGAGAGCCTGTGGGTGCCGTCATAGTTTCTTGGGACTCTGAACTATCTAGCACCTCACACCAGGTATTACAAAAGTCAAACAGAACAAAAACGCTTGTTAGGTCTGATGCAAAATATCTCTTTTTAGTGTCCTCAAGGACAGAAAAGGCCTTCCAGGGGCACCTTCGCATTGCTTAGTTAGTGTTCTGGATAAATGTTTTCAACTTGGTACAAGATAGACTTATCTGGGAAGAGGAAACCTCTATTGAAAAAGATGGAAACCTCTATTGAAAAAGATGGCTGTATTCATTGACCTGTAAAAGAAAGCCTCAAGGAAATTGTCTTTGTTTATGTGTGAGGGCCCAGCTCATTGTGGGTGGTATTGCCCCTTAAGCAAATGGTCCAGTGGTATATAAGAACGTAGGCAGCCCCCATGACCTCAGCTTCAGTTCCTGCCCACAGGCTCCTGCTTCATGTTATTACCCTGACTTCCTTGGTTGATAAACTGAAGTTCTATGGCAAAATAAATTCCTCTTTTCCCCAACATGCTTATGGTCATGGTGGTTTTGCCACAGCAACAGAAAGCACACTAAGATTTTTAGGTGTGTATCAGTATGTTTTTAGCTTCAGGTAACAGACATTCCATCTCACGATTACCCAAATAATCCAGCAATTCCACTCTGAGCTATATACTCCAGAGAAATAAAAAATATGACTATGCAAAACCATGTATATGAATATTCATGAGGTTATTGTTTATGCCAATAAAACATTCAGCAACTAATGAACAAATGAGCAAACTATGGTATAGACACATGGTGGAACATCTTACATTTAGTAAAAAGGAGCAAAGAATTGATGGTACAGTGTGCATGGACTTCAAAAACATCAGGAAACAACCCAGGAAAGACCAGGGTCCTCTGACTCCAGTTTGGGGTACGGACAGCTCCGTGAAGAGAGAAATGTGTGCATTTCCGGGCTAGGATGAGTGGGAGGACATGTACTATGGTTTTATATAGCATGTCACTCATGGGCTCCTGCTCGAACACTTGGTCAGTCTCTCCAGCTATTACACGGGAAGTTTGCAGAAGCTTCAGGGTGGAGCCTAGCGGAAGGGGTGGGCTATCTCAAGGTCTTACAGCTCAGCCCTCTCCCCACCACCTCTGCTTCTTAACCGTACATACAATGTGACCAGCTGCCTGGTGCGCCTGTCTCCACTGCCTTCTCTGCTACAGTGCTGTGCCCCTTCTTAAACTGTATGCTGAGGCGAACCCTTCCTCCTTCAAATTGCTTCTGTCAGATGTTTCCTCGAAGTCAGGAGGGGTAACTGATACAGGCCTGAGAGCTAAAGGGTTTCTTGGCAGGTGGTAGAAATGTTCAAAAGCAATTTGTGGGGATGATCGCCCAATTCTGGAAATTGTCTAAATGCCACATGGTTCACTGTGAGTGGGTGAATTGTGGAGGAAAGATTGTTTCATAATTAGGTTGTCACCAAAACCTGTCACTTAAATAACAGAAATTGTTCCTTCAGTTCTAGAAAGTTTGGATTGAGTGAGTTAGTAAGGGATGGCCTGGGCTAGCTATGGATGAGTGTCTTCAAAGATCCCATCTCCTCCCTTTCTCCTCATTAGCTGCCCTATTGGCTCTACCACACGGGCACCATCTTTAGATGCCCTGGAGGGAGATGAGGGAGCTCCTTTCTGGTATACTTTTTGTTCTTGTGTTGAAACACAGCCCAGGCTAGCCTCAAACTCATAAACCTCATGCTTCGGCTTCTTGAGCACTGTGGTTCCAGACATGCATCACCATCTCCAATAAGAGTTTCTTTTTTATGCCCTTGGCCACCCCCAATTTTAGAGAAAGCTTTCCAGGTAGTTGCCAAGCTAATCTGTCATCTCATTGATGAGTCAGGGTCTCTTACTAAATATTAGACCAATCATGACAAGGGCCTTTGTCCACCACAACTTGTTCAAAGCTCCAGGATTAAACAAGGTGTCTCGGGCAGAGGCAGAGAGGCAGGAATTTGCCTCAGACTTCTGTCAAATGAAGACAGGTGACCGTGCCTGCCGGGTGGTCAGCCTCCACAGCCACAGAGGTTAAAGGATGTTGTTAATGGAATCAGTCTTGACGTTGTTTTCTTATTTATTTATCCGCTTAGCTTTATTGAGGCGGAGTTGTGTCAGGTAGCCAAGGCCTGTCATGAACTCCTGATCTTGTGTCTGCCTCTTTCATGTTAGAGCTGCAGAAGTGTACCACCAAGCCTAACTTTTTAATTCCTTCATCTATTTCAGGGAGAGTTTGAGATTATACCTATCTATCTTTATCCTTTTATCTGCCAACCTGACTTCCTGCCTGTATTTATGCACACGAGTGAATGTGCACACACAGACATGCATGCACAGGCACACATGTGGGTTTTAAATGTTTATACTTTCAGCATCTTGTAACTAAGGAATATGAGATTTTACTTTTAAATTATTTTACTTTAATTAGGTTGACTTTGTTTGTATTTGCTTGCTTTGGGGTTTTTGAGATGGAGTCATGTAGCCCAAGCTGGCCTTAAATTCACTTCGGAGCTAAGAACAAATGGCCTTTGACTCTGGATGCTTGTAACTGCTAAGATTATTAGTATATGCCATTGGATTGGTTCCATTTTTATTGGATTAATTTTAATTTTTTATTTAATTTATTTAATGTGTATGTGGGGTGTGTGTGTGTGTGTGTGTGTGTGTGTGTGTGTGTGTGTGTGTTAAGCATATGTGCGTCATAGCTCACATGTGTAGGTCAGAGGACAACAGGAGTCAATTCCTTCCTAGTATGGATTTCAGAGATTCAATTCAGGTTGTCAGAATTGTGTGGCAAACCTTTCTCTTTCTGCATAGACTCTGGCAAACCAGAGTTTACCTAACTCTGCTCTGGGGTGAAAGTGTCTGACCAGGAATGGGTCTACAAAAGCGAGAGTCTCCTGGAGCCTTGGAGGGAGGGCACACCCTTAATCTTGGCCACACCTACCTCTCCTGTTTCCAGTGCTGATCTTGCTTAGCAGACATTGGCAGCTGGTACACACGAGCCGCCCTGGTCACATGTGGTTGTGTTTAACGATACAGAACTTTGAACCAACCTCAAGCTGTGCCTGTGGGGGGATCAAAGTCAATACTCGAGTGTATTTTATAAACGGTGAACTTCGGTGAAGAAACAAAACTCATTTAAGCCGAAGCCAAGGGGCGTGTTATGTTTTGACTGATGCCAAAAACAAAGGGAGAAGGTTGGTTCCCCTGCGCGTTCGTTGGACTCTTTTAAAAAAAGAGCCTGTTTATTAAAGTCTGTACTTTCAAATAAACACAGAGAACTCTCGTGTTCTTTTTGTAAACACGTTTGAGTCCTTTGAAGCCAAGAATAAGGAGTGTGACAGAGATGCCTCTCCTGGGCTCTGGGTTGAGTTAACTAGCTCTTGCTGTCTTTAAAACTCACTCTGCACAGAGGATTTTAGAACTGACTCCACTAGGTTGAGGGAGAGGGAAGCCGCTCAGGTGGTAGTGGCTCAAACCTCTCTGCTTCCTCTGGGGCACCAAACAGCTGGGCCATGTCTGCAGCCTTCCTTCTGCTGGCAAGCACCCGCCTTCCAGGCCCCTGGCCAATGGTACCTTGCTAGGCTACCTCTGGGGCATGGGAGAGGCACACGGTCACTTCTAGGACATCACCTGCCGGTCATGCTCGGCACCAAGCTTCTGATCACCCGACATGGACACAGCCAAGGACTGACTCCCACCAAGCCAGCCAACCCCCAGCACCAGAGCTCTATCTACCTCTCCAGAACCATTCCTTCCTGGGCCTGGCTGTTAACAGACAGCTTTGTGTCAGTAAACATTTACAAGCAGCAGTTTCCCCTCTCTGGGAAAACTCCTTTTGCTTTTTTGAAATGTGTCCTGATCCCATGTGGTAGAGATATGGGCTTCCATGTTCTCTGTTCCCCAGCAGGCTGTGGTCCTCTGGGCTATTTCGGTCACTTCCTTTGAACGGTTCCTTCCTTGAATTGTTCGCAGGGCATTGTATGATTCACAGAGCTTCCTTTCCCCTCCCGGGCAGCTGGGAAAGTTAGGCTCCCGTTATGTTTTCTTTGTTAACTGAGGCTGCACCTGGCTAGGCAGAGCTGGCTGAGTTGGGTCTCAGGGTCCAGCTCTTGCAGTTATTACAGCTGTTTGTTGGTAGGATGAAGAGACACTGGAGAGAGGCTGGGCCACTCTATGGGGAAAAGCCTAGTTCTATTAGGGCTGCCAGAGTTTTGGGATCTTGGTGAGCACATGTGACACCCAATTCTGCTGTAATGCCTAAGGCAGTACCTGTCCAAATGAAGTAAGGGTTTTGAAGAGATGGTTTAAAAGACAGAAGCCTAAGCAGTGCCATGCAAAGTTGTTGGACACTCAGCAGATGATCTGTCCAGGCCCACAGGAGTGCCAGGAAGGACTGAGGGCGTGCCCCTCCCCTTGACCTGGCTCGTGCCCCTAGGTCGGTCACTGCCACAGAGCAAGAACTGAGAGGGCCACCCTCTTTACAGCTAGTTCCTTAAGTAGACACAGACCTAGCTGCACATTCTCCCTCGGTTTCCTGGTTTCTCAAGGTTCTCACCCATCCAGCTGGGCTGTGAATCCTCCTCAGGGTGGCAGCATACATCCAGCCAAGGTGAATCAGCTTCACAAATTGATCAGAGTCCATTAATAAACAGGATGGACAATGCCAGAAGTTGAACACAAGACAGGGCCTGGCTCCTTGGGATCTGTAAGTGACCCAACCAAGTGCCATGGCTTGAGAAAAGCAGCTCTCCTCTCCAGGCCGTTTTCTTATTATACAATGGAGGTAATAATAGTACTTCTTACCTCATCCTTTTGTGTGGGGATGGAGTCGGTGAAAACACAGGACATGCTTGAATAATGCTTGGCGCAGGGTGGCCCCCTAGCTAAATGTGCATCGCTTAGAGTGCTGTACATAACTCACTGCCTTTCCTCTCTAGCGCACGGCCGGGTCACTGGACTGAAATAACTAACCCTAGCTTGTTACTACAGTCACAGGAGCAGCTACCAGGACTCACAGAATGGCAGGTGGCTCATTTACCTCCTGCTCACTTTCACCCATCAGAACCGGATTTGCCAAACGGTTTAAGCACCTGGATGACTTAACTATAACTCCAAAGACAAAAAGAATCTCTTGGCAGAAAGAGCATTGTATTTTAAATTCCTAAATTTCCCTATCTGCTCCAGACAATCTCAATCGGTTCATTCATGCACAATAATCATGCTTAGATGGTCTAAAGAGCACATAACATCTTAAACAAACTCCACCGGGTTTTATGGAGGGGCTGGAGAGATGGCTCAGCAGTTCAGAGCATTGGCTCCTCTTCCAAAAGATCCCGGTTCAACTTCAAGGACCTACATGGTATTCCACAACTATCTGTAAGTCTACTTTGGGGGAATTCACGCCTTTTTCTGGCCTCTGAGGATGCCAGGCATGCAACTGGTGCAGGCATACATGTAGGCAAGACACATGAATATAAATAAGTAAGCATAAATAAAGTGCTTGTATTGATCTTGTGGAGAACCTGAGTTCAGTTCTCTGTACCCATGTTAGGTAGCTCACAACCACCTATAACTCTAGCTCCGGGGATCCAATATCTTCTGTCTCTGCAGACACAGATACTCGTATACACTTGCCCACACACCGACCCACACACAATTTTAAAAAAATCTTTTAAAATGTAAAATTATAGTCCGTATTTAGTATGTTTTAAACAACAGGATAACTGGTAAATGTCAAAACAAACGCTCTGTACAGAGATGAGAAGAGGGACCATGTGTGACTGAGAACTGCTGCTCTCCTGATTCATCCAGTTACATGAACCTGTGAAACTCTACGGTGGCCTGTCAGGGCCCACACTCTGGTTTGCAATGCCCCTTGCCTGTGTGGGACTGACGGCAGACCTGCTGGAGCATAGGGATTCTCAGAGCCCGGGGTTGTACACTGTGTCTCTGTGTTCAGGAAGCCCTGGGTGGGACAGGCTGACCTGTTTCCATAAACTTGCAGCACCAGACTCTGCTTTCCTTAAGCTCCCTTCCCCACAGTGTGCTGATCTCCAGGAAGTCGAGTAAATAAAGAGCTTGTCCCATGCCTTGCCCTAAAGGAAACACCATGACCAAAAGCAACTTGGGGAGGAAAGGATTTATTTGACTTACACTTCCATATCCACCACTGAAAGAAGTCAGAACAGGGACTCAGACAAGGCATGAAGCTGGAAGGAGGAGTTGATGCAGAGGCCATGGAGGGGTGTTGCTTACTGGTTTACTCCCCTATGACTTACTCCGCCTAGTTTCTTATACAACCCAGGACCACCAGGCAGGGACGGCCCCACCCACAGTGGGCTGGCCCCTCCCCCATCAATCACTAAGAAAATGTCCCGCAGGCTTGCCTACAGCCGGATCTTATGGAGGCGTTTCCTCAATTCAAATTCCCTCCTCTAAGATGGCTTTGGCTTGAGTTGACATAGAACTCTCTAGCACCCACCAAGCCTCAAGTGCCCCAATCATTCCCCCATCTGCACTGCCAAAGGGGAGAACAAGCAATCCTCCCTGTGTTGGGAGGGGTGAGTGGCACACCCTCACAGCCATAGGCATTCTCGCTCAGCCAGGGAACAACGAGGAAATCTGCATTGTGGCATAGCACACACTGGGCTAATGTGTGCCTGCGCCAAGACTTCAGTAACCAGGTCTGGCTGCTTCTGGGCACTGTCTTCTGGGCTGCGGTCTTGGTGTCACATCTGGATCACCTGTTTCCAGCAACCTGCCTTGACTCCTTCCTGCACACTGTGTTCTGGGACGTGGTGACAAGGGTGCTGTAGAATTGTGTAAGAATCCTGGGCAATGGGTGGCAGGACTAGGCCTACCCATGCCTCACCTCACTTGTGACACCAAGTGTCTACGTGACGGAGAGGACCTATGAAGAAAGTCACACAGCAGCACCCTGAGAACTGTTAGTGGGAAATGCTCCAGGCACATTGAAATGCCAGGACTGGAAAGAGTGGCACCGGGGAGAGGGGCATTGCTGTGGTTTGAGTAAGTTCCCCCAGTGTCTCCCTGAGCATCAGCTGATGGTACTTGGAGGTGGGCCTTTGGAAAAAAATTAGAGCTAGATGAGGTCTTGAGGCCAGGTCCCTCCCGTGATGCCCTTCCTCAGAAGAGAGAGACTTGAGAAGGCACAGCACACTGGTGCTCTCTGTATCACCATGCCACAGGTCTGCAGCAGAAGCCAAGCAAATACTAGTGTTAACCTCTAGGACCAGATTCAACTAAAATTCTATCTGTTATAAAGCACACTGTCTCAGGCATTTTGTTATAGTTACAGACATGGAGCAAAAGGAGTAGAGAGTGGGACCGATAGACAAGAAATCCAGGCTTGGAAAGCCAGCTACCTAACAGTGGGCAGTTCTCTTTGAGTAAGCACTGACATGAGGTTTGTGGTCTCTGGGATGAGGACGCTGTCTCCTGTGCTCACTCCCTGCCCTGTTCTCTAGTGTCACAGAGTAATGTAAAAAGCCCTAAGTCTTTTCCGTCAAACACGGTGCAACTTCTCATGATTAAAATCCTTGTATTTCCACCGTCTTGTAAAGCATTATGTCAATGTTTTATCGTTCATCAAATCTGGTAAAATCGTTCTTTACACACAGGACCTGCTGTGTCCTTGGACCTCCCTGCTTTTCTTCACTTCCTTTGTGCCTTTTCTTCTAAAAGTAGGGAGTGGTGAAAGTCATGAGGTCAGAGGCCAGCACATGAGGAAAGCACACAGTTTCACCTGCATTGGAATAAGGACTGAGCACAATTCCTACCTGGGTGTGCTTACTCTCCCACTTCTGTGAGCCACATGTCCTCTTGATAAAGAATAAAGACGCATCAGTTGGGGTGATGGGCTCATTCTAGTAGTGTGAACCCAATGTGGGTCATCAAGCAAACCATGGAGCTGAGCCAAGCCCTCTTCACAACCGCCACTCTGCTTCAAGGTGCTTCAGAGCCAAATCAGTACTTGGGGTTCTGTCTGCTCTCCCTTAATGCCTCCACCAAAGGAGATGTGGAGAACTTCTTTCCCTGACAGCTCAGCCTACTGATGAAGCCGAAAGCTTCAGTTTCTCTGAGATGATGGTAGTACCTCAAGAGGATGGAAGGAAGCGGGTAGTAGGCATAGATTTCAGGCATCAGTGGACAAGGAGAGATTTTCACACACATGTACACACATGCACGCACACATCCCTTGTCCTGTGGTAAATTTGCACAAATTGCAAATCTACACTGCACTTTGGGAAGGGCAGTGCTAGCTTTGTGAAAGGGACTGAAGAAAAGAGCAACATGGCCTTCAGGACGGCCTTGGTCAGCGCTGACACTCCTGCAGACTGGTTTCCACCTTGGCCTCCACTCTTGCTTGGCTGAGTTCTTGGTCTTGCTCCTCTACTTCAGCCCACCGCTCCAGCTCTGAGGCCAGCAAGCCCACATTTTTGAGTCAGGGAGAAACCAGACTGGTGTCAGATTCCACAGCCTTGGCTGTGGGACTGGTCTGCTTGCTCTGTTAAGGGACTTTTCTCAACTCTGGGTGAGTCAAAGCATTCCACTTTTCCTTCCCTCTCCCCTGTCCTAGCCTGCCAGAATTCCTGTCTGAATTCTTCTTCATTAATAATGATGGGCTCTACTCCCGGAAGTCCCCGGTGCTCATTTCAGGGGATAATGATTGTTTTTGCAGGAGGGACCCCGATGGTTTTTCCGTTTCTGTTTCCATAATATGTACTGAAATCCACACTTCATTGAAAGCAGATGGCAAAAGCGTCCTTCCATGTGCAAGGAGAGGCGCCGGAGCTGAGATGTTTCTAACTTGTCGGCCTTCTGGACAACTGGGCATAGCTGAGGCCCGGGCACAGGGCCCTGAATATGAGGGCAGGGAGCTGGATGCCTAGGGTGATGGAAAATCAGAATAATGAGCTAAGGTAGAGCTTAAAAGGGAAGGAGAGGAGAGAGCCAAGCCAACGGAAGAGATGAGCCATCCTCCAAGTGTCTCATTCCCAGGTCCCGAGTCTTGCGGTGTCAGATTCTTGGGAAGGCAGTGTGTGTGAGGGAAGCAGCTGCCCTCCAAAGGAAACGGTGCGAAATCTTCATCTCCACAGACCAGAGCTTGACCCTTCTCATCTGCTTCCACGGACATAATGAAAAGCATATTCGCCACCGTATCTTTCTGGAGAACACAAACTCAGTCATTCCATCTCCAAAAAAGGCAGAAGTGAGCTCACTATTTCCCAGGCTGCCCAGCAAGCAACTGTTCCCATGGGATCTGGTGTGGGAAGCAGAAAGCCTACCCAGCACCCCAGGATCTCCCCACAGCCCTGCAATGTGTGACTGTCTCATGCAGGGACTCGGCAAGTCCATAGCCAGAACCCTCAGAGTGTGGCCTGGATTCTGCTCCTGCTACACTGTACAGCAGAGGCCACTGTACCTGTGGATGCTCCGTGTTCACAGTGCAAAGACCCAAGGAATGATGGAACTGGGACTCACCATGGGAAGCGAAATAAGCCAGACTCATAAGGGCAAATAGTATTTTTTCATTCATATGCAGACTCTAGATAGAAATAAATTATATGTGTACTATACAAAATATATAAATATATTTATATAAAAGGCTATTTGGGGTGAGGACAGTGTCTAGAGAGAGGTGGGGAAATATCAAAGTGTGACAGTGTGTATAAAGCAAAGCACATGATATAGATGTGTGAAGATGCAATGGGACCCATTATTCTGTATAATGAATATACAATTAAAAGAAATAAAAGAGAGTTGCTCCACAAGAAAGAACCCATATCAGGCACTATGTATCAGGTGAAAGTCCACGGGGATGTCATGAATCTTAGGGGACTTAATATTATTCTTAACTAAACTGACATAGTGTTAAGCTGCTTTCTCTATATAAATTCATAGTCATAGACAATTACCTCATTCAGCCTTAGTCAGAGAAGCCTCTCTTTCAGGGAACTTTTATGAATGCCGAGACACACAGCTGCACAAATGCTGGGAATAACTGAAGGTTGAGGGCTCAGCCCTCAGCAAGGCGTTTATGCCATCTCCTCCGAAGCTCAGGATATACTGTGAAAGAGAGGGCAGAAAGCTTCTAAGAGCCACCATCTTTGGGATGTAACACAGTCGATGCAATGGTGAGCTCTCCACAACAGGCTGACTGCACTCTGGCCCATCAACAACGAGGCATGAATGGAGAAGGGGCCGGGGAGCCCCGCCCTTCTCTGATGAACTATTTCCTCCTGTTGAATTGAGGGAAAGGGGGAGTCTTTGTGTTGAGTTTTATAGCCATTGGTGACCCTCCAGGCTCCAATGAGTAGTCCCAATTCAGTGCTCACACAGACAGACCTGATTAAACTCAATAGGCCACAAACCCAAACCAAATGCCATGACTCTGGAAAGGATGCGGGTCGGGAGGTGGGAGGGTTAGGAGCAGGGGGCACGCACCATACACATGTAGACAAGCATGGGGCCGTCAGGATCAGGGACATGGCACAGTGGGTGCAGTGTCCATTCTGTGAGCGTGAGGACCGCTGGAAGGGCAACAGGCTAGCAATCCCAGCTCCAGAAAAATGGAGCAGGCCATCTCTGTGGCAGTCTGGACAGCTAGACTAGCTGAATCTGTATGTCCTGGCCTCAGCGAGAGAGCCTGCCTTAGTAAGTAGATGTGAAAGGAGGCAGCTAACACTGACCTCTGGCCTCTGCCCCCATGTGTATGACGCATGTGCCCCCATGCAAGCATGTGCACACTTTCATACACACCACACACATATATATATATGATAAATAAATGAATAAATAAGCAAATAAACTAGCCTGCAGAGATGGCTCAGGAGGTCAGAGAGCTTGCTGCCCTTCTACAGGATCCCAGAGCCCAGTTCCCAGCTCTTACGGTGGGTGACTCACAACCAGCTGTACTTCCAGTTGCATTCCCTTTTGGACGGACACACACACACACACACACATACACACACACACGGAGGGAGATGGAGGGAGGGAGGGAGGGAGGGAGAGAGAAGGAGAGAGAGGGAGAGAGAGAGAGAATAAGAATATATGTCTTGGGAAGAAACACACCTTAAGGAGCAAGAGTCCACATCAACAGCTTTGATTCAGTGACCCAGGCCAAGGGAGGCCATTGTGCCATGAGCCATAAGAGTGTGTCAGTTTGCTAGTGCAGCGGGGGTGGGGTGGGGTGGGTTTGGTTGGTGATGAGCATGGGGATCAGGCAGGGACAGGTGTGGAAGAACACCCCACAAGTCAGGAATTATCAGTAGCTCCCTGAATGAAGGCATCAATGTTTCGGAACTGCAGCCCCTGGGCTAGGGTTCTAGGGAACCGAGGGAGGGTTGTGAGAGCCTGCACAGTGGTGGTGGAGACACACATTTGTAATCTCTAGCTTTTCAGAGCATCTTGGCACTTACTCGCACCCTGTGCTGTTAGGATTGAGTTACTAATCCAGTTCCCTCACACCTCATTCAGGAAATCCAATCAGTGGGCAGGCACTCCACCCTGTAGGCAGTTTGCTATGAATGAAGATCAGATACCTGGGAATCTTGAGATTCACAGGCAACCGGAAAGGAGGTTTCTCAGGAAGCCCAGGAGTTTGGGAAAAAGATAAGGAAGTGGACAGTGTGGATGTGGGAGAAGGGTACGTGGCAGGAAGATCCCAAATTCACCCATGCTCTCAAAGGCTCAATGGATCCACATCTCTTACCCCATCTTTTGAGGCCTCCTCCTTAAGTGCGCCATTTGAATTTGATTCTTTGTATCGCTTGATGTATACTGTTCTCTGCACACACCTCACAGAGCCCTCTGAGGGTGTGGTAGGCCATGCTGGGCCTTTCGCTGTCTCAGAAAGAATGTATCATTGCCTGATGCTTTCAAGTGCTGAAGGCTGACCGTGAGGTGGCTTCCCAGAGGGCAGCTTTGTTTTATGTCCTCAGCTTTCCTATTGGCCTCCGAGAGACTGGGGTGGGGAATGGGAGATTGTAAGCTTCCTAGCCTTGTTCCTGAAAGCTGTGAAGAGGCCTCTCTGACCTTGAGTTTGCAACATATTACATTAGGACTGAGCCCAGTGATAAGCCTGTTTTCTCCTCTTATTCAGAGCAGCCTCACTTTCAAGCTCTGGAAACGACTTATATTTTTCTCTCCTCAAAGCATAAGCAAAATCATACCACTTACCACTCACTGTATTGGACTCCAGAAGTGTATAGTCACTAGCTGGGCCAGGACCGACCCAAGTCATCCACCTTTAGGACTGACCCAAGGTGGTCACCCCCAAGCATTCTCCTCACCGCTCAGCTACTCAGCTGCCCCACGGCAGAAATTCCATGTGGTCCTGGGCGTGCCCCACCTCACTTTCCCAACATGCTCTGGGTTCTTCGAGCTCTGCAGTGTTTGTGATGGACAGCCTGTGGGGTAACTGCACACCCTGGGAGGATTGCTGTGCTCATATCTGAGACGCATGTTCTGCTCTTCCGTTCGTCCCACCCAGGAAATCCTATTCTTACGGTTGGCAGCACCAAAGGCTCCTGGTACGGTGCCCAAACTGGAGCCCAGCTAGTGCCTTTGCCAGAAACCCACCTTCTTCTTGGGAAAAAACTGTCTGTTCCCTGATAAGACTGCAATACAAAGGCCTGGGTCAGGGGCCAGGAGATTTTGGTCCAGCACAGAACTTAAGAAGCTCACGTAACACCGCGAGTCTTGATTTCTTCTGTAAAAATGAGGGGCTTGTCTCAGCAGCTGAAGTGTTCACTACATGAGTCTCAAGACCCAAGTTTAATTCCCAAAGTCCACATAATGGCAGAAGCAAGGAACTGACTTCACAAAATTGTCCTCTGACTTTCATGTTGGAGGCAGAGCCCTGCTGAGACCGTAGGTAGGTAGGTTGTGCCTCTGAAGGAGGTCTGGATACCTAGCACTTCCCTTTTTATTTTCTTGTCCACCATGAGGTGAGCAGTCTCTGCCTTAAGCTCTGTCACCTGTCCTTCCTCTGCCTTTCCACAGATGCAGAATCAGAGGACTCAAGGGTGGTGGACCAAAATGGCTGAAATGGTGGGCTAGAAAGGACACCCCTGCCTGCCTCAAGCTACTTTGCTCAGGGGTTTGGTCAGTGCTGTTGATTCCTTCTCTTGTAGAGTGAACCATGTTTCTTTAGATGTCTCTGTGTAAGAGCTCTTTCTTCTCTTCTTCACCTTGTTCAAGTATCACACCGAAATCTAAGTCCTTTAGAGTGCTGGTTCTCCTGTCGCGCATGCGCGGGCATCTTCCACAGCTTCCGGCTTGCTGCCCCCAGGTTTCTCCCTACAGAACAGCGGTTCTCAACCTTCCTAATGCAGCGGCTTTTCAGAACAGTTCCTCATGTTGTGATGACCGCCAACCATAAAATTATTTTTGTTGTTACTTTAGGACTGTAATTTTTGCTACTGTTATGAATTGTAATGTAAATATGTATGTTTTCTAATGGTCTTAGGCAAACCCTGGAAAGGGATCTTTCCACTCCTGAAGGGGCGAGCACCACTGCTATAGAACAGGTTTTGTGAATACGTAGACATTTCAATGGTTTCCAAATTCAGAGCTGTAAGAAGGTGGAAGGTGGGAATCCCCTGTCCCTGGAGACTTTCATTTCCATTTCCGGTTGGCACCCGTTTTCAGTTCCTAGCGTTTCTGCCATGGATGCATTTGTGTGTATTCAGGAAGGAATGTGTGAGTGTGGACACATGTGTGAGTTTACGTGTTCATGTGTATGTGTGCAATTGTGTGTGTGCACAAATGCGTGTGTATGAATGAATAAATATGAGTGCGTGTATATGTCTCTTTTGATGTCTCAAGTATTATTTCATACCTATACCTTTCTCCCTGGCCCCCTTGTTTTCATCTCACAAACCACCTCGGATCTGTGGTTGACTATTGGGTTTGTTTGTTTGGGGCTCCAGGGACGGAACACTGGCTCTGTGCAAGCAATGCTCAGTGTGCTGCACTCAGCACTACCCAATCCAGAACGTAAGGACCATTTTATGCTAGTATACAGCTTCTTCAGGCTTTTAAACACATTCATAGCTGATGGACCTTTGTTAAAATTAAAAGAATAAAAATTTACCAAGCATGTCATATATAACAATATAAAACATGTATGCTTAATTAGAAGAAAGCTCGGCTAGGGAGAGCAGAGAGGAGGAGTGATGGAAATGGGAGAAATGGGATTCTGGTAAGCTTATGGCAACAGAGTGACCACAGAGGACCACGTACTGTGTATTTCAGAATTCTATGAGAACGGATCTTAAATGTTTTCAACCCCTACATTTAGTGTGAACATTGTACAATGTATACGTGTAGCAACACATCACATGGTAATATAAATATGTAACATTAGAAGCTAAATATAAGGAAGAAGAAACTCTGGAGGAGGGGCAGCAGAAGGAAGAAGAGAAGGAGGAAGACTCCTTTTTTTAAAATAGAGAATAAATTTAAAAAATTATGTATGGAGCCTAAGTCATTGGCTAAAGGAGTCTTAGGGAGCCCCCTAAAAATCATAGGCATTGCTAAGGCTCTTGGTTGCTCTCCACAATCTGACAGCACGGTCCTATTGCTAAAGACAACATTTACTTGTGCAATCTAAGATAGAGAAGTCAAGCTGGTACCTAACTACAAGCTTCACTCCTACTGACTAGTGTTCATGATACTAGAAGGTACTCTGCGTGCTACAGAGGAGGAAGATAATCATCAACTCAGCCACAAATCCCGTGATCTACAATGTAGCAAGATATATCAGGGTAATAGCGGCACAGATGTCACAGGAGTAATCATCCACTTGAAAAAGAAATGCATTTAAGGCCCACTCCATGAGATAAAATCCATACCTGACACTGCTAAAGTAGACAAGAACCTGAGACTAAACAGGCCATAGGCCTTGGAGAAAACCTAATGCTATCACTCTGCTAAAGGAGCATAGCAATACAATGACTCCCAATGACATATTGCTATGCCCATAGATCAGTGCCTCACTTGGGCCACGTCAGAGAAGCAGTGGATGGTAATCAGCACCAAGACCCACCACTGGGCATTCTCTCACTGGGCAGTGAGAGAATGAGCTTGTGGAGCACTCAGTCCCAAAAGGGATGTCCTCATCAAACCCTGCCTGTCAAGGCTCAGGGATCTAAGCAGAACAGGAAGCAGAAAGACTTTAAGAGCCAGAGGTAATGAATAATTCCAAGAAAATAGTATATTCCAGACACAACAGGACTGATACCCATGTGAACTCAGAGAGACCGAGGCAGCGTGTACAAGACCTGCACAGGTTTAGGATTGATGAGATGCCATCACTGACAGGGAAAAGTGGACATGGGTTCCCATCTGCAACCAAAGTGATTTGTCATTGATATTTGCTGGCAAAGGGAAAATCCAGTTTCTCCAGTGGAGCTCAACTGGATATAACAACCACACTCCAGGGCAGGCTCCATGCCTAGGAGTAGCTGGTCAACACAAAACAAACTCAATACTATTTTTGTGGACTTTTTGTTCTGTTTTAGCATTTTTTGTCTTATTGGTCTTTTGCTTGTTTGTTTTGATTTTTGTGGAGGTTTTTGTTTCTTGACTTTCTTGACTTCCTTGACTTTTTTGTTTTGTTTTCTTTAAGAGAGAGGAAGAACATAAAGGCAGATGAGTAGAGAGGTGGAGAGGATCTTGGAGGAGTTGAGAGAGGAAAAATAGGATCAAAATATATTGAATGAAAAATTTAATTAAGAAAATACAGTAGATACACATAGGGGAAGAGTCCTGCTCATAAGCCTCTCAGCATATGTGGTGGTTTGAATAGAAATAATCTCCACAGACTCATGTGTTTGAATGTTTGACCCAGAAAATAAATAAAATGCAATACAATTTTAAAAATAAAATTATCCCTTGTTTTGGGCATCGTTGCAAAAATTCCTCATGTCTCTGAGATATTTATGTTCGTATATGTAAATGCATGTATAGTCTTCATTATTAAAGTTCTATACATGTATGTACTAATAATAAAGACGTATCCATATGACATATACTTTATATGAAGTCTTCTATTATGTATGACTCTTTGTGTGTCTCTATTTTCTTCAAACTGATTTCTGTGTTTGGCCACCTTCTCTGTCATCTCATAGCCCTTGGCTCTCACAGTTTAGGAATCAGTCATGCAAGGCTGCTTGGTGGTTGAGTCCATGATAGAGACTGACTCATTTTCACACTCCACCATGGTGAAGGTGACACCTAACACCAGAATCTTAATGACATTTCCTCTTAGATTCTCCAGAGAGGCTTCGATCACTTTGCTGAAGAGGAAGGGTCTAGCCACCAACATTTGAGGAGTTGAGTGAGAAAAAAGGACTAGCCTACTCTACATGAACACTTCATTGGCATGCTATACTTGTGGTTGGCATTCTCCATCCACTGCATGACCCTCTTCCTTTCCCTCTCCAGAAAGAAAGGACAACATGGCAGGCTTGGGTCAGTGGAATGGGAAGGTTACACATTCTTTACCTCTTTAATGGTTCCCATTCAACTCTCCTTGTTTATTCTTCTTTACCCCTATGTTGTTCAATTGTGTTTTTTTGAGACAAGGTCTCATGTATCCCAGATGAGTCTTTCTGTGTAACCAAGGATGACCTTGAACTCCTGATCCTCTTGTCTCTACCTCACCAGTACTGAGATTATACTACCTCCTGTCCTGGCTTTACCCCAGTTGTGACGAGGTACCTGTCACAATATCTGACCTTCTCTTATGTCTGTTTCACTTCTGCTTTCAAACTGGAAACTTCTTTCAGAGCTTTTATCTTCATGTGTGGCCCTTCATATGTAAAATAGAAGCCAACACATGTCACTAAAGTTTGTTTTTCTACTTCTCGACTAAAGCAAATGTTCGGGTTTGGTCTTTTTGTTGTTAGATGTAGCATGGGCCTAGTCCAGATTTTTGCCTTTATTGTTGCCTTGGTTAGGGTTCTATTGCTGTGAAGAGACACCATGACCATGACAACTCTTATAAAGAAAAACATTTAATTGGGGCTGGCTTGGCTTAGAGTTCAAGGGTTTAGTCCATTATTGTTTCAGGAGGAAGCATGGTGGCGTGCAAGCAGGCACTGGAGAACGAGCTGAGAATTCTACATATGGATCCATAGGCAGGGGAGAGGGAGGGAGGAGGGAGGACAAGAGAGAGGGAGAGAGAGAGAGAGAGAGAGAGAGAGAGAGAGAGAGAGAGAGAGAGAGAGAGACTGGCTCTGGCTTGAGATCTAAAACCTCAAACCATTCTCCCTCCCCCCTCCCCGCCAGTGAAATGCTTCCTTCAACAAGGCCACACCTCCTAATAGTGCCACTTGCTATGAACCTATGGGGGTTATTTTCATTTGAACCACAACACTCAGCATCAGACTTCTGGTCCCAATATCCACACATATCAGCTTGAGTGAAATCATAACACACTGGGAAATGTCCTCTAAAACCACAATACCTTAGAGTGTCAAGGGTTGACTTCTTCCTTGGCTACACACTGACGTGGGTTTTACTCTGCATGATTTTTGTTTTGTTGCTTTAGCTTTTTATTTTTATTATATGTGTATGTATGTCTGCCTGCTCGCCTATCTGTGCATTGAGTGTGCACAAGTGTGCCTAGAGGCCAAAAGAGGGCATCAGGACCTCTGGAATTAGAGTGTACTTGTAAGAGCATCCTTTACACCGCCTGAAGTAATTGTTGTCACTGAGGCTTACTGCTTCAGTCTTCTACACTAGGCCTTGTCCTGGAAGCTTCTAGCCTCTGTACAATCTTATCTAGGCCTAGAATGTTTTCAGCCTCTGAGACTTACTGCTGAATAAGCTCATTCCTTCATAGTTCCTTCTGAACTCTGGTTGATTCAACACAAACTCCTCTCCAAGCTGACTGATTCAATCTGGTTTCTCTCCTCTTCTCTTGAATTGCTCGACTTTGGCAATCTGTTCTAATCTTCTGCTTCTCGTTCTCTGGCTCATTCTGTCCTCACCCATGTTTAACTTGTTCTCTCTCTGAAGTTTGCATCTGTTTCACTGTCTGGGCAAAGCTCCACCCCTCACTGCTCTCTTAAGTAGCTTTCCTTTTTCTTCTTGTGAGAGTTGAGCATATATGGTCAAATCTTTCTCTGGTTCACCATTTTGTCTGCCACTCAATTAGACATCATTTTCAAATACTGATGCTTTCTCCTACAAACTAACTTCACTTTCATTGTTTGGGAATAAAGGTGTGTACTAAGGGCATGCTTTTATTCCATCCAATGCGATTAAAGATGTGTGCTAAGGACTGAGCCACACCAAAACTAGAGACATATTTTTTCAGTAAATAACACAATTTCTGGGTTCACAGTGTAATCCAATATCCTGAAACAGTTACTATATGTGGTTATGAGTGGCCCCATATGGATGCTATGAATCAAAGCAGGGTTGGGGCCTCTGAAAGAGCAGCAAGTGCTCCTAATCATGGGACAACCTCTCTAACCCTGCCCTGCAGTTTTCATTCTGTGGCACAGGCTTAAAGAACAGCTACCACTCTGATGTCAGAGAGGAAGAGGTAATGGCTGAACCATACAGTGATATAAATAGAGAAAGTCACTCTCTGTGCAGTATCCAGACAGACATGGTTGCATTAAAACAAATAAAGAGGCTGATTAATTCAGCACTTGGGAAGCAGAGGCAGATAGATCTCTATGAGTTAGAGGCCAGCCTGGTCTTCATAGTAAGTTTTAGGCCAGTCAAGGCTACACAGTGAGACGGTGTTTAAAAAAAGAAAAGAAAAAAAAATCTTTGTTGCTCTTGCAGATGACCTAAGTTTCATTTTCAGCAAACACATGGGGTGGCTCACAACTGGCTGTAGCCCCAGCTCCAGGGAATCCAATATCATCTTCTGGCCTCTATAGATACAGGCATGCATAAGCAAACACACACATACATGCATGTAGGCATTCATATTTCTTTAATAAATAAATAATAGAAACTTTAAAGCCCAAGATTTGTCTTTTTCATACCTCAATCTATGAAGGCAAGAATTTATCATCCAGTATCTGTCCTTACCATCTCAATTTCTTAAGTGAGCACCCAAACCTGGGTGTTCAAAAGACAACCAAGACTTTATTAGCTCTCTCCCCATTCCGTTTCATGAATTGTCAACATCCCATCTCAGAATACAAAGGAAATTCTCACTGCTAAGCACACCACCAGGGCATAAGCACTACTTCTTAAGTGCCACTGTTTCCCTGGGCTCTATGTGGAGAGCCTCATTCCTGCCCCTGTGGGTGTGCTCTGTGGGCTTACTCTTCCATTGCTGTCTGGGTGCTCGATGTCTTCCATGTTCCAGTTCCCACCCGGTCTCTGCTTCTCTTCTTCCTCAAGAGGGCCTCAACTATCTGAAGCAACTGGACAGAGATTATATTCTAGTGAGTAGAAAAGCTGCATCCACCGCTAACCTACTAACATTCTGTGTCTGAGCATAGCTCAGGAGCTGGGTTCCTCCTCTGCCAACTGGAGATCAATGAATTCAGCTTGTGTTTTTAGAAACTATAATTAACTCATGATTCATGCTAAAGAATGCTATATCTTATGCTCCTTGAGGATTTGTTTTAATTTTCTCATTGTTTATGTTGAATGTTCCAAGATCCATTGACTCTGCAAAACCTGAAAAGACTCACTATGTAAACAACCCACACCTTTCATTCGATCTGTAGGATAAGAACTATTTATTTTTTTATACAAGAGACCAACATTAAATTATGCATCTTTTCCAGATGTTGCACCTCTCAAAAGCTAAACTAGTCTTTTCTTAGGGGTGTATCATCTTGGCTCCTATAGTTCCTGGAGAATGAAGACTCCTACACCAAAGGCTGAGACATGGAAGGCCACATGGTCATGGCTTGAGGAAGCATGGGATCTCTTTGAACATCTGACCCATTTCCTCTCAAGTCAGGTACAGAGTCTAAGCAGAGAGAGGTCCTATACATAGGCTCTGTTTTGTTACTTGGCTTGTAGTGCATTAGGAAGGCTATAGGGGAGGGGCTCATGGGAAGGAGGCCTTTACTTTGATATAATCCAGGAAGGACTGCTCACACACATTCTCCTGGACACCCCTGATATTGTAAGCCCTCCTTTGACTTCGCCATACACACTCCTGAGCTCAGATGGGCCACAGGACTTCCTTTGCCTGAAGAAATGTGAGTGGAGTCCCCCTGGGGCTGGATGTGCAATCTGCTCCCTTTTCCTAACACACTATTGTAAGATAGATTCTCTATGTCAAAGGGAGCTTGGGTCTCCTAACCAAAGTAGGCAAGCAGGCTCTGCAGGTTTGAATAGGACACACTTGCAAACAAGAAACTGGCTTTGTGAGCAAACAGGCATTTCTGAGGTTATTTACTGCTGTAGAGTACCTGCAGCCTTGACCAGTGATTGGAAATATATGCTTTTTCCAATTTCTGACAAAACTCTTGGAGGTCAAAGTTTTATGAGTTTGTCTACTTCTTTATTATTATTATTATTATTAATTATTCAGGGTCTTACTATATAACCTTGGCTAGGCTAAAACTCATTATGTTGACCAGATTGGTCCTGAGCTTGCAGCGATTCTCCTGTCTCAGCCCTCCAAGTGATAGCATAGTAGGCATGTGCCACCATATGATGACATTCTCAGGCCAGCAGGATGGCTCAATGGGTTAAAGCATTTGTTAGCAAGTCTGTCTGCCTGAGTTTTAGTCCCCGAGCCCCACTTGGTAAAAAAAAGAGATACAACTTTTGAAAGTTGTCTCCTGAACTCTAGATGCACACTGTGGTAGGCCTCTACGCACTTAAACAAATCAAAACTGTGTAAATGGTGATTTACAGAGTAAAGGGGTGAAGGATAAACAGGGGAAATACGTGGAAATGATTGACAAAGAGATTACTAACCTGGTGTGTCCCTTTCTAGAACCTTGTAGTCTAGGCCAAACAAGAGCTTACTGAAAAACAGAGATAAATGTGCACAAGAGGAAGTGAAATGTGTCCTGAAGATTTGAACACATCGTCCCTGACTCACACATCAAATAAACGGAAATGAAAACCCCACGAAACATGGCAGAAAGCCTCACCCTTCTCTCTGCAAGAGTGGGGAGCCACGCCTCTCCCAGGGGCTGCTGGGAGTGGAAGTGGGTGGAGCTTACCTGGACTGGACTTGTACGTACCCATCAAGTTTAGAAGTGTGCTACCCTCCAAGCTGGCAAGCGACTGCCAGGAATTTGTTTACCACACAGAATCTGCTCTTTCAAGGGGAATGTTATATTTTCCATAAAGCCAAGGCACGTGGAGATACCCACTAAAACACAAATGTGGCAGCAGATTTTTTCCTTCATTTGTTGTGTTTGTAGTTTATTTCTGAATTTTAGAACAATGACTGCACTCAGTAAGTATTTGTGAATAGATTATTGACAGAAGGCACAAAATGAATTTTGCATTGTTTATATGCAAGGGGTTTTGTTTTTCAAAATATAGACAGTTGGAAACTATATAGGATTAACAGATTGGTTTCTTCATCAAACAAATGTCAAGGTATACACGTACATACTATGGGGTGTGTGTGTGTGTGTGTGTGTGTGTGTGTGTGTGTGTGTGTGTGTTAGAGAGAGAGAGAGAGAGAGAGAGAGAGAGAGAGAGAGAGAACCCATAGATGACAGAGTTTAAATGCCCTGTCAACTATTACAACCCATGCCTTCTTAAAATTGGGACTCAGATAAACACACTAGCCAGGTGTGGAAGATCATACTTGTAATCCTAGCTCTGGGGTAGCTGAGGTACCAGGACTGAGGCTAGCCTGGGCTATATATAAGACTGTGTTTCCAGAGGTAAGTAAGCAATTAATTAATAAGACGTGCCTGGGGTGATTGGAAATTTGTACTGTGACTGAATATTTGATGGCATTTGGAAAGAACTTTCAGGAGTGATTATTGATTTTAGTAACGTTTTACTAGTCTTCATCTTTTCATCTTTTCAATCTATACAGAACGAAAACTTATAAATGACTTATACATCTGTGAGGGGTAGCAAAGTGACATCTGGGAGGGGGCACTGGCGTTTACTGAGATAACATTGGTCTTTTAAAAATGTTTTGTGGGGATGTTGGGAGCACATCTCAGTGCTGTATTGCCTAGCACATGTATGGGTCTAAGTTCAACTCTCAGCACCAGTAAGCACCTTTTAAATTTGCACGCACACACACACACACACAATTTTACAGAATTATTTTATTTTAAGTTATACCTATGGATGTGGGTCTCTGTGTAGGTAATGTGCATTTGAATCCAGGTGCACTCCAAGGAGAAGGCCTCAGAATCCCCCAGGGCCTGTGGTTACAAGCAGCTGTTAGTGCCCAGATGTGGGTGGCTCCTGACCCAGATGCTGAAAGCCAAGTAGAACTCAAGTCATCAGGTCAAGTATCTTTACTTGCTGAGCCATCTTGCCAGCCCACGGTTCTTGGCTTGATACCCCTTGAATAGGCAATGGGTACACAAGGTTCCAGCTCTAGAGTTCTGCCCCTCCCTCCCTTCCTCCTCCTTTCCCCTCTCTCTCTCCCTCCTCCCTTTCCTGTGAGATAGTTCTTTTATTTATTGGACAGCTTGATATCAAAGTCTGTTTTCTGGGGAGGAGCCCTGGATGGCTAGGATGGGGCTGTGGGCATGTCTCGCCTCAACCTCTTTCCTGCCTGTCTGACTTTTGTGCCATCTGTAAATATTACCTAGTCAAAACAAAACAAAACAACAACAAAACAAATAAAATGTAAACTTAAAAGAGCAGCTGGCTGGGGCCTGGGGAGGCAGACAATTCATCTGGGAGGCTGGGCAAATCCCCCAGCAGCTCTCATGCAGAGACATGTGTTCTCAACTTTGTTTCAAAGACCTTTTTTCAAGACTGAGCACTCACTGGGGAGGAAAGGGGACGAGCTGAAATTAGTTCTTTCTTTTACTGTATCATGACATATAGATTCTATATATAATTTTTAAAAGATTCATTTTATTTTTACGCTGCGTGTGGTTGTTTTGTCTGCACATATGTGTATGCACCATGTGAGTGCTTACTGCCCACAGAGACCAGAAGAAAGTATAGGAGCCCCTGAAACTGGAAATATAGATGGTTATAAGCTGTTATGTGGGTGCTAGGAATCAAACCCAGGTCCTCTGGAAGAACATCCAGTGTTCCTAACTGTTGAGCTATTTCTCTCAGCCCCCAGTATAATTTTTGAACTTATTATCTATTTTAAAATTAAATTTTAACAGGGCAGTGATTGTGCAGGACTTTAATTCCAGCACTCAGGATCTCTGAGTTCAAGGCCAGCCTGGTCTACAGAGTGAGTTCTAGTACAGCTAGGGATACACAAAGAAACCCTGTCTTGAAAAATAAAACAGAACAAACAACAATAACAACAAAATTAAATTAAATTCTAATGCTGAAGAGATGGCTCAGCCATTGAGGATACCTGTTGCTCTTGTAGACGGTGCAGGTTCAGTTCCCAGCCCCCATGTGATGTCTTATAACCGTCTGGAGAGCCAGTCCCAGGGGATCTGGTGCCTTTTTCTGGGGGCCCATAGCACCAGACACGTATGTGGTGTACATGCAGAGAAAATAAACATACTTGTAAAATAAAATGGGTCTTAAGAAATATTTTTTTAATTGCTAAGGGTCAATTTGATTTCTCAGTGAATAAAAGCACTTAAAACACACACACACACACACACACACACACACACACTTAATAAAGTTTAAAAATATTAAGAGCCCAGCACAGTGGCACATACTTAACACTTAGGAGGTAGAGACGTGTGTGTGTGTGTGTGTGTGTGTGTGTGTGTGTGTGTGTGTGTGTGTGTGAAATGTGGGTATACATGCCATGGCATACATGTGGAGATACAAGGATAGCTTTGTGGAGTCAGTTATTTTCTTCCATCTTCTTGTGGGTCTGGGGATTAAGCTGAGGTCCCCAGCCTGTGTGGCCAGAACCTTTACCCACTGAGCCATCTCTCCAGCCTCCAAAGCTTGTCTTTTGATTCAAAGTTTGGCTTCAGATGGCCTAAAACACACCCATACTTTGCTAACATTTTCTGTGCATGCCAGGCAAAACCAAACCATCTAAGTTCCTTCTGTGTGCTTGGAAGAACAGTGTAGGATCCGAAGCCCTGAGCAGAGGTGAGCTTTCAAAAGTGCAGTTCCGCATGTCTGTCAGCCCGGAGGCCAGAAACCAGAGCAGAAGCCTGTGA
Source organism: Uromys caudimaculatus (assembly GCA_028551405.1). Lineage (NCBI taxonomy): Eukaryota > Metazoa > Chordata > Mammalia > Rodentia > Muridae > Uromys > Uromys caudimaculatus. The sequence continues at coordinate 64,727,919 of CM052714.1, forward strand.
CTTGGAAGGCAGAGCAGCCTGGTTTGCTTTCAGGTGATCTTGCCTTGATTAGTATCGGCTGTGTGAGAGCAGACAGACTGTGACTCATCTGAGGAGAAACGACTGCTTAGTCCCCTGTCTGATGTCTATATTGATATTTTTAAGTTTCTGGGTCCCGAGGGTATCGGCTGGGATTCCCAGGCTCCTAGATCCGTGAACAAGGAAATGGACAGAGACATGAGGCTAACTGTAGAAGGAGAGTCAGTGCGTCAGAAGAAGCCTTCCGTGGGGGAAGAGGAAGAGCAGGGAAAAAGGTTGGAAGGTCAACAGCCCAGTGGGCAAAGGGACTTGACCTTTCCATCATGTTGCTAGGGCTTTTGGGTCCTTTGTGACTTCAGGCACCGAGTGTAAGTATCTCTCACATCTTAAATCGCAGCCAGGGGTGTGCATTTAATGAGTCAGAGAGCAGCTGCAGATAACCTGGGGTATGGGTGGTGGGCGATGGAGGCGGGGGTGTCCTCTCCACAAGCAGGTTTCCTCATGTGCCAGCTCTGGAGACTTTCTGTAAGGTGGTTGCTCCTCACTCTGCAGCCTATCCTGCCTCAAGATGCTTTCAGTGTGGAGTGTGGTTTGAGGCCAGAGGTACTGGAAACAGCCAGATCCTCCTTAACTCTACATCTGCCATCGGCTATTTGCACCTTCTGCTCCTTCCAGGAGTGTTATCGTCCCATCAGCCAGTGGTAACAGTCTAGAAATTTCCAACTCCAACACGGTGTGACCCAGTAACTACTCCTTGTTATTTTCCATAAATATTCAGTTGTTTGTTCCCAGTGATCTCTGGAAGGAGGCTTTGAATTCACTGCTTGATCAGTAACCAACACATGCCAAGACTATTTCAGGCCCTGGAAATTCAACATCAAACAGAACGTGTACGTTGGCTCTTCTCAAGGAGCTTAAATGCTTGGGAAAAAAATAATTAAGAAAAAGAGAAAAGAGAAATTCGCTTCAAATAAGTGTTACTGTCTTTGACATTGGTCATTGAAATGGTCCCTCAATGGGAACAGAGTATACAGTTCCTCCTCCTATACAGCCCTGGAGTGGAGCAGGCTAGGTCCAACTTCAAAAAGTGAGTGAGTCATCCTAATTTTCCTGGAGAGCTTCTCCAGAGATTTGGTTTGTAGAAAACAAACTCCATTTTTATGCTAGATCAACCCAGTAAATAAATGCCTGAGCTGATTGCACATGCCCAGAGTTTTTGAAAGTCAGTATGATAATCTTCAGGGGTGGGGTGTGTTGGAAATTGGCTTTTGCTTTCCCTTATCTCACTTTAAAAAAAAAAACAAACGCAAGCTCAATGCCCACAGAATCTCTGTTGGCATCTCCCCCCCAGATTGCTTATCATTCTGGGCTGCTTTGCTCTGCCCCAAGCATTGCATTTAGGGCAGAGATGTGCACAGGACGAGGTTATGCTATAAAATCCAAGAGCAAAAGTCCTTTTCATGGCCATGTCCGTCCTCAGTCACTCGGGGCTGCTGTTGCTAATGCCAGACTACAACATGAAGAGCTTTCCATTGATATTTGAGGGGTGACCTTAGGAATGTAGTCAGCCATTTCCACCTAACATTACAAAGATGACCCAGGGTCACACACAGCTTCAACTCTTCTCCAGAAATCAGAGCTCAGCAATCAGTGACTCATGCAAGCTGCACTTATCAATGAACCAGAGTCAAGTGGATTGGCTCATTAGACATGCACACAACCCGCTTTACTTGCCTTCATTTCTTTTAGAGTCAGAAAAGAGAAATTTTTAAGCATAAAATATCAATATACCGATCTTTATAGCAGCACAACAAGGAAATACAAATATCTCTGCATGAAGGGAGAGCCTAGGAAGCTGAAAGGCTTTAGACCCTGGGCATTGTTCTGAGTGAGTGACTAACACAGTGACGAGGTCACAGTTTTCAAGGGCCAGGCGGCAGCAGCCCCCGTCACTTGCCTTGCTTTTCATCTTTGCAGTTTCCTTCCTCCCCATCTCCTCCTGCTTTCCTGCCTCACTGAAGCAGGGAAATAGAAAACAGTGGAGGAGCAAAGCCTAGAGGCTAACACACAGTGGGAAGACTTAGGTCAACCTGGGCTTCCTTCAAACCCAGAAGCATATTCTGAAAACCCTAAGTGATAGACAACTGGGAGAGGCATGTGTGACATGAGTGACCAGTGGACTGTGTTTGCCTCAGCACTTTTCTCATGTTGCCCTCTGTGTGCCAGTGGAGGGAAGGCACAGCTCCAGGCGCCTCTGTATCTTCCCCTTTGAACAATCTCATCTTGCGTAACTAACCATGCATCTCGGTGAAATCCATGGCAAAACCACACAAGAGCCTGGAGATCCTGGCATCTGCCCCGAGACTCAGGTTCAACCCTGTCACCTCACTGCTACTCGATCCTGCTTGTTCCTACCACGAAGCACAGTGAAGCCTCAGTGGAAAGTGGTGGCAACTGAGACACATAGCGGAGATATTTCTTGTTCAAGTGTTTATCTCCCAGCTTCTTGCATGTAAGACTCTCTCTCTCTCTCTCTCTCTCTCTCTCTCTCTCTCTCTCTCTCTCTGTGTGTGTGTGTGTGTGTGAATGTATCTACTTTAGTTTCTCAGAAAAGTTTGCTGTAAATTTTGTCTGGTGAGTCTGCACACTGCTTCACTTAGGAATATCCTAAAAATATAGTCTGTGGCTTGACAGCGAGTTGAGAAACGTGGCAGCGGAGGACACTGAATTAATGGAAGTCATAAAATTTTTACCACCATGAGATTCACTCTCCAGCCCATAAAACTGTAGTCAATGAAACATAGCAACTGACTGCACCGTAGGGTAAGTAAATCATCTGTGTACTTCCCTCCGATCTTGGCTGCAGTCTGCTTCTGCTGCAAAACCTTGATTTTGTAAATAAGCATGATTTAGTTTAAGATTAAAAGTAGAATAGGGCAAATGAAAGTCCTTGCAGCAGGGCGTGGTGGCGCATGCCTAGAATCCTAGCTGTAGGGTGAGGGGACTGTGAGACAAGAGCGTGGCCAGTGTAGTGACATTCTTTCTCAAGAACAGGGAAGATGTGAGGAGCAGGACATGTATCTCTGTGGTTAACCTCCCAAACCTACAGCCTCCACCTCTTACCATCGGGCAGAAGCAATATGGAGGTCATGCCGTGAATTATGTGCTCTTGGCACCTCAGCACTGCCAATTGCCTGTGGGAAGGACCATGGGAAGTTGGAGAAATCACCACAGTGAACGGGAACCCGAAGTGACCAGATGACTTGATGTCACAGAGGGCTCACTGGTAGGACCCTGGAAGAGAAAAAGGACATCAGGTAAAAAGAGACTTCAGTCAGTGGTGACATTGGCTCAGGACTTGTGACCAATGTTCACATCAGGACCTGCTAGAGGCAGGCATATGGGACACTGCACTATATTTGCACTGGTTTTTCAGGAAGGCTACTAAAATAACAAACTTATTTTTAAGAGAAAGACCAGAATACAGCTTGTCAATTCTCTTTCCAAAACCAGAAATCCATCTGCATGTGCCTTTCCTTTATCGCCGTGAACAGGTGCCTGCCCAACACCAGCTCTGGCTGCTCCCCCCTCATGGGGCTGCATGTGCTTATTCGACTGCGAATGACCCTGGACTTTGTTCAGCTATGAATGACCTTTGTTCCACAGACATCTGAGATGTTCACAGCACACTCTTTCTTCTGGCTGAGTCATCTGTGGGGCATCCATGAGTTTTCTCCCTTCTGCCCTTAGCTCACAGGCAAGGCCACTCTGATGTCATAGCCAGGCTGCCAGGGCACATTACCACCACATGTGGCCTTCTGTGGCACATTGCCCATCTTAGTACAATGACCCAATTTTTAAAATAGGTCATTATAAAAACTACTTTCTGGGCAGCGTGATGTTTGGATGAGTCTAGTACTGGGACTATGGCTTTGTCTCAGGGCTAGAGTCTATGCTGTCATTGCTCAGTTGTTGATATAAATACCATCTTCTGTCCTCTATGGGCATCACGAAACATAGCATACACACACACACACATAGGCACTTAAGCAAAAAATGATAAAAAATGAATATTTAAAAACATGCATGTTACCCTGGCAGAGGATCAGATAAACCATCATAAAGTCAAGTGTAATTTTGTTCAACGAACACTTGCCTACCAGTTGGGCTCATTTACTATGTGAGAAGCACCCAATCACTGAACCAGCAAGGGCCCCTTCATCTTGCCAGGTAGAAGTAGGAAATGGTGGACTCCTGAAGACCACCCATCTAAAAGGCAGGTGAAGAAGCGGGCTGCTTCTGCCTCAGAGGCATTTGAAAGCATCCTGGGACAGGACCTTTGTGTGGCTCAGTGCTGCCTGCTCCGGTACCCTGAGGCACTCGTACGAGGGTGGAGGGGACTGGTAAGTGGCTGGTGCAGGGAAACCACAGGTCAAACCTCAGAATCCCCCTGGTGTGCATGGGACAGGAGCAACCACACAGCCAACTCTATTGCTGTAAGAGACACTGCAAGCCACTTGGAGAGCTATCTCTGTTTAATGTCTCTATGGGAGTGATGGGCTGGTATGAACAGATGACCCCAGATACCAGTTCTGTGCAGTTTACTCATAGAGATCTAGAATGGCATCTTTTGTCCTAGAAATTTCCAGATTCTTTGGGGGAGTTAATGGGCTGCCCTGGTCAGATCAGTGTGTTTACTGAGATAAGATAACCTTTAACTTATCTGTTTAAGAGGGGAGATATCCCAAAAGCCTTCTTGAGGAAAAGCAGGCCCTTTTAAAGCAGCAGGGAGGGGGAGCCTGGGGAAGATTGTGCCCTTACCAGGCCATGCTGAAGAGCACTTCTAGGTCTGTGTGTCATCACGCCCATAAACAACAAAACAGGAAAACAGAGCAGGGTGTTCCAACTCTCCCAAGACAATCCTCCTCATTTAAGGGAAGCCACAGCCCTTTACCCAGTGTTCTCGGCTGCAGATGCCTATTTTCTATAAATGAGAACACCAGGATTGGGAAGATGGCTCTTCTGGGCAAGCGCTTACAGAACAAACAAGCTGAGGACCTGAGATCAGATCCCCAGAAAGCAAGGCAAATGCCAGCGCTCTTGTTTTCCCAGCACCAGACAGATGAAGTAAGGCAGAACCCTGGAACTCACTGGCCAGCTAGGCAGACAACTGGTGAGTTTCAGGTTCAGTGAGAAACCCTACTCAAAAAATACAGAGAACAGTAATAGAGCAAGATGCCTGGTGTCAGCCTCCAATCACACATGCGCGCGCGCGCGCGCGCGCGCACACACACACACACACACACACACACGCCCATGTACACAGACATGGATACACATGAATACATACACATACTACATATCAAAATACATATGTAAAAATAAATGTGAACAATCAAATTCCCATTAGATGTTGTGTTGAATTATTTCTATAGTTCTGATTCACAGAAAAAAACTTTCTTGATCTGGGCATAGTCAAGTGACGTTAGCTATTTCTCTGTTCATCTCCAAAATGACCACTGTTACAAAAAAGTCTATTACTGTAGACAGTTCATTTCTTATGAAGGAACTAGAAGTGGTTCTTTGAGCTAGGTGGCTTTTCAGGATCTGTTTCTCAGCTATAAAATACTTCTTTTAGGATTTTTGGCTTTCAGAACTGTGAGAAATCCATTTCCGTTAAGTCCCTAGGGATGCAACACGTGCTCTGGAAATCTGCCTGTTGGAAATCTGGATTAGCTTGAAAAAGAAGGAAGGCCAGTGTGCAAAGCAGAAAGCAACCTGAGGTGGTGGTGAGGTCCAAGCCATGCACGGTCTTAGGGACCCTGAAAAGAAGCCTGGGTTGCTGTGGATACTTTGGGAACCCCCTGAAATGTTCAAAGAAGGTCTCACCAAGTTTCTCACTCTCATCCCTTCTCTTCCTTGGATTTGTGGGACCAATAGCAAGACTCAACATCACCTGGGCAGTGAAGACTTTCATCTTTGGCCAAGACTAGGAGCTGTGGCGAGTAAGCTGGTGATCAACTCCTTAACCTGGCACCAGGAGGCTGTGGATGCAGAGTAAAGGATGAAGAGTCATGCAGAGAAGACAGAGGCCTAGGCGCATCTTTCTGAGGCGAGGCTGAGATTTTCTGAGACTTCAATCTCTTTTCACCCATTTAAAGTTTCTTTCCAGTTGTTGTCATGGCAACTGTCTGACTGTCACAACTCTGGGGTCTCTGTTGCTTACTGGGTAAATGGGGTGGTTATGATGTCAGAGGTTGTCTGGTGCTTGATTTGACAACCAACTTAACCCTACCAGTTCTGGCTAGCTCACCTAAAGAGCAATTTATGGAATATGGGCAACCTGTCCTCAAAGATTAGGATGGGGTAGAAATTCAGTAGGTCATCGTGGCAGTGTTGAAGCTCACAGGCACTGATATGAACTCTTTAAAAATAAATGTTTTTACATTTGCCTATTTTCTCTCTCTGTCTCTGTCTCTGTCTCTGTCTCTCTCTCTCTCTGTGCCTCTGTGTGTGTGTGTGTGTGTGTGTGTGTGTGTGTGTGTGTGTGTGTGTGTGTGCTTGTTCAGGGGGAAGAATCATGTGGTACCACAACACATTTTCAGAAGATTGTCTCTCCTTGCATTATGTAGACCCCAGGGGTCAAACTCAGGTCCTCAGACTTGGTGGTCAGCACCTTTACTCACTGAGTCATCTCACTGTCCCTGTGACTTCTTTAAAAAGAGCATTGTCCTGTGAAGTCAGGATGGGAAGAGAGACTAGATACAGGAACAAGAGGGTGAGATTCTGGGTGACAGCGGTAGCCGCAGGGACAAAGGCAGATCCGGTCACAGTATATTGCTAGATGAAATTGGCAGTTAGATTAAGGGAAGAGAAAGATATTTAGGTGACTCAATGAAGCTGAGAGAGTAGCTCCAACTAAGCTTAGAAAGAAAACAGGTTTGGCACAGAGGGTGAGAGGAGGGGCTTCAGCGTTGAGCCCATTCAGTGTAAGGCTGGCTGTAGATTAACCAAAGGGAAAGGAGCGGGGTGTGTGTGTGTGTGTGTGTGTGTGCGCGCACGCGCGTGTGTAGATATGCAGATCTTTAAGGAAGACAGCTCAAGGCCAGTGTCCGTTTGAACAGACTGACAAGTCATTGTGAAACCCTGGCCCCAGCTTTAACCGTGAAGCCTTGATTTAAAAAAATATATATACCAAAATGTCTTAATGGAAGGCAGTCCCAAGATAAGCCATTGAAAGGGGGTTAGAGAAGAGGAGCTAAGTCAACCACAGCTGTTTCTGGAGGCTGTTGTCTCCTGACAGAATTCCCATGCGACTGGTGGTCCTTGAGGCTACAAATAGGTATCTCTTATACCACAAATGCAGATGGCAGGGTGCCAGGGCACTTCTCACACACGTGTGCTAACAAAAGATTTTGGCTTTGTTAAGATGTATTTGCTCTGTTCTTCTGACCTGCTACCCCTAAACAAACACACACACACACACACACACACACACACACACACACACACACACACACACACACACACACACACACCCCTGTGGGCTTTTGTAGATCATGGGGAAAGATCTTAAAGGTAAGATCTTGTCCATCTAACTCAGGAAGGAAAAATTTGGATATGCTAACCTCTTCATAAACTTTCATTAAATATTCTTAACTCCACAATGTTTACTTAGCAGGGGAGATACTATGGTCAAGTAGGTGGTTTTCCCAAGCTTTTGTATTGCCCTCTGAATGTATTGGCTCCTGTGATTTCTCCAAATGTGGGAAACAACTCTGGTGATTTAAATGAGAATGACCCCTGTAGGCTCATAGATTTGAGTCACTGGGGAGCAGCAATATTTGAAAGGATTAGGAGGTGTTGCCTTGGTGGAGGAAGTATGCCATCTTGAGTGGGCTTTGAGGTTTCAGGACACAGACCAGTCTCATTGCATCTCTATTCTCGCTGCCTGCAGATTCAGACGTAGAGCTCTCTGTTTCTCCTCCTGTACCATGTCTGCCTGTGTGCTGATATGGTCCCTGCAGTGGCGGTAATGGACTAAACCTCTGAAAACTGTAAGCCAGGCCAAACTAAATGCTTTCTTTTATAAGAGTTGCCATGGGCCATGGTGTCTCTTCATAGCAATAGAACACTGATTGACATACTCAGCTGTATACTTTATGATACTAAGGACCATGGCCAACCTCTCCCTTTACTGTTATGAAAGATTCATAGTCTAGCAGTCACTATATTCCTGCACTAGCTGCTGCGGCAGCCCCGGCAGCCCAGCCCTAACTTTTGAGAAGAGCCCACACACATCTCTTCGGAGTATTTGTTTTGCATTTTAAATAAACTTCTGCTTAAACTGTCAGTGTCTCTCAACTGAATTCTAGATATAAAAATGAAAATAGTGACGTCCATTGGGGCGAATAGAGAAGTGGGGAGGTGCTGGAAGAGTTAGGGAGCTGTGCTGTGCACCGGCTCAGCAAAGGAGGTGTGTTACACAGAGGACCTGGCGTGACTCTGACAAACACTGCAAGGAAATCAAAGGCAGGAAGGCTGCAGAACTCTTTTGACTCAGCATCACAGAGGTGGCTGGTGACCTGGCCCGGGGCAGGAGCAGGAGCACATGGGTCTGTTCAGGGTGGCTAGAGGAGAAGCTGACTGAAAATCAACTCCAGATGGAATTGAAGCAGAAAGTTAGGAGCAAAACTATCAAAATATTGTGAGAAAACAGAATATATATTTTTTTTTACAAACTTGAAGTAGGGAAATGCATGAAAATAGTATATTGACTAAAGGTTGACAGTAGGAACATACAAAGTTTTAGAAAATAATATAAAGCTAACACATGAATGTTACATGCTTGCAACCTATATAATAGAAAAAAAGTGTTTTAAAAATAATTTCTATGAAACAAACTTTTTAAAAAGGCACAGTAATGCATTTAACACAAGATAGAAAGTAAGGGAGGGGTAACTCTAAGAACTGGAACTGGAGAGATGGCTCAGTGGTTATGAGCAAGCACTGTTTTCACAGGTGACCCAAGTTAGGTTCAACACATGTTAGGTGGCTCATGACTGCTGTAACTCCAGTTCCAGGGGATCCAGAGCCTTCTTCTGGTCTCTGTAAGCATCTGTACTCATGTACTCTCTCCCTCTCTCCCTCTCTCCCTCTCTCCCTCTCTCCCTCTCTCCCTCTCTCTCATTAGCACACACACACACATACACACACATACATGCCATACACACACAGATGGATATATGGATATTAATTAAAAACAAAATAAAATCTTTTTTAAAAATCCAGCAACAAAGAACTAATGCTCAGCTTCCCAAATGAACAAATATTCAAGCCAAGAAACAGATACTCAGGGAAAAGGATGTGGCCTGGATATCCTCCAATATGGTGTACCAAGGTAGGAGGGGAGTGCATGCAGCATAGCATTATTAAAATAGTTACAGTACTAACAAATCTACTTGTATAAAAGGCCCTTCAGAAGACAGGGCCAAAGTCTTTCTGCAGCTCTGGGTTCCCTTCTAAGGTCATAAAGAGTTGTTTTGTAAGGCTGTAGGATCGATTGGGGTTGGGCAGATTCAGCTGGCAAAATGCTCTTCATATTAAAATGAACACTCGTGTTTGGTTCCCAGCATCCATGGTTAGGCCTGGCATGGTGCTTCCCATCTGTAATCCCAGGGCAGGGAAGACTGTTGGAGCATGATGGCCAATCAGCCCAGTCTCCGTCTCAAAAAATAACGTGGAGGGTGATAGACGAGAAACTTGGTATCAGCGTTCGCATGCACAAACATATACATAAATGTGTTCCTACGTGTACACACGTGCATACCTCATACACAGAGGGTTGTATGTGTGAGGTCCTCATGTTTTCACTGAGACCATCCTGAGCTTCTGGAGCTGCCCACAGCCACTCCCCACAACACCCACAGTATGGTAGCTTCCTTCTTCAAGGTCAGCAAGAGAACCCTCATTCAGATGACTTAGGTTTGGTTTAGGTCATACAACATATTGAGAGTGATCACCCTGTCAGGAAAAGGGGATGATATCAGGAAAACTTAACAGCTATGCAAGTTGTTCTGGCTGGTGCAAAGCAGAGAAACCTTGGGTGATTTCTCCTTATGAATTTAGTCTGCTTTGTGGGAGATTGAGAACTACTTAGTAGAAATCAAAGGATCAAATCCAACAGATATAGTTAAATGGAATTGTTTTTCCTTTTCAGTTCTTGCATTGGGACACTCCATTCTACAAAACAGAATGAGTGCTCACACTTGGTGAAGTAGAACGGGGGAGGGGAGTTACGGTAGGATTGAGGAAGCGGAACCATAGGGAAAACCTCCAGTTGATTCAGTCTGTGCTTTGGTTAAGTGTCTTACAAAAGACTACATGTTGTGTTCAGGGCTTGGCCTTGTTTCTGTCAGCACAGGTGGAGCCTTGAAAAGATAAGATTAGTGGGAAGTAGTCAAATCATTCTGGTGTGCTCTCAGAAGGGAATGTGGCACCCTGGTCTCTTATGTTTGCTTTCTGACCGCATGAAGTACAACCCGCACTGCACATTCTCTGCTGTTAGGTGCTGCCTCCCACAGGTCCACAGCCACAGGACTGAAACCTCTGAAGCAAACCTTCTTTTCAATTTGACCTTATGTATTTTGTCACAGTCACAGGAAGCTGGTGAACACAGTTAACATCAGGTCATATTGTAAGGATTAACACAAAGACTAAGAGGTGAACTATACTTTGTTTTTAGGAAAAAGTAATCTGCTTTGGTTCCATCTGCTGCCTTAAAGTCTTAGTTCGATAACATAGCATTTAATGTGGCATTTAGCATAAGTAGCATCTTGGTCTGATTTCAGTCCAAAATAATTCCCTCATATTATTCTGGTTCAATAGGAATACTAGGTCTTTTGTTCCCAACTTTTAAAATGGATGCATTTTGAAAGTTCAACTTAAAACAATCTTTAAAACAACAATGTGCGTGTTTGTGAGGGGTTGTAGGGAGTGCACATAAGCACAGGTGCCTGGGGCAGGAGGTGCTGAATCCCTTGGAGCTTAAGTTAAAAGTGGCTGTGAGTTTCTGGACATGGGTGCTGGAAACCAAACTTGGACTCTCTGAAGAGCAAGCAGTACATGCTCATAACTGCTGAGCTATCTCTCCAGCTCCAAAAACTCCACCTTCTGATCTGATCAGGAGGGTAAAAAAAAAAAAAATGAACCAAACCAAACTATGAAAACAAGTCAATCCTTTAAACAAAGTTTCCTGCAAACTCTGCTGCTCTCAACATTTCCGAAGCTTTGAAGATCACACCAGGAAATGCTGTCAAAAGCAGGCATTATGCAGGGATTTGTAAACTGAGGATTGTTTCTCTTCCTTCCTGTTGTAGATGAGCTCACTGGTGATGGAGACCTTAAAAAGATCTAAAAGCAAGACATCAGCAATAGGATACATATGACATTCGGACCCAGGCTGTCCTGCATAGCTGGTCCCTCATCCTGGAACAGTCTCCATGGAAACCGCAAGACTCCCTCACCCGGTGGTAGTTCCCTGCAGCTATGGTAATACAAAGCTGTGTGTTTTGGATGGTTTTGCCATCCCAGCAGTCTATAAGAGGTTTCCTCTTTCTCATTAACCTACCATCATGAGCAAAGTGTTTTTGTCAGCTGGCCTTGACCTCCAAACACATGGGGATCAGTCAGCAGGAAACTCCAGCTGCGAGTGGAGGTGGGGTAGCCGCACCTTAAAGAAAGTTCATGTTTGTTTCAAGTTGTCTTAATATCTGATAGCGTTGAACACGATTGGATGGAAATACATACACGTGTTTGTTTCTACATGTGAAATTAAGCTGCCCTCCCGAGAACAGTCAGGGTGATTCCAGGGTACTGTGAAACAGGATCAGCAAGCCCTTTGGATTGAAGAATAAAAAACAACAAGACAAAACAAAACAACAAACTCCAAATTATACCAAGATGCTCAAACACTGCAGCTCCCTGTTTGCTCTGCCTGTGTCCCACCTGCTCAGGTCTTTTCCTTCCTCCGAGTCACTCATTTCTTCAGACCAGAGCCCAGTCTATACCTCATCCAACCTTGGCTCCAGCAGGAAGCATAGGTGAAGGGAGGTAACCAGCCACTGGTCCTCTCCCAGTCCTATCTGGGACTGAAAGCCGACCTGCCCAGTGCTGTCAGCTTGCAGATGGAGGTACCTCAGCTCTCTCTACTTTTGCTTCAAGGTAAAGCAAATTCATGGGTAAGCTTAGACTCCAGAACAGGAAGAGGACAGAGCGAGGTAGAGACAGGAGTGTCTGGGGTAGGCATCCCATGGTGATAAACAATCATTGCCATGCCCAGTGGCATCACTAAGTTAATGAAAAAATATGGATCCAAACCAAACATTTTGGGCTGGCAAGATGGCGCAGTGGGTAAAGGAGCTTGCCACAAGCCTGACAGCCTAAGTCTGATCCCTGATACCCACATGACGGAAGGAGAGAAGTGACGTTTGCAAATTTTCCTCTGACTTCTTCATGAGTATCATGCTGCGTGCGCGAGCACACACACGTACCATGTGTGGCGGTCTATTCTATACTCCGTTTCTTCCCTTAAATATCTTGGCATCTCCGTTTTAATCAACTTTGAAATTCTATTTTTCTTTTATCTTTTGGTGGTTCCTAAATTGATGTATATTTTATATTGAGTGTTTTATAATTATTATCAACCAGGTATCAGTGCTTAAACTTTACAGATGCCAGCATCCTATTGAGACATCCTACTGAGAGGGATACTTCATGCCTGAAGTTCTGGCACTCAGGATGTAGAGGCAGGAGGACCAGGGACTGAAGGTTACTCTGGGCTACATAGTGAGACTCTGCCTCAAAAACCTCAAGTAGACAACAAAAACAAGAAAACAAAAACCTTACAAAAAGTAACACAAGAGACCAACACAACCAGCACTCCAATGTACAGGATGGCTGGCAGCAGCCTGCAAAGTCCTGGGAGGTCTCAGGTCTCAAATGATAAACATCAGTGGAGAAGATGAGAGGCAGACAGAGAGGAGGAAAGGAAGGAGGGAGGGAGAGAGGGAGAGAGGGAGAGAGAACCAGATAAGGGTAGCCATTCTGAATGTAAAGTTTAGAAGAAAGCAAAGTCTAAACGATGGCACCGGCAGCTTAGGGGCCCAGTGCTTTTGATGCCATTTAGCTATTTGATGGCTTCTTTGAAGAAATGCTGTGTCATCAAACCTGTGGTGCAGAGCACAGCAGTGTGCACAGGGAAACTCCTCTGTCAGCAGCGGAGTGAAACAGTGGCCCAGGAGTCCATGCAGCGTCCACAGTTTGTTTTACCTTTTATATTTGTGTGGATGGGATATGCTACAAAAGCCATCCCTAACCCAGGCTAGCTCAGATCTTCAACACACATAAATCAGAAACTCCCCAGGACAAGGAAACACTCTCCTCCTTAGAAAGAGCAGATATGGCGGTAAGTAGCTTGGGTCAGGAGATGTGAGCACTGTTTAGCCATCAAGAGGTGAAACAATCTGTCCTCTGGGGTGACCCTCTGGTTGGCATGTGTGAAATGAAGTCTTGATTGGTAGAGGTGTATTGATTTCTTTCTACTTCCACGGATACATCTCTACAGTGGCCACAGAACATTTCTTACTTCTGTATCTCAGGACATTTTTAGTCACCACTGAGGTGGAAGTGTAGGCGACAGACACCTATAAAATCACTGAGCCATGTAAAAGTCCAAGCTCAGAGATTAGACAGTGAAAACTGCTGCCCCAAGTTCATTGGACCTGCCGTGTTCATGACACAGTTCGGATAACATGCAGGAAGAAGGAGTTTGCTGTCTCGGGAAGCATGGGGCAAATGAGGGGCAAGGAGGTGTTGTAATGAAAGTTTGTGGAAATCAGGCTTGGTGGGACCACAACCAGTCTCCACAAAACACTACTCAGGTGACCCAGGAGGTCCGAAGCCCTCTTCAGACCACCATGGCCAACACACACACAGCAGTACACGGATGCACACGCACACACGCGTGCGCACACAAATACAGGACATACAGCCGCACAGACATATATGCAGACACATGAATAAAAACAATGTAAACTGTTAAAAGGTTCAAAAGGAGCGCAGACTAATGTTGGAAACAGTCAAGTTCATGTCCAACTGCCTTCATCTGCTCTGTGCCTTTTCTCCTTCAGAAGAAAGCCAGTTGCTTTAATGTTTTGATTATCTATTATATTCATTTATTTGTGTGTGTGCATGTGTGTGCGCACACTCATGTGCCTGTGTGTGTGTATGCATGCAAGCATTTGTGCGTGTGCATGTGCGTGTCTGTCTGCATGTGTATGCATGTATGGGATTGTGTATGCACACGTGCATATGTGTGTGCACACTTGTGTGTCTGTGCTTGTGTGTGTGTGTGTGTGTGTGTGTGTGTGTGTGGTGTCCACATGTGCCACAATACTTGTATAGAAGTCAGAGAACAACGTGAGGAAGTCAGTTCTCTCGTCTACCACGAGTGTTCCAAAGATGGAAGAGGTGGTGAGCTTGGCAGCAAGCCTTTCTTTCTACCCACCGAGCCTTCTCATTAACCCAGCTTTAATATTCTAAAATTAACTGCCTTTCAAAGTCCTATGTGTATCTTTGCCTTGTCAGACCAGAAGACCCCTGCAAATCACACACATCAATATTTTTTTCTTGGAGTCAATTTTGGTGGCAAGTAGATATGCAACAAAAAAGTGAGTACTGGAATGTGTTTATGTCTTTATTTGGCATTCAAAAATGATGCTTCTGGATAAGTTATTATTTATTATAAATTATGTGTCAAATTATATATATCTGTATATATATGATATATAATATACATTATAAATTATAAATGAATTATTCTGGAGTTCCATGTAGTGGCTTGAATGAGACTGTCAACCATAGGCTCACAGATGTGAATATTTAGATCCCAGTTGGTGGGCTGTTTGAGAAGGATTAGGATGTGTGGCCTCCTTGGAGGAGGTGTGGCGTCCTTGAAGGAGGTGTGGTCTCCTTAGAGGAGGTGTGGCCTCCTTAGAGGAGGTGTGGCACTGAGGACGGGACGTTGAGGTTTCAAAACCTATGCCAGGCCCAGTCATACTCGCTCTGTCTGCTGCTTGTGGATCAGATGTGAGCCCTCAGCTACTGCTCCAGTGTCATGCCTGCCTGCTGCCACATTCCCTGACACAACGCTCAAGGATGAACCCTCTGAAACTGTAAGCAAGGTCCAAGTTAACTGTTTTCTTTTATAAATTGCCTTGGTCATGGTGTGTGGTCACCGCAATAGTCCAGTGACTATGACACTCCACTCTGTGCTTAATGGAAATGACAAAAGCAAATTGGCACATACAGACACACGTTAGAGGACTCACATCTGCCCATCTACCAAGCTGGTTCTTATTTGGTGTCCTTGGTGACATCTGCCAACAAAATCCATCCATGTGGCTGGGGTGATGGCTCAATAGGTAGAGCTCACCTGCTGCTCACGTGTGAGGACTTAAAATCAAACCCCCGGAACCCACGTAAAAGCTGAACACAGTAGCAAGTGCTCCTGGCTGGAGATGAGGCAGAGACAGGAGAATTCTCAGAAGCTCATATGGACTACCTAACTTGACACATACAGCAGAAGAACAAAGAGACCCTACTGCAAGCAAGTTGGAGGATGAAGATCAACACATATGTGCCATAGCGTGTGTGTATGTGCACAATTACATACACGTGCACACACATACACATACATACACACACACACACACACACACACACACACACACACACACACACACACACAAAGAAGAAGAAGAAGAAGAAGAGGGGGAGGAGGATTCTATCCACTCTATCTAGTGGCCACATGGACTTTTGTGGCAGACCCCACATTGTCAACACCATCCAAATGCTTCTAAGGCTGATTTATCTTTCTAACTGGACCAGCTAAGCCAAGCCCACGCACAAAAAATATGCCCAGACAGATGGATTTATTTTTTCCCCTGCAAGAATAATTCATATTAGGACCTTGAGAGATCTAATCTTCCTTCTGTAAGCCAGCATTTCCTTAGAGAGTCAAGTAGAAGCCACTGAATTTGTGTCCTGTCCCGACCTCGGCATTTCACAAGCAAAGCACATTTCGGTACCTGCAGATATGGGCAGGTCCACATCTTCCTGAGTGAATAGAGTCCTGGCTTCTCCTACCCCACCTCATGTGTGGTGTATGCATCTGTGTGTGGTTGGGTACCCATACCTGTCCATTCACGCAGAGGCCAGAGAAGGATGGTAAATGTCCTGCCCCATAAATCTCCACCTCATTCCCTTGAGACAAGGTCTCTCATTGAGCTGGGGCTAGGTTAGCAGCCACAAGCCCCAGTGTGCCCCTTGGCTAGATCCCTCACAGCACTGGGGTTTCGGGCACATTCTTCTTCACCTAGCTTTCCTCTTGTGTTCTGGAATCCAACGCAGATCCTGTGCTTGAGCCATGCATCCCATCTTCCTCCCTTTCCTTGGTAGTCCATAAAGACTGACTGCAAACGGATTGGCTAAAAACCTTTGCTCCATAAGATAAAGTAGGGCAGGGGTGAATGCTCCCACTCCTCTGCTGTGGATGTTTCTGTTCGTGTGGGAAAGCTGAAGAGAGATTAAATTTAAATATTTTCAAGAAGAGAGAACCCGGAAAAGAATGGAGCTGGAAGAGAAGCAATGTAGATGTCAGATGGGCCCGGATGCTCAGTCACAGAAGCAGCATGGATAAGAGGTCGGCCCCAATGCTCAGTCACAGAGACACTTTTGGGTTTCTGTTTTAGGGATTTTTCTGGAAATTAAACTGTACCCACAAAGCTCATTTGCTCAGATTCCATTCTGGGAAGAAGGCTTGGTGTGAAGAAATATGGGGTTGAGGTTAGGGGCCCTATTAGAGAGGGAAAAAGTGTTCTGACTCAGGGAAGGAGAAGGTGTCAGAGCACAGCCCTCTTCACATTTGATTAAAGGATGCGCTCAGACCTGAGCCAATCACTTGCCTGTGAAGGCTAAGAAAGCCCGGACTTCTGTGCCCCTCCAGAACCTCTAAAGGGCTGGGCTGGGCTGGAGCACAGAGCAGGTATCTCAACAAGATGGTGGACTAGGAGCCATGATTCGAAAACTGCTGATCAGGAACACTGGTGGGTTTGCTAAAGGGTAGATCTGAAATAACCCCCACAGGGCTCTTCTACTAAGGGCCATGCTCTCAAGGATCCGCCCCCAGACTGGCACTACTTGGAAGTGGTGGATTCTTTAGGAAGCAAAGCCTAGTTGGAGGGAGTTTTGTCATGGACAGCATAAACTTAACGCTGGTAGCTTGTTTTCTTTTTCTACAAGGCTGACAGTGGGTATGGCACTTCCTCTATGATGAGTTCTGACATGATGCACTGTGCTGTCCAACCAAACATGAGCTGAAACCATAAATCATAATAAACCTTTCCTCTTTATAATTTTGCTGCTTCCAGTATTTGTCACAGTAACAAAAACTGTTTAACACAAAGTCGATGTAGACCGAGAGGCAAAATCCAGAGCCTCGTGACATTTTCTACTTGCTAAGCCCTTGGCTTTCTAAGTGCCTACTGTAAACTTATGTAAACCTTTTCTGGGGCAACTTTCATGGGAATGATTAAAGTCTTAGGTGGTAAGTGTTAGAAGGAAGAAAAGCATCTATTTTCTTTGACTCGTTAGGACACACCCGCACCAGCTGCAGACACTGTCTTCACCCGTGGGAAGAGATGGTGACTGAAAGAAATACTTTAGCTCAAGAACATTGGAGAACAGTCCCTGTGACTCAGGGCAACCTTGATATCATCAGGGTTTGCTTTAAGGCAAGTCACAGAGCCTCAGATTCCTGCTCCAGGATGCCCTGGCGGGGAGCCCTGCAGGCGTGCAGCTGTTGTATTGACCTTTGTAGGTGAGGTGGCTCCTCTTGACCAGCCCCAGCGTTTCCGCTTCTCCCTGAGTCCAGTAAGACATTTGAGCCTGGTAAGTTCATGACCCTTTAAGAATCTTCAGAACTATTGAGTACTCCAAAAGCCTTGTGCCTATTTAGGCTGCAAACTATTGATGTTTGCCCTGTTAGAAATTAAAATATGTATTTATTTAAAACAACCCTAACACTGATAATGCTATCCTTTTAACATTTTAAAATGTAAAAACAACATTTTTCTAAGATTTGAAAGAGAGACATATTGTTTTACATATTCGAAAGTCTCTTTAATATCTACTTACTAGATGGCAGCTGTTTTCTCTTCTGTGTCACAGTAGCTGTTGGGTTTGCTCTAACACACCTGCAGTCTTACCTGCTGTGTTGGCCTGCTCTGAGCAAATATCTGAGAAGAAACCTAAAGGAAGACACACTTGTTTCCTCACTGGTGCATCACAGTCTACCGTGTCAGGCAAGGCATGGTGGCAGGATCAGCTCTTGTCAAGGATGCCAGGGCTGTGAGGCAGCTAGTCCCATCTTGGTGGCAACCAGGAAACAGAGGTCCTCACAGAACCCTTCAAGCCCTGTCCTAATGGCCTGTGTTGGCTAGCTAGGCCCCATGTGTCAAAGGCTCCACAACCTCCTCAAACAGTTCCACCAGCTGGAGAGCAGCTCATGTGGAAACCACAACACCCAGCATTGCACGTGTGTGTGCCAACACAGTGGAGACAGTAAGGAATGTCTCACTGTCACTAGGGAGATTCCATGGACTCCTGGACAAGGTTTCTACTCATGGACCAGGGTGTGATAACCACTATGTCACAAGAATGAGCCGACAGCCACATCCACCATGATTACCTTGCTTCCCTTCTGTGGTGCTATGGACTGACTCAGAGCCTTGTACATGGTGGGTGAGTGCCCAGCCACTGAGATGCCTTCATGGTCATGTGCGATTCTTTTCTTGCAATTTCATTGTTGCTAATGCTGTTGTCATTGCTGTTGTTTTGAGATGGGGTCTTGCTCTCTTGCCCAGGCTGGTCTCAAACATGTGGACCTACACTCTTTCTACGTCAGTCTCCTCAGACCGAGCTTTCCTTGACTTTTGATTCTTTCAGTTTTCAATGTGACTTTTAAATAAAATCTCAAGATCACATTTAAAATCTTCTAATGCATTCACAGCATCTAATTACAAAGCAAAACAAGTCACCAAAAAAAAAAAAATGTACAAAATCTCTTAAATGTAATAAAAGCAGTAATTAGTAACCCAGTAGGGATCACCCTCCTGGCAGCCAGATAATGAATACAACACACTCTAGAATACACAGGAAGATATAGGCTTGAGTGTGCTTTAAATTTATAGGTATTATTAAGTTTCTTTAAAAATAGAAGGCAAGGCCAGCGTGCTGACCCAGCGGGTAAAGATGCTTGTCACCAAATCTGACAATGTGAGTTCAGTCTCTGATATCCACAAGGTGAAAGGAGAGAAATTGTCCTACGAGTTGTCCTGACCTCCAAAGGCATGTTGTGGCAGAGGCTCAGACACACACACACACACGCACACGCACACGCGCACGCGCACGCGCACACGCACACGCACACGCACACGCACACACGCACACGCACACACGCACGTGTGAGCACACACACACAAAATAAATACAATGAAACTTAATAAAGGAGAACATTGCTCATCATCCCATCATTTCTGTGTGGTGAACCTAGTGGACATATCTCAGACTTACACAATCCCTTGTGACTGGGAGCTGAGGTCAGGGGTGGGGCAAGAGCAGAGCTAGGAATTAAGGAACATCCTGGGAGGGGTGAGTGTGAGGATAGCTCAGATGAAGAAGCCCTGGCCTGTGGGCTTAGCCTCCCTCTGAGTCATAGACACCCTTTCCAGCCACGCAGTGCATCTGCTGGCCCAGGTCTGGCCATTCCAGACCCTTGAGAGATCTGAACACAGTCATGCTTGAACCTAGACCTGGTGCTTACTTGGCTTTGGTCTTGATTAGACTTCCTGACATTTTGGACTAGTAGAGATGCCCTACTAATACTGCAATGTTGAGAAAATCTATCCCAGAAGACAGCAATCTGCCACCAATGAACAAGCAGGATGGACTGGCCCGTTTGGAGCCTCCACATGTGTACAGGGCATGATTGTAAGTCATTGCCCTGCAGTGAGGACTGTTGTGGGTAGCCCTGGGGCTGTTTGTATTTTGATGCTAATTCCGCCCTCCTGGGAGGGGTTTTTGGACAAGTAGTGAGTTACATACTCATGTGACTTCTTGTGAACCAATCCCCTAATGAATAAAGGAGCCAATCACTGGGCGAGTAGGAGGGACTTTCGGGTTGGAGGGAGGATGAAAGGAAGCAGGAGGGAGAGAGGGTCTTTTTGGAATGGGAACAGCACAAGGGGTAAGATGTAGCTGCTAGAGTTTCCTGGTATCATGGAGAATCCGTCAGGATTCGCTTCTGGGGGATTTAGATTTAATTAGGCTTACAAGATTAGGATTTTAGTCGATACGCCTAGAGATTAAGTTACCATTGTTTCTGAGCTAAGTTTGTGTGGTGTTTTTCATCTCACAGCAGCTTGTCTGGGTTCAAGAGAGAAAGGTACGGCAGCAAAGTGTGGGTTTGCCTGATGTGCACCACTAAGGCTGTAGGGGATTTGAAGCACGGGGCTGGTGTGGTAGTGACCTGCCAGTGGGAACCTACCAAGCTGGGTAGAGAGATCGTGGAGTTCTGAGTCAGAACTCCACAAGATAAAAGCACGTGCCAGGGCATGGTCAGCCAGGCGACAGGTCTGAGAGAACCAGGGAATAGCGTGGGAACACGCCATATTCTTTCTTTTTAATATTCCCCGCAACAGAGGACTATGAAACCATTGTTAAGACCTCTACCAGACAATGTGATTGCTCTTTCTGAGCTGCTGATACTCAGAAATAAGGAAACTCAGTCCATCATGGAGGCTGCCGTGAAACCCACCCCAACCTAAACAGAGGTACACTCATCATTTCTGGGGGTTAAACTCACTGTTTACACCATTGGGCAATAGCACATGTGAGTAGAGAGAAAGCTGCAGAAGCATCAAAGCTCAGGGTCCAAAGCAGCTCTTCGGTAGAGCACTTGGCCAGCAGGAGTGGGAACTCAGTGCAGCATCAGGTAAACAATACACAGGGCAGGACAGAAGCATGCTCCCCACTGATGGGTGAAAGACCCCAGAGGCTCCATGGTGCAGGGATGGTGCCGGAGAGGAGCTGTGTCTACCGTCTTTGCCTGATGACACTTCCAGGCTGAAATGACCTTGGCTTCTTGGAGGCAGGGAGAGGGCAGGATAAATAAATGAGCAGGTGCACCAGATGATGGAATGACGGTGGCTTGAGGCCATCTGACTGTTGCTTACTTTCTTCCTTTCTCTTGGTGACCATAAACCTTTAGTAAAGTGTCCCAGTGCTATGACAACTGGATTGTGGGGAACACATAGGAGTTTATCTCCACATTAGAGCCGGAGTTTTCACAAGGAAATGATCTATCTTACTCTGCTTTCTGTTGCTGTAACTGAATGCCATGCACTAAGTAATTTATAATGAATGAAGGTCTACACAGTGCAAAGCCTGGAAGGTTCATAATCAACAGGTGACATCTGGTGGTGGTGGCGGCAGTGGTGTGTGTGTGTGTGTGTGTGTGTGTGTGTGTGTGTGTGTGTGTGTGTATATTTGAGAGACAGACAGACAGACAGGTAGAGAGGTTGGTGGTTGTGACTGGCATACTGAAGTATTTTGTTGTTGTTTTGCAACTCAGCAGATAATAATACAATTTAAGTGTATTTGAGGCAGATTTAATCAGAAACAATCGTTTGCTTCGTCTTGCCCTGAGACTTCTACTGGAACTTTTTGCTAATCTTTTCTCTAAGGGCAGCAGAAACCTTCCCATACAATGGAAGTACAGTTTAGAGGGACAGAATAAAGCTGGAGCTGGACACAACTGTGCTAGCCCTGCCATCACTGTGCACACTGCCCGTGGGCAAGCTGCCTGGGCATGCCACACCTCTAGTTCCTGTGTGTGAGCAGCCAAGGGCTAGTGGCCAGGTCTACGGCACACATGATTAAAAACAAGCTAAATCTTAAACAACAACGAATGCTTGCCCTCAGAGAAGGTGATTGTTAGTTATTGATGTCATCATGGTGAAATTCCTGTCTTCTTGGCTCTGTAGCCACGGATATTCTCTACCCTGTAAGACAGCTGTCACCTGATTGGGACTTGAGGAGACAGACCTGTGCTTGCTCCTGCACCCTCACTTGCTTTCCCTTCGTGGGCTCACTCCAGGCTGACAGAAGTGCTTTGTTAGTCTTGCTGTAGTGGATAGGCAGTTCAAGCTGGAGCTCTTGGAAAAACACATGAGGCTTCCATATCACTGCTCACTGAATGGGACTATGTAGGAAATGCGTCAAAAGTGCGCAGCACCTGAATGCCCCAAAGTCAGCTTCAGATGGGAAGTATGGGGGCATATGTCAGGGTGCAGTGCATCTAGTGTGTGTGCCTGAGGTGAGATGTGCATGTGGGCACACTGGGTACATGTGGGGTACACTGGGTACATGTGAGTACACTGTGTACATGTGAGTACACTGGGTACATGTGGGCACACTGGGTACATGTGGTGTACACTGGGTACATGTGGGCACACTGGGTACATGTGGGTACACTGGGTACATGTGAGTACACTGGGTACATGTGTGTACACTGTGTACGTGTGGGCACACTGGGTACATGTGGGCACACTGTGTACATGTGGGTACACTGGGTACATGTGGGCACACTGGGTACATGTGAGTACACTGTGTACATGTGGGCACACTGGGTACATGTGAGTACACTGTGTACATGTGAGTACACTGGGTACATGTGGGCACACTGGGTACATGTGAGTACACTGGGTACATGTGGGCACACTGGGTACTTGTGAGTACACTGTGTACATGTGTGTACACTGTGTACATGTGGGCACACTGGGTACTTGTGGGTACACTGGGTACATGTGTTATGCACTGGGTACATGCACTATGCTTCATGTGTTTGTTACTTGTCTCAGTGCTGCAACCAAACATCCGGCAAAAACATCCAAGAGACAAGGGTTTATTTTGGCTGGCACTTTCGGGAACACAGTCAATCATGGTGGGGCTGGTATGGTGGCAGGTACAGGAGGATGCACTATGTCCACTTAGGGAGCAGAGAACTACAAATTCTTCCCCGCTCTCTTTCTCTTTTTCATTCAGTCTGGGTCCCCAGCGCTTGGGGTGGTGTCACCTTCATTGAAGCTGGATCTTTCAATCTCAATTATAGCTGTGATCTCTGGGGTGTGGATGATGTGTAGTATGTGGCATGTACATTTGCAAGCATATGTAGAAGATCTTGTGTGGCATGTATATGTTGCTGTACATGGCAAGTGTATAATGTGTGTGGTATGTGTACAGTGTGGTATGTGTATGTATACAGGCTTCTGATATGGTGTACATAACTCATGTGATTATGGGTGTGCATGTGATGCATATAAAATGTGTCTTCCTGTTTGACTTGTGTGTATGCACTTGTATGTGCGCATGTGTGCATGTATTGTATGCATTGCACTCATGTATTGGTTTTCCTGTGTGTGTGTGTGCATGTGTGTGTGTGTGTGTGTGTGTGTGTGTGTGTGTGTTATGTGGATGGTATGATATATGATGTGTGTGTGTATGTGTGTGTGTAGACTTCAATGGGTATGCACGTGTACTGGAGAGTATTCTGGGGTAGTTCCTGATTGCCAGGCATATGCCTGTATAGAGCATCTCGCCTTACATACCATGAGTCACCCTTACTTAAGAGTGTGTTTGTGTGCCTGTGCCTTTTGAGCTTAGGCTAGCCTCTAGGGGTTGGGGGGGAGCTGGACTTTGAAGAGATGAAAGGAATCCCTGAGCACACTGTGCCAGGCACCTATCCCTGGCCACAGTGTTGATTCTCTTTGCCCATTGTGATGGGTTGAATGAGAAATGTTCCCCTGAGAAGCATATGTTTGCACACTTGGTCCCTAGTTAGTGGCACTGTTTGGGGAGGTTATGGAACCCTTAGAGGGTGGAGCCTTGCTGGAGGAAGTAGGAGACTAGGAGTGTGTTCTGGGGTGTTTAGCTTTGACTCACATCCTGTTCTCTGTCTCTGCTTCCTGGGTGGATGAAATGTGGTTGGCTAACTTCCTCCTCTGCTGCCATGCCTTCCCTACCACAATAGACTCTATGCCTCTGGAATGGAAAGAAAGAATAGACCCTTTTCTCATCTAAGCTTTTGCTCACGGTATTTTGTCACAGCCACAGAAAAGTAACTAATACACATGGACCCTTTGGACCCTTTGGTTCTCTGTGGGTTCTTCTTTATCCTACCCTTTATCTCCCAGGTTTCACACACTACCACTAGATAGGAGAGAAAGGAGAGAGAGAGAGAGAGAGAGAGAGAGAGAGAGAGAGAGAGAGAGAGATTCTGAACCTAATTTCTTTTCTTTTGTTTCTTCGTTGAGCATGGCTACTAACAAACCACAGCAAACCTCCCTAAATGACCAGCCACCAGCAACCCCACCTATGGGGCACTGGCATTTACATGCCCTCTGAAAAGTTCCCAGAACTCTAAACATCATACAACCATAGAATCTATTGGCAGCTGACAAAACCATGCCTTTGCTACAGCACTAGACAAATCATAGTCAGCTGTTGTGGTCAGTCTGAGAAACAACCCCATATCCCTCCACCCAGAATTAAAATGAAAACACTTAAAATATTTCTGTGATTTTAAAGGAACCAAAATTCCAAAATTGTCACTACAACCACCGGGTGGGTACATCCAGGAGCCACCATGCCTTCTCTGTGTGGGTCCTTGTCAGAGGCCTCCTTGCCATCAGTGCTCCTGGGAGTCTGTAGGCTTACATATATGTGTAGAGTATGCAGATGAACTTGGCCTGCTCTTGCCTCACATGGGTCTCCTGTGTGCAAGGGCTCAGCTGAGCCAATCCTAAACAACCAATCTACAGACTGTGGTGTGCAGTATAGAAAGCTCATAGATGCCCATCTAGGATATTATATCTAGATGACCCAGTATCATAAGGATATGGTTTCCAGCTGATACCCTAACAGAGGTCTGCAACTGGACAGACTCAGCACAAAGCTGTTCTTGTCTCTTGCCCTCCTTTGATTTTAACCCATGGCTATTTTCAAGGCAGGAAATCAGATCACATAAAACTGTTCCTTAAAGAGACAAATCTGAACTAAATCATATTTCAGATAAATGACGGCCCTGTTCCCCCATGGTTCCCAGCTGCACACTTTATGTTCTGCGTATGAGGGCCCTGCACACACATGTGAATGGTTTGCAGGCACTTGGTGAAGACCAAAGTCTGGCATCAAACTGGAGTTGGCTGGCCTCTTCCCTTGCCTGCTCTCAGTAGGCAGCATGGCTTTTTTTACTATAGGGTAGATTAAGTTGGCTCCAGGCTCACATTGTTTTATAGTTGCTTATAGTCCATGTTGGAGCTAAAAAACCACAGGTATAGAAATCCTAAGTGCCTGGAACTAGAAAACAAGCATCCCACACAGCCATTTCCCCCTTTTCCCTCTGCAAGCCTCTTGTTAGTTTGTCTGGTCCTGGGATGGGCCCCACAGCCTTGTGAGGTCTGAGCATGTGCTCTACCAACTGGGCTACACACCAGCCACTCCAATGCCTTCAGAGTTCCCTCCATTCTCTTCCCTGTGCTTTGATGCTGTCCCAGGCCCCTAACCTATGATTGTCTTAGACACAAAGAGAGAACAGGAAAAAACATGAACATTTGGATAGAAACTGTCAAGCCAGTACTTGGAAACGGACTATGCCTGGTTATACCCGTGGAGTAAAAAAAGCTTGCGTGGAGTTTCTCTGGCTCCTGGGACTTGGCAACCATCTTTGTGGAGATGAAGATGTGGCTATGATGGAGCCAGGGTGCCCTGGAAGAGATGGTTTCCCGCTGGCTGAAAGAAACTTCTTAGGACATATTTCCCCTTTTAATATACTTCTCCAGCAACTTGACGGGTGGAGCTGCACCAAAGGTCTGCACACGTGGCTTGTAATGAGACAGACTTCTCTTGCTTCCAATTTTCTAGTCAGGTGAAACTGCCCCTGGATTGGAGGGTCCCTCCCAGGCATCTCTTTCCTCAAGATGGGCATTTCTGGGCATGCTGATCACTCAGGAAACAACGTGCAGGGGTGGACACAGATGAAGAGGCCTCACCTGAGGGTGGATTCCATGGTTCCTGCTGTCTCTGGGCTCTACCAATGATGTCCCTTAGTCTCATTTGATATCACTGATGGGTAGGGTAGCATTTATAGCTGGATCTGCTCCTATTTGATACATCCTGCACAGAGATGTATATGCTAGCACTGTGCTAAGCAGATAGATAGTAGATAGATGATAGATAGTAGATAGTAGATAGATATATAGATGATAGATAAATAGATAGCTAGTACATAGATAGTAGACAGACAGACAGACAGATTGATAGATTTTTT
Organism: Uromys caudimaculatus; assembly: GCA_028551405.1. Taxonomy (NCBI): domain Eukaryota; kingdom Metazoa; phylum Chordata; class Mammalia; order Rodentia; family Muridae; genus Uromys; species Uromys caudimaculatus. The sequence goes on from CM052714.1 coordinate 64,754,443, forward strand.
TTTTTAACTAGAAGAAATCCTACACTATAATAAAAACCTGCTATTCATACTAGTTTTGTGTAAAAGTTAATCTGCTAGTCAGCTGTGAACTGGAATCCGGGCTAGCTCTGTTTCCAACTGGCTTTCCCAGTCTGATTGCAAGAATGAACCGTCTGTGAAGATGGAGAGCTCACAGGGCTAGGCCAGCCTTTGCCTTCTCTAAGACAGCATGTCTATTGTGGGCAGGGATTCTTTGCCCTTCCCATGTCCACAGCTGCGATTTCAAGTGTCTGAAAATTACCATGAACCTCACAAGGTGGGGTGTGTGTGTGTGTGTGTGTGTGTGTGTGTGTGTGTGTGTGCGCGTGTGTAACTGTGTCACCTCTGCAGTTCTCGAAGGATTAAAATAAATGTGAAGAACTTCTGTTTGTCTACTGTTCTGTGATACCAAGCATCTTTTCTGGGCTTTTTTATGTCCTCCCCCTACCCATTATTTCTGCCTGTCGGTTTGCTAAGCTCTGAAGACTCTAGTCCTGACCTGGTGGCTTACAGTGGATCCATGTGAAGATTCTTCAGGCAAAGTAAGAGGTGCTGAGGTGAATGGCCATGCTCATCACTCCGAAAACACTCTGTTCCCACATTTCAAGCAATTTTCTCCTGAATGAGAGCTCATATCCGGAAGGAGACTCTGAGAACTATAATCACACAAAGTTAGAATCAGGGTATTGTGGTCCAGATTCAGAGATGCCTTGAGGAAAAGGCTGCACATTCAGATCTGTTTTCTAGAACCAGCCAGGAAGCCAGTACACTGCTGTGTAGTATTCCATTTGTCTCTGACTGAGGGAAACCGTCGTTAGGCTTAAAGCACCTTGCTCTTTCTAGCCCTGTCTGCTTTCCCACACTCACCCTAACCTGGAAGCTCCCTCCATTGGAAACGTGGGAGTACCCAGGGTGTTGAATGTCAGGAGTCACCTGGATTGGGTTAAGAAGCTTCAAGTGCACTAACATGCTCCTGGCATGACTGTGTGGTGTTTCAAGAGGGGTTTACCGATGACAAAGAACCACGAGGAACATGGTCATATCTTCCCATGGGCTGGGGTCCAGAGACAGGACACCGTGTGACCTGCCTTTGACAATCCCAATGCCACGCCTTCCCTACCGTGATGGACTTTATCATCTGAACCAGGAGCCAAAATAAACCTGCCCTCCCTTAAATAGCTTCTTATTGGTTGTTTAGTCAAAATGATGACAAAACTAACATCAGACCTCCCAGCAGCCACAGATTGCTTCTCTCACACACTAAACTTGTCTACTTCTGAAGTTGGATGAGGGCTAAGTTGGCTGCAGCAACTCTTAGTGACTATAAACATGTCCAAAGTCCTTTGGTAATCTTGAGAGGAAGGCTACTGGTTTGTTTGAAACTTAGAATTGATTTCTGCCTTGAGTTTTTGCTGGGGCACAGCAGTGGGAGACAAATTGATGACAAATTTGATTTCGAGCTCACAGCATAAAAAGTGGATCTGAAGATAGAGCCAGGAAGTGGTCCAAGACCCTTCACCTTCCAAGACCCTACTGCTCCAAGCTGTGTCCTGGGAACCCAGCACTGTGGCCGACTGCCCCAGGCTATACACTGGAATGCACAGCACTGACCTACTGCCCCCAAGCCATGGCCTTTGGCACACATCACTATGGCCTGGGAAATTGTCTTTTCTGAAACATTTACTTCCTCCCCCCCCCCCTTCTCCTTCTCCTTGTTTAGCCCAGGCTGAACTCAAACTCAAAATCCTCTGGCCTCAACCTATAGAGCCTTGACTTACAAGCATATACCATAGCACCCAGCTCAACCATAAGCTTTAAGATGTATAAAGAATAAAATATAATTACTGTGACAACATGGATGAACCTGGAAGACACTGAATGATGTACACCAACTACAGAAAGACAGAAATCATACACTCTTCTTCCTTCCTTTCTTTCTATTTATTTATTTTTTACTTTGAGATAAGGTCTTGCTGTGTAACTCAGGCTGTTCTTGACCTTGAGGTAATCCTCCTGCCTCAGCCCACTGACTTCTGGGATTACAAGTATGAACCATCATACCTGGCTTCTGCATTGTATTTTTGTTGAATTTATTTATTTACTTACTTATTTATTTATTTTATTTAATGCATGAGTATATGCATGTGATATCTGGCATCACAGGATCTGGAAGAAGACATCAGATCCTAGGAAACAGGGTTGCACGTGGTTGTGAGCCACCCACCCCATGTGGATGCTGGGAACTGAACCTGGGTCTTCTCCAAGAGCAGGAAGTGCTCTTAAACTCTTAATCACTTCGGTGGGCATCTCTTCAGCCCCTCACATACTCTTTCTTATCCGAGGCATTTTAAGTAGTGGGCTTCCCAGGAGCACATGGCCACTGAGACATCAAGCAGTGTGGATTGGGAGGATGTTGGTCGAGGACAAAAATTCCTTAGATGGACTAAGTTCAAGAGCTAGATTGTATTGACGATTGTTGTTAATAACAGCATGCTGCATAATTTAAAAGAATTGCAAGAGTAGGTCTCCAATGCTCTTACCACAATAATGAAGCAAGCTTCTGAGTCAGTGGACAAATTAATTAGCTTGATTAATCATTTCACAATGTCTACATACATCAAAACATCTCATTGTGGACTATAAATAAATTTATAGTGAGCAATTAAAGTTTAATGAAGCTTTAAAAAGACACACAGAAACATTTCAAGTTAAGGACTCTAACACCTCCTTCCTGCCTCCCTAAAGCACAGTGAGTCAGAGATGGAAATGAGATAAACACGGGAAAGGAAGGATGGGGTTGTAGCTTGCTGGAGAAAGCTTGTGTAGCTTGCACAGGGCGCTGCACTCCATCCCAGCACTTCCAACAGCACCAGACTCCGGCAGAAGCACGGCTCTCCTGGAGGGTTAGCACAGGGCACCCAGAAATGTACTCCAATGCTCTAAGCCAGTTCCATCCCTCCCCACATATGAGTCTGAACCACTGAGTAACCCTGAACACAAGACAGTACTCTGCTTCATGGGGTTGTTATGACAACCAAAGGAAAACATAGACGGAATGGCTAGAGTCTGCACGGGTCCAGGGGATGAGTACGTAGGGGTGAAGCCTGGCTTCTGTTGGCACTAATGTAAAACCTCCTTTTGGTTCTGATGGGACAATGGAGCCTGCATTGCTAGATCTTCAAGGGGTGTCATGTACCCACCTCCTCTCTCTTTCTCCTCCGGAATGTCCTTGCCTTCATCTTGACTGTTTCAAAAAGAAGAGAATCCACCCATCCCTCAGGAAGAACCCAGAGGTAGTGTCCTCGGAGTGGAATAGGACACAGGGCAGGGCAGGGCCTGGGTTAGCAGTAGAGACTCCGTGTAGTATATCCAAGGTCCTGCATTGGATCTCTAGCATTGGAAAACAATGTCGCATTGGAGCAGAGCAAGGACAGGAAAGCTCCCTTCTGCTTACAGTAGCTCTCGCATGTAAACACTCCATAAAATCAGACTTCTGCCCATGTTCCTCCCCGGGAAGAACGGGAACAGGCTTCTTTTCCACGGTGCTGTCCTTCTCCTCTGCTGCTGGTCCTCCTGCTCCCTCCTCTTCTCTCTCCCCTCCCCGCTCAGATTATGTGTGAGTGTTGCTTGTGGAAGCCAGAGATCTTCATCATGTCTTCCTCAATCACTCACTCTCCCTCCACCTTACTTTCTTTGAGTGTCTTCTGCTGTTTTTCTTCTGCTGCTTTTCGTCTTTGTCTTCTTCTCCTCCTCTTCCTCTTCTTCCTCTTCCTCTTCCTCCCCCTCCTCCTCCACTTTTTCTTCTCTTCAATTGTACGCTGCAGCAGAGCTGGACCTCAGGAAGGTCCTTATGCCTTCATGGCAAGCAGTTTACCAACTTCTCTGTCCTTCCTGCTGCTACTGTGGCCTCTCCATCCTCTTCCTCCTCTTTGTTTTGTAAAAGAAGGTCTGGTTATATCCCCCAGGCTCACCTCAAACTCCTAATCCCCCTGCCTCCACATTAAGTGCTGGAATTATAGGTGGGTGCCCACCATACCCAGCTCTCTGGAGCTCACTTTATTGCCTAATTGCATTGTTCTATCTCTGTATGTCACTCTTGAAAATCAAAGCCACAAGGGTGACAGTCTTTGCTGATTCCACGGCTGTGGGTGGATGACAATTTTGTCTTCATGCATGTCTCTACCGCTGAGATGAAACCCACTAGACAATTGCTCCATGCCTCAGCTAAGCACTCCACTTGACCTCCAATGCCTCATTTTCTTGTGCACTGTTTACCGTGAGCTGGTGTTAAGTTCTTTTTGAACCTGTCCGCTGTGCTGGATTCTCACAGCTAAGTCTGACTTATTTTAAAGTACCATGAACAAACGGGGCTTCTTGAGAGGGGATATTGGATCTAACATATATCAGTTATGCTGTCACACATCTCCTACATGCCCCTCAGTCATGCCACAGTGGGAATAGTGACATAGTGTAAGCTTCCTTTCTGCCAAATTTCCAGGTAGACACAGCCATAACGTGTGTCTGAACATCTCTTGGGTATAGCACGCAAAGGCAAAGGTGGTTCACGGAATCTTTAACCTCAAGTACACCTCATCTTGGAATTGGAAACTCTAGACATGTTCAGAGCAACACAGAGGAGAAACTCAGTGTAGTTCGGGCCTGGATGTAATTTTAATGAGCCTTTGGAAGATTTAGGGAAGAAGGGGCATTGTGAAGTCAAACCAATAATTACAGTGTCTTCACTTTCAGCTTGGTTGGGAACTATTGACTCAAGTCCATATTATATCAGTCCATGGTTTGTGAACAGTGTTCTTAAAAGAGGATTATAGAGTCACTTGCTGCATATCTATAACTCAGTTTTATTTCCAGTAGCTTCCATATGTGCCCCATCCAATCATCTGCTCCACTCTCTGCTCCCTCAAGTATCATTTCTGGGGTATTTTTGACCCTGTTTCCTCCTTTGTATTACTCCCATGTCTGGGGCATCTTAAACAGCATGTAGACCAACCAGGGCTCTCATTATTCTTTTCTCCTTGCTTTATGTACAACATGTTGGCTTAACTACAAATCCCTGAGGCAGAACTAAGGTCTGCCTCCTTCTCTCCAGTCTCTAGTACAGAGTCTTAGGAAAATTCTTTAGGTCAATGGATGCCAAGCCCCACCAGCTCCCAGGAGGTCAAACCCTGTAGGAGAAATTCCTATGATACATTCTAGAAGGCAGTTACTGGAGGGAAGTCCTAGGAGAGGCCAGGTTGAAGAACGACTAGAATGATCTGTGGAGAGTTTATGTCAGTCAAATTCTCAGCACTTGGAAAGCAGAGTCACCTGAAGTCAGGTTCAGTTCCACAAAAAGAGAAGGCTTTTTCCCTAAAGAAGGCTCTAAGGGCATCATACCAGAGTCAGAGAAAAGATCTGGCTACTCTGGTGTTCTGTACATCTGGACACCATGTCTTCATTCTTATATATTATATCATATTCACCTCCAGATTAAAACTTATTGGTTAATTTATGTTGTTGAGCTTTTTTAGTTTTTAAGACAGAGTCTCATTTTGTTGCCCAAGCTGGCCTCCAACTCATAATCCTCCTGCCTCTGCCTCTCGAGGGAGGTATCACAGGTGTTCTCCAAGCCCAGGTGATTAATTGAAATAACAAGGACTTTGGTTGGGATTTGTTCTAGTTCAGTTCCTGTTGTTGTAATAAACACTACAACCAAAAGCAACTTGAGGAGAACGGGGTTGATTTGATCTTTCAGATTATAATCCATCATTGAGGGAAGCTGGGACGGGAACTCAAGGAAGGAAGCTGAAGGCAGGAACTGAAGAAGAAATCATGGATAAATATTGGCTTCCTTCCCTAGGCTTGCTTGGCACCTACTTTCCTTATACAGTCTAGGCCCCCCTTTACCAATTAACAATCAAAAAATGCCCCTCAGACAGAGCCACAGGTCAATTTGATGGAGAAAGTTCTTCAATTGAAATCTCTCTTCCTAAGTATGTTTAACTTTGGGTCAAGTTGACAAAAACTAACCAGCACCATATTCTAGTTTCATTTAAGATGCTGTGATAAAACATCCTGATAAAAAAGCAGTTTAGGAGAAAAAGGTCCTCGATAGAATTATTAATCTTATAATTCCATGTTATAAGCCTTCATAATAGAAAAGTTGCAGTGGCAGGAGCTCAATATCCAGATTTGTCAAATCTATAGTTAAACATAGAAAGATAAGAATGCATACAGGCCTGCTTGCTTGCTTACCTCTCTCTGATACAATGCAGAACCCCTGCCTAGGGAATGGTGACTGCCCATAGTGGGCTAGGTTTATCATATCCATTAATAACCAAGACAATTACTCTACAGGCATCCTGATCTTGACATTCCTCAGACGACTCCCAGATGATTCGAGGTTGTGTCAGATTGACAGTTAGTTAAAATTGGTCATAGTTGGCAACTTTCATTCCCACTCCCTTCTTTGAAAAACAGTCCTTTACCTTGATCAACACAGAGGAACAATTCTACTCAGATCAGTGCTTAGCAACAGTTTTGCTTATTTTATACTTGAATATCCTCAGAAAGAACAACACCTAATTACTACCATAGCTGTACCCATCATGCCTCAGTAACTAGTGTGCATTTCACTCTAGTGACTGGCCGAGTGTCCATTCACTTATGGAGCATACCCTAGGCTGCAGGACCACATAGCCAGATTTTCTCAGATACTTGCCTGCACCTGTACTAATCTGTCATTAAAGTCCTATCTTGGGCATGTTTTAACATGTCCAAACACATGACAAATTTGTCTCAATCCAAAGGCACCAAATTTCACTTCCTATGTGACAGCCTCTTGGTTTAAATTACTAGAAAGGCATGATACTAAAATCAATAAAGCCATTTGCTGAAAATCTGATACATTAAAAGGCTTTGTACTGAGTAGATAATGAAGATTCAAAATTAATGAAATAAAATGCTCATCCTATAGAGGACTTCTGATAGAAGAGCCATAAAACCAGTCATAAAAAGCAATTCACAAGGCTGGACAGAAGTACCAATTACTAAATGAATGACCAGCCTTGAGCCCCCATGAGCTTTTCAGAAAGACTTGACCATGAAGAATTTAAAATTTCATGAGTTACTTACTGTGCCAGGGTTGGTACACAGTAGGTATTCAATAAGTACCTGCCAAGTGAACAAACAAATGGATAGTGGTGGTAGCGTAGGCCATGTCTGGAAACACACACTGGGATATCCTCTGGGATTAGGGCGTCCAAGCATCTGTGTGGTCCAGCCTGCACCTTAATGGGGACCTGAGCAGGGATCAGCTGTCCCTGTGCACTCTCCAGAAACTGATCTAATAGAAAAAATCAAACCCTCGAAGAAGCTGTAATTGAGTCCTTATGCAGTATAGGCTAAAAAGAAATCACAGAGGTTGCTTAGAACTAGGCAGCATGTAAATCTGGAAGAGGAAGAGGAGAGTCTCATTTTGCAGTTCTAAAGGAGAGTTGATTATAGGGCGGTTTTGAATCCCAGCCAATTAGTTCACTGCTGCCATTCCTGGTCCTACTTCTTCTTTTTCCTACTTTGTATCTTTCCTTTTGTGATAGTCTCACTGTGTAGTTCCGGGAGTTTTCAAACACACTTGAATCCTCCTGTCTCGGTCCCCCTCTGATGGCATGTTTAGTAGGTAGATATTTTTAATGTGGTAGACACTGTGGGAGATTCTGCACACAGCACTGCATTAGCCCAGCGCCTGCCCCTGAGTAGGTCCTCTCGCCGCAGCGCTTACAGACAGCTGATTCTGGGTGCAGTGCTTCCTAGGGAATGGGAGAATCTACTGGCTGGTCTCTGTCAGCCTGGGGATCAAAGCAGAGTGCAAGCAGGGCAGGAAGTCTCACTGGTGAAAAGTAAGAGACACCCCTCACCAGTGGAAGGAACAGCCTCAGTGTTGGGGCACTGGCTTTGATAAACTGCCATCTTTTCCTTGGTGTTCTTTTCATTAGCATATATTAATCAAGCATAATAATGAGCTTCATTGTGACATTTTCATATGTGTACATAATGTATTTTGATCATACTCACCCCCCATTACCTTCTCTGTCCCTACTCACTCCCATTAATCTCCTTCTTCTTCCCAATCAGCTGATAAAGACACTATCTTCATTATTTAGAAGCTATCCTAGAGTGGAGGCCAGAGTGTGGGCCTTGAGGTTCCAGATGCTTCCAGCCCAGCTCCGCCCTTCTAGACTTCTGAGGTTGAGCAGATCACTGGCATCCTATAGGTTCAGCATCTTCATCTGGTGACTATGGTAAGAAAGAAGCCCCATCAGCTACAGGAGGTGTCTACAACGTATTGAAAATGCAGGTTGTAACTTCAAATCCTTTGCTCGGCAGTCTAGGGTGGTCATCCAAGCCTCTAATTGCAGGGAAGCAGAGGCAGGAGGGCCAGTATGAGTTCCAGACCAGCAAGGTCCACACAGGAGAACTTCCTCTCAAAAATCTTAAATAAATAAATAAATAAATCCTGGGCTGGGGCTATGGCTCTTGGCTAGCATGTGCACGCAAGCAGCGAGAACTGGACTCAGTAAGTTTTTAAAAAAGCATCTGAAGTTGGGACAGGGCCATTATAGGAAGTTCTAGAAGGAGTTGGAGGGAAAGTGGGAGGTATGTCTGATCAAAATACACTGTATAGATGTATAAAATTCTCAGAGGACCAATACAAATATATTTAAAGATAAAAATAAATCCCAGTGTTCCTGTCTCTATATAGACACTATAGAATTGCTAAAGTTCTGTATTATGTAGCTGGCAGGCTTTCTTATTTTCTTCTTAAAACTATATTCTACCTTTATTGTCATTTCTATGTCCCAGATCTTGATGGTTTTCTGCCATGGACCCCTGACTGTCCTTTTCCACTCTCTACTTAGTTCTGGACGGGGTCTTGGAGGAGGGGAAAGAGGGGACGAGGGAGGGGAATGAGGAGGGGAGGGAGAATACTGGTCATACAGACATTGTTACAGAAACAAAGGTGACATTATAAAGAGAGCCACCCAACCTCACATCGCTGCCTCTGTCCCCTGCTGCTCCAGGGCCCTTCCAGCTTCTGCATAGGCACCGGCAAATGCCTGTGAGGGGTGTGATGGGGGCTGTATCATCAGCTTCAGCTGCCTGTGTTTATGCGGGCCTAAGTTGCTACGTCTCTTTATAATTGTCCCTGCTACCTGACAGCTATCCAGTGGGGTAAAATGGACCATGAAGAGAAGTGTCATTTTTTGACTCTGGGATTCTTGGCCTTTTACAATAAATAATGCCATAATGAATACCTTGCATGGAGAACCTCTCTTTCCTATTATGAGACAGAGGGAAAAGTGTTCTTGGGATATTTTTAATTTTGTTTTGCTTTTGTTTTTATTTTTCTAAAAGCCAGGAAACGTTTTCCAAGTTTCTTACAAACTGACCCATGCTTTTTTTTTTTTTTTAATTATTTTACTTGATTCTTGTGTGATCTTTTAGTCACCAAGTCCAGGATTTAACTGCTGTTTCTAATGACTTTTTCCATAGACAAATCTCTTTAAACAGGTTCTTGGTCTCAGAAAAAGCCAGAAGAGTTACATAGCTGCCATGGTCACACTTGCCTCATTGTAGGCAACTCTGGCCGATTCCGTCACACAGGGCAGAGCCAGCATGAACAGGCCTGTGTCAGCCAGTAGTGCATCCTGGAGCAGACGTGGCAGATAGCACTAGCATCAGGAGCAACCAGGAAAACTGGGACCTCCCTAGCTTTTGAAGACGGAGTACACTCGATGCAGTAGTTGGTAACACAGACAGTGGAAGAGACTAGAAGGTGAACAGGGTAGTGAGGTAATTAAGGTAAGTAAAGTAATTAATAGTGAGCAGTGGTGGAAGTCACTACTACCCACGACAACAGAAGGACAACCAGAGCCATCTTTCAGAAGCTGTACCCTGTAGCCTTTCCCAGAGAACAAAGTTAGAAATGAGAGGTTGCAGCCCTACTGGGGACACTGAGCATGGCAAACAGAGGGGGTAGCCTGACTTTTCCTCATGTCCACCTGTCATTTTGTATCAGAGCCCATTGATGGTGAAACAGGACTGGAAACCAGTGGCAGAAAAGCCGTGACACAATGAGGTCCCCTACAGGTATACACACACACACACACACACACACACACACACACACACACACACACACATACACACACACACACACACACACACACACACACACACACACAGAGTAAAGTTGGGGAGGGTGAAGCCATGGGCCACACAAAACCACAAGGAAAAACTTTTCCATGGACAAGGTGGTCAGGAAGGTTTTGCTTAAGAAATGGTACTGTGCAGTTTAGGTGTTAGCTCAGTAGGTAAGAGTGCCTGCTCTGCACAGTACCTGAGTTCAAATCCCTGGCACTCAAGTAAACTACCAGACATAAACAGACATGACCGTGCATGTCTATTACTCCAGCACAGTGGGAAAGAGAAGAGCAGATCTGCAGGCCTCACTCATTGGCCAGCCAGCCTGGCTCACCAAAATGTCAAAGCTCCCTCTTCAGAATGAGACCTGTTTTAAGATAATAACGTAGAGTGATGGAAGACACCAATAGTTTCCTCTTGTCTCCACACACACACACGCTGCACACAACCATGCACTTGTAACACACACACACATACACACACTGAGGCTGAGTGTGCAGAACAGTGGTAGAAAGCTACCTGAACATGTACAGTCTTAGCACCAGGATGGAAAACTTCAAGTCTGCACCTCAGCCGTGCTCACCTGTCTCTTAGTTGGAGATAGTCCTCTTGGCTAGTTTAACTCTAAACTATGATTTGGTAAGGGTATCAGTACGCATTAGAGACCATGGGTTATCACAATACACATGACTCAGAAGACACTGATACGCTGTCCCTGCAGAGGCAGGGCCAGGCCCCTGGATATCCCTGGACAGTATACAGGGCTAGTGTTCCCTGTGGCTGCCTCAGAGGGCTGACATCTGTCATGTGTTCCCAGTCTCCGAGAGTATGTTTAGCCCATTTCTAACTCCTCCTAACTTTCACTGAGTTGTGGTTTCTGTGGTGTGTGCCACTGGCTTCTTTGGGGAGGAGACTTAGTGTGGGGAAATTCAAGCTTACCAGTGGAAGGTTGTTTGTTCACCAGATGCCAGGTGACCCCACGTGTGATACATGTTCAACCTTTGCCCAGTGCCCTAGTATTGCTTCACTCTTGACTCTGGATTACAGCAATGGGACTGATAGCACCATCCACAAGGTGATCTGGTACTCTGTTAGTTAGGGTTTTATTGCTGTGAAGAGACACCATGACTATGACAACTCTAATAAAGTTTTTCTTATAAATATTTAACTGGGGCTTGCTAACAGTTCAGAGCTATAGTCATGACAGGAAGCATGGCAGCATGCAGGCAGACATAGTGCTGGAGAACTGGATCCACGGGCAGGAGGAAGTGATGGTAACACATTGGCCAGACTTGAGCTTCTGAGAGCTCAAAGCCCACCCCCACAGTGACACACTTCCTCCAACAAGGCCACACCCACTCCAACAAGGCCACACCTCCTAATGGTGCCACTCCCTAAGTGCCAAGCATCCACACACAAGTCTATTGAAGTGATTCCTATTCAAACTACTACAGGTACCAATGGCACCTACCATGATGGAGATGACGTTCACGCCCTGGATTGACAGGACAAGCTGCCTCCCTTTGCAGCTTTGTCTTCTAACGGTGTCATACCAGAGAACCTGGGTCATCCCCACATCTTAGAGTTGTAAGGGAAGTCAGTGGCTGTGCTGTCTCCCTTGTACTTGATACTACATCCTTCGAAGCCCTTACACAGTGTTAGATTCTCTCCTTTCTCCAAAGTTAAATAGTCAACGAACAGAACACAAGAATGTGTAAAAGTCAGAACCAACTAAGGGCAAGACTATGAAGAGAAATCCAAGTTCACTCATCGGGAAGACTGTTCAGAGACAGAATGAAGCTATTCAGAGAAGACCAGGAAAACCTTCTAGCTCATTTCCTCTGCTGAGATTTTCCTGTAGTCACCATTGGCCAAGCACTCCTTCCAGGTCTTGTATTGTACTAGGTTCTGTGAGTGGTGGGATAAAAAGATAAACATAGGTATGGTTGGTTTTCCCTCCCCCTCCTCTCCCTCCGCCTCTTCCTTCTTCTTTAAAGACACAGTTTCCTGTGTAGCTCTGGCTAGCCTTAAATTTACTAGGTAGCCCAGATGCTCTAGAACACATGTCCTCCAGAAGGCAATAGTTTCTTCTGTCAGGAAATCAATGGTCCAATTAGAAAGACAAATGGGTAAGTAGACAGTGGTATGCAGCTAAGAACTATAAGAAAAACAAGAACGTAATAAGAGGAGCAACGGAAGGATCTGGGATAGACCAGAGAGGGCTTCAAAGACAAGAGTGCTGCTTGTTCCTGGACATGACTTTAAGGTTTCCATGACACCTTCATGGGCATGAAGCTAGGTAGGATGTATCTGTGTGGATAGACAGGGCTCTCTGTAAAAGAGGTTCTCAGGTGAAGGAATAGTGAAGCTGGGGGCGCGGGGCCCTACTATGGTATTGGCGTTAGGAGCATGTGTTTTTTTCCACAGTGCCATCTTTGGGGATGATGGAAAAACCGACCTTATTCCTCCTTGTCCTCTTTAAAAACAAAAACAATGCATTAAAAAACAACAAGGTCAGGAGTGGTGGCTCGAACCTTTGGTCCCAGCACTAAGGAGGCGGGTGTAAGCAGATCTTTGTAGATCCAAGGCTAGCCTGGTCTATTTTCAAGACAGCCAGTGCTGCTCTCTTAAAACAAAACAAAGAAACAAAACCAAGCAAATAAAGCCCAATGCACATACAAATGAACAAGTGTAATAAGATTTTTAAAAATTTGCATCTCTACTGAGCATATCCAGACTTTTTCTGCCATTATTCCACAAACAGTGAGTGTGAGCATTGCGCATGCCTTGTGTGAGGTACTGTAAGCCATGCAGATGTGGTTTACACGGTGTAGGAGGCTCTGCGGAGGTTCTATGCTGGGGCTACCCCATTTTTGCATCAGGGACTTGTGGATTTTGACAGGTCCCAATTCTCCTCCTGAGGATGGCAACTCTGAATGGGTGTGGTTGCTGACTGACAAAATTTCACACACAAAAGCAGGCTATGACTGTCATTTGGTCCAAGCAAACACCAACCAAGCCTCGCTCTGGTGAACCGAAATTGAGACTCTTCTTTTATCTTTTAGTTTACCAGCTCCTTTCTGAGGGCACAGTATGAGTTCGTACCTTGGGGTAGGTTTAGAAAGAAGCTGCCAGGAAAGTCAGAGAGTGTCTGAGGAAGCTGAGACACAGGCTGAAGAGGTCCCTTTCAACTCTGTGGAGAAAGGAGCATGTTAGAGATCCAGGTGCCATGCTTCCTTTCGGGTGGCACCTGCCCACCCATCCTGCTGTCTCATCCCTTCTCTGGACTGACTGGCTGGGACTGGGCAGCTGCCCCCAGACAGAAGACACATTTCTTCCCTGTGGTGATTGTGCCCAAGATAATTTACATTTTTGGTACAAAAGCATCTCCAATTCCTTTGAGATGAAAGACTCTATATAAAACTGAGTTATGGCCCTGCTTAACAGGAGCACCACTGGGTTTCTCCAAAAGTGGAATTAAAACCCTTCGGCATCTGGGCCGGGCTGCCTGGAGAGGCGCCTTGGTCATTTCAGAAGGCTGGCTTCTTGCTGTTGATTCTGTGTGCAGTAAATCATCCTCCTTCAAGTTCAAAGGCAGTGTTTGCATTTGCCAAAATCCCAAGGCAGAGGGACTCTGATTGACCCAAGACAAGGCTGTCTTCTCTGCCTCATGAATTGTTTAGGAGGTGAGGAACACACACACACACACACACACACACACACACACACACACCACACACACACACACACACACACCTTCAACCACTCACTCTCTTCTGCAGGTCAACCTTTTCTAGTAAAATAGCTCACTGTAGCTATTTCCTCAGTGTTTGCCTTCCCGTGGCTCCTCAGCACACTGGCTCTGTACACCAAATGTGTGACTTGGCCCTGCTTCTTTGCTATCTATTACTAAAGATCCCTGTTTTGAGCAGAAAAGCTGTCAAAAGATTTGACTTCCCGAGTCCTGAGTTAGGACTCCACATCCAGGCAGCACTTAAGCCCTGGGCTTCTTCATAGACTATTTGGCAAGACATGTCAAGATGCCCCCTCCCCTTTTTTAAAAAGGCTATTTGAACTCCTCATTTAGGAAAAGTTGGCTCAAGGATTCTTCAGATCCCCGCCTAGCCTCACACTTGATAGGAGAGTTCTGTTCTCTGGAGGTGGATGGCACCTGTGTGCCAAGGAGCCTCATCCCCAGCCCTCCTCCTGCTGACTAGCCTCGTGGGTAAAATAACAGCCTCTATTCTGAGCTCACACATAGAGCTTCCTTCTACCAGAGGCAGATTTGGGATTTAGAAAACTCCCAGCCAAGGCTTCATGTGGCTTCCGAAGAACCGGTAGATTCACACAGAGGATCGGAGAACTCAGGTAAACACCCCACCCCACCCCAGCCCAAGCCCCATGTGTGCCCATTTCTTTCCTTGTTTTGTTGAAAAGCTAATTAAGAAAACAGAGTTTGGAAGGAGCCAATGCTCTCTAGCTTTCTCCTGATGAAAGGGCTTGTTTCTATTTCTCTGAATGAGGAATAAAGACACGAATCCTGAGGGGAGAACACTGCAGGGCGTTCTCTGTAAAGACAGGGCTGGGTGTGTAGGTTGCACAAAGCCAGGGTAAGCTTCGTTGGTGTCTGGCTAATCCTCTACCTGGTGTGCTGGCCCTGGGACTGGTCACATGACCAGACCTTCTGGATATGGCTCCTAGATACTCATCAAATATGATGACCAGTTCTCTTTCCCTTGCTGTTTCTCTTCAAGCAGTTGGGCACTACTGTATCTATCTTATTCCATTTTTAAATGTGAAATCTGTTCTTGTGTGTTCTGTTTGAGTAATTTTTAAACTTACACCCCTCTCCAATGATAGATTAGAGATCCGCCTGAAGTCTATTGTAACTTGTGTTAACATTTTCTCTGAATACCAACAACTACGTTCTTCTGAGAGAAAAGGATGAGTCATCTGCCAGATGGACCATTTCTTCTGAAAAACTTGCCACCACCCTCTCCCTTCTTTGTAAACCTCTCTGCCTATGAAATCTGTCACCATATATCACTGTGACTAAGGTATTCATTGGCTCATTCTCATTCTTTCTCTCTCTCCCTTCTCTTTCTCTCCCCTCTCCCACCGCCTCTCGCTTGAAGAAAATTTCATTCCTACTAGCTGCTAGACCCAGTTCCATCGATCAGTGGGTTGTCAAATAATCTCGTTCCCTGCTCTGTGCTGGGATGTCATCACAGGTGCGGGGAAGGCAGTTTCCGAGAATATCAGAACCAACCTCCGAATGTGTCATGCATTCAACTTCCACCTACATGCATTAAACAATTGCCAACCAATGCCAGGGAGTGCAGAATGATTCACTGACTTTTGGGCCACAGAATGTAGAGGAAGTTGAAGCATCTACATCTCAGCATCACTGAGACCTCCCCTTGCATCAGGTACTAAGCACAGCACCCTGAAATCACCAATGCTATTCTCAATAGTCTTCATTTTACAGGTCCTTCCCAGGCCCTGTGTGAGTTATGATGAACAGTAGAGCCAGGGCTCTAAGCCTCAGCCTGAAACTGTCACTCACAACAGGTGAAGTAGTCCCTGGACTGAGACTAGAAGGACCAGGGGTCACCCCAAGGGCCAGAGGAGACCCTTTTGCTGATAAGGCACAGTTAAAGTACTTGAGATGTTAGCTGTTGGCCTGTTGTGGGTGAGCAAAAGCTAGAGCAATGGCCTATAGAGAAGAAGGACTAGGGACACCACTGTGAGGGAACGAAGTGAGACGGTGATCGAACTGAGCAGAAGCTTTCTGTGTGCTGGGCACCTGCTTCCTCTCTGAAGCCGTCTCATCCCCTCCTGCCTCAGGACTCTACACAAATCCTACTTCATCAGCTAAGCTTCCCTGAAGGGTGTTCCTATTCCAAGAACACCCTGTGACCACTCTCATTACCTTCCTCGAAACATTGTGGTAAGATGCTTATAAAGTGTAATTTACTATTTGCGCCAAGTGCGTAATTTAGTGGCGTTTAGTACATTCATAGTTTTGTGTAACCATTTCTATTATCTGGTTCCAGAGCATGTCCATAACCTCCAAAGGAAACCTTATGCCCACTGACCAATCGCTTAGTCTCATCCTGTCTCCAGTGCTAGATGCCAGCAATCTTTCTATTCCACTGGGTTTTCTTCCTCTGCGTGGGATCCTTCAATATTTGCTTCTGTGTCTGACTGATTTTACTTAACTATTTTTGTGGTGCTGGGATAGAAGTAGGAGACTCACACATGTCAGGCAAGTGGCCTCCCACTAAGTGACGCCCCAGGCTGCTTGGTGTATTTCTAACCTTCATGTATGGTGCGGCATGTGCCAGCGCTCTGCTCTGCTCTGTGGCTGGCTGGTGTTTCGTGGTGTAGGTGCATTCCATTTGTTGGACCGTTGAGTTGTTTGTTGTCCTTTGGCTGTCTCTACCCTTTAGCTATTGTGGAGAGTGGTATTGTAAACACAAGTGTGTGAGATTTCACATGAACACGTAATTTCAGTTCTTTTGGACACACATGTAGGAGTGGAGATGCAGGATCATATGGTAGCTCTATGCTAGTTTTTTTGAGGAGCAGCCAAGCTGTCTTCACTTTCCCACCACTGCTCTGGGAGGACTCTACTCCCCCATATTCCTGTTGTAAACACTCTCTTTCTGCTTCTCTGCCTTCCCGGTGGGTGTGGCATGGCATCACTGTGGCTTGGGATTGCATTTCCCTAGTAACCAAGAGCATCTTTTCCTGTGTCTTGGTTATTTGTCCCACTGAGTTTAATTTCATTTCTCTGGCTTTATTTTTCTTTTCTTAAGCATCCTTGTTTAAATAAATGAAACAGCATCCATCTATGCCTAGGATGGCATAAGCTTTCCACAGACAAGGCCATTCTTGTGAATATTGTTGTAACTCCGTCTTTATTACAGTGCTTAGAATAGAGCCTCTGTACATATGTACAGAGTAAACAAGAGGAATATGATGGTTGTTGCCAAGTCCTGGTCCTAGGACCACACATGCTGAAAGCAGATCCACAGTACTAGCAGTTGGGGGGATCTCAGCAGGCCCACCCCACAGTCCTCATCTGCCCTCCCTTGTTGATGGATCCTCCCACCACTACCCACTGCTCTGCTGCAGGGGCAGAGGCTGTGGCAGAGAGATAGTTCTTGTTCACCGAGATCTGAGGTGATGAGAGCCAGGCCCCAGGCAGCAGCAAAGCATAACAGGAGAAAAAAACTAAAGAGGGAGACAGTGGAGGAAAAATCCAAGTTTAGGAGTCTTTTGTGGGAGTGTCTGTCAAGGATAGCTCCAACTCTCTGCCATGGAGAGCAGGGCGGGGTGGGGTGGTTGGTGGTGGGATTTTCTTCTGAAGGAAAGCTAGGAGGAGGGGAAAGGGAAGGTGTGTGTGTTTGAGAAGACAAGAGACCTCAGTGTTCACATCAAAGGGGTAGATCAGCAACTCTGTCGCTTATAGAAGGCTTAGGATGTGAGGAGACAGGAATGGGGGATTCTAGAGAGAGACAGAAGGAGACTGGAGCCATTGTCCTCTGATTTGTGTACACCAAAAGTGTACTCATGTGAGAACTGAATGCTGCAGTCCAGGCTGTCTTCCTTTCAGAAGCTTCTGTTCAGCCATTGTCGCTGCCTGGGCCTCCCTCTCACACGGTGTTCATCTCCCCACAGCCAAGGTATCCCGGTCACGAGGACACAGGGTGCCTGATAGCCAGAGGACAGCCACCCTGATGTCATGACACTCTTATCTTAGGTCAGAGTTCTTGACTTTTTAGGAAACATGGCCTACTGACTAAGTTGTCCCAAGCAGAAGAATGGCAGCTCTGGGGAAGGAGGCGTGCCCATTAAATGGATTGGTAAAAAGTCTCTGGAAGTTGAACTTGAAGCAATTCAAAAGCAAATATGAGGGTTTTGTCCATTCTGAAATAGCGGGGTTCCCCCTCCATCCACCCATCCCTCCTTTCCCGTACCCTCACTTCTTCTTGCTGAGATATATCAATTTTATATCTAGGAAGATTAAGAACTTCTGAAAAAAGTCAAAATATACAGAATATACAATGTGTAAAGTATGTTAGTCAAACCTAAAAGGTTTAAATGATCTAATGAGATCATTTCATTGAATACATATAATAAAATAGCATCTTTTTTAAAAATCTGGTTAAAATTTAAATTAAATCTCATTTTATCTAAAATATGAAACATAAAATAGTATTTATTTATGAAGTAAGCTGATATGTTTTCTGCTTTAATTTAGTTGCTAATTGATATGTCCATTTGCCTAATAGACATTTGTAGAAGCCATGGACAGTGAGACTAGGAGGAACAGTCTTGAGGGTGTCAGGACTGCCCCAGAGACAGTCGGTAACCGCAGAATACAGAGAGACAGATGCCGGGATGGTGGGACACCAGGCCCTGCAGGTGCAGCTGTGGTCTCCCTGCATTTGAGCTGAGACCCTTCCTTCACATGCCCAACCAGGACAAGAATGGGAAACCCAACAGGCAAACAGTCTGTGTTCATTCAGGTTGCCTCTGTTTGTGTGGGCTTTGTGGTAACTGTTCCACACAGTGTACTTGCCTGTTTCTATCACCTGTATCTCTTTAAAGTGACACCTTCCTAATTATGATTCTGTGGTGGGACAGGGGCATGGCTTGGGGTCCCAGTGGCAGAGGCCATCTTGTCCTGAGAGCGTGATGATTCTTTCTAGGTGTTGCCTCTAGGAAATTAACACTTAAAAGAAGTAGTATCATCAGGCTAGACTAGAGCCAATTCCAGCTTTAAGATTTCAGTCTCTAGGCCGACTTGTGACATAGAAACAGTAACATAGCCTTGACGTTTACACATAGCAGATGTGAACATCTAGTGCTGTCACTGCTAAGCTGCTCACCATAAATGACAGGTGCAAAACAAGCACTGCACTGGTGTTAGGCTTCGAGGCATTATATGAATTGTTTTATAATAGGCCTGCTTTACTATTTTCTTATAGTTTTAAATTAATATTAAATTATATTGTTTCAAACATATATTGACCGAAGATGAGACTTTGGACTTTGAGTCAGAGACAGGTTAAAGTCATGGCTGCAGGGCTAGTGACCACAGGAGGCTTTGCTTTTGTATTCTCTCCGTCCACCATTTTCTATACAGCCTTAATGGGGATATTACAAAGCCACCTCTCTATGCATTTCCTCCTCAAGAGATTATTACCAGTGGTGTTCATCTATACGGGGCAACATAGAACCTTAGCTCTGAGGCTATGTTTAGGATACAGTGAGCCTAGGCCACCCTCCCTCGTGCCTCTTAGCATATGACATCACCTCTCTAAGCCTCAATCCCCCACCTATTAAATAAATAAAGAGAATCAAACCTCCTCACATGAGGCGTGCAGGGCCCTCCGCACAGCTGTCAGCACATCCAACCCAGATGAGCTGCCTTATCCTAGGTGGACCTCCCAGGACAGAACCAGCTGCCACCCTGCAGCAGCTACCAGCCTGCTCTCCTCTCTCCCAAGAGCACAGACAGAGAGCTTGCTTCTAATTAAGCTGTTGTTCTCTCCAAAAGCCTGTGGCTGAATGAGCCAGAATCGCAGTGTGTCAGGAGAAGCTCCAGGCTGCTTTCCCCTCCCTCCCTTCCTAAAGCCTTCTTGGCCCCATAAGCTCTGCACCCCAGAGTTCTGAGGGTGTCTTCTTCCATTCCCTGGAGATCCTCATTCCGAACACCCGTCCCCATGTCTCCCAGTGGGTATGTTCCTAGTTCCTAGGTGCCTTAGTAGTGCCCCAGACGGCCTCACTTGGAATGGTGAATCATATGTCGCACAGCAAACTCCTCAGAATTGAAAGCAGACCCTGCTCAATGCCGAGTATCCACTCCGTAGTCATTTTGTACAAGACCAAGCAGGAGAGAAGGTTTGTTGAACTGAACTGATGAGTTAGTTCTCTGTTTATTGTCAGTGGGCTATTGTAGTAACAACAGAGTGTGTATGTGTGTGTCTGTGTGTGTGTGTGTCTATGTGTTTGAGAGAGAGAGAGAGAGAGAGACATATAAAACAAGAAGGGAAGGGTTCCTTTCCTCCCATATGCATGGCACTATCTTGTCCTCAGTAGATACCTCATAGCTATCTCTGTAGTAAATGAGTGTGTAATTGTTTCTTTAAAATAAAATAAAATGAGAATTTTTAATATGGCATGACAAGACTCTGAACTTAACAAAGTTACAATTTTCATCATGAGTACTATGCTAGGATAGAGTCAGTTTTTAAGTTTTATATAACATTACTACAATGTATTAAAATTATTATATATACGTATACCACATACACACATATACACACACATGTATATATATACACACATCACTATGTAAATATCATACCTATTCCCCATAAAATGCAGTCTCTAGGGATGAAGCTGTATCTAAGTGGCACAGCACTTGCCTAATACACATAAAGACTTGGCTTCAGTCCCCAGCGTGCTCCCTCCTGCATACTGTGTGTCTCTGCTGGGATGGGGACTTTTCTGTATCTTTCTCACACCATTTCTCTATAACAGTGCCCAGCACATAGCAAGTGATTAAGAGACAGTAAAGAAAACTATGATGCTGGGTTTGGTAGCTCAGGCTCTATAATCCCAGGAAGCTGAGGCAGAAGGATCACTATGAGTAGAGGCTAGCCTAGGCTACAGAGTGATAGCCCATCTCAAAACACAGAAACAAAAAATAAGTGGGAGAATAGTAATTGCTATTAAGATTTTGTAAGGAACAAGCTCTATTTAAAATAGAAAGCCATAGAATTGGTGAAGAGACATCCTAAAGAAAGAGAAGAAGGTGGCATTGCCCATCGATTGGACTGGAGGAGGAAAAGAAGATCAATGAGGGTTTTTATCCTGATTTCCTCAGAGGAAGTGAGGATTGGGGAGGGCTCCTCCAAAGGTTTGGCAGTGTCTGGCTGTGACCTTCCTCTGTGATGATGTTTGTGTTTCAAATGGATTGGGCTGGGAGGAGCTGGGACTAAGTTTAGGTTTCAATCCCATTTTTAAAGAATTTTCTTTAACAAAGAAAACTAAAAAAAAGAAGAACAAAAAAAAAGAAAAGAAAGTTAAAAAAAATTAAGAGTTTAGAAGACCTGGATGGGCCAAAGATAAAGTATGTGTGGAAGCAACTGGCTCCCAGGAAGCGCAAGTGAAGGAGGCATGGAAAACAAAAAGACAGTAACACTGCCAAGGACAGGGGCCATGGGAGGCAGCAAGAACAGGAAGACAGCAGTACTGCCAAGGACAGGGCCCCAGCTGCACGCCAGCCCGCCAGCACGAGCTCCCTGGGCTTAACTTTAAGGGAAACGGGATGATTCCGAGGCTGTGTGGGTGGACTTTCAAGCTGAGGCTTTCGTGACAATGCGTTATTGGACAGTAAGAACTTTGGGCTGATGCTCTAAGAGACTGTGAGTCATCTCAGAGACTGGGGAGGTTTGGAAAAGATGTGGAAGTGTCAGGAAATAGAATTCATTCATTCTTTCATCTAGCTTTGTTGGACACTACTCGGGCTCAGGGATATAAAGATGAATGAAGCAGGCCAGGCCCAACCCTGCTCGCTTGGGGTTTGAAGGTAAGGAAAGACTCACAGTGGAGATGCATATTAAGCAGAGGCTGGAGGGTTGGAAGTTCAGACAGAACCAATACTAATGAGAGGACGAGGTCATGATCTGTAGGCTCCAGAAGCTCCAAGTGCCAGAGATCTGAGGGTGTCTGGGAGCCAGCCAAGGAAGAGGGTAGGTGAGGAATCCTCAAAGAGAGAAGCTTTGTGGAAGATGGATGGGAAACAGAAGGATAAGCAGTAGAGCCGGAGAACAGAAGGTAAAATGAGGCATGGAGAGTAGATCAGGCTACCTCAGGCAGATCCAAAGACAAAGACGGGTATGTGAGGTTGTATGCCAACGAGCAGTAGGACATCATGGGGCGCCACAGTTTCTTGTGAGATAAGATGGCACCGGTAGCTATGTGCTCCAGATGACTGAAACCCACATGTTCATGTCTCTGAAACGTTGATGGGTCTGAGTTAGGCTTGTCCATTGTCTCCATAGGCTACACTGAAACACCCATCCCCCAAATCTACATTCTATTGGTGGTCCAGAACATCAAGTGCAATTGAACATGAGAGCCTCTGTTCTTATATCCAGAGATTCTAGATTCTTCCTCCCTTTCAGATGATTTACTCTGGGGCTTTTGTCAATGTATTTTACTGTTTCTAAATGGATGTTTCTGATCTAATGTCAGATAAAAGTGAAGGAGCCTAAGTAGCTGGCTTCTGCTTCTCCATGATACATGGGTTTGGTGGACTTCTTCAGTAGGGAAAGCATATGGGTTCCTCCTAGATCTGGCTGGTTCTTGTCTACCTAGGTAATGTGGCTTGAGCAGGACTCCACTGGGAACTCAGTGATGTGTGTGTGTCTCATGAAGTAGCCACTAGGCACATGTGGCTCTGTAATTTTCAGTTTATTAAATCTGAATGCAGTGAAGATTTCAGACATCGGTTGCAACTAGCCCCATTTCAGGTTCTGGTTGGCCACGTGGCTACTGTGTTAGGCTGCACAAGAATCACATTTTTATGTTTGTGGAAAGTCTGGTTGGACAGTCCTGTTTTAGCATATTGCAGAGAGCTTGAGCCAAATGATCCTTGCTACTGGTACCAATCCTGTCAAGTCTCCATTTGACAGCAAGTCTAGGCATGAACCAAGAACAGAACTAGATATGGCCTTTCTTGTTCCACTAAGCTTACAAAAATACATCCTGTAAATTATTCCTTGCAGAACTGTTATAATTACTGTACTGCTATTGAAGAAATGCTCAGAGTTCTGCTATTTCCAGCAGAGAATGGACTCAAAGCTAATTAAAATTCTACAGTTGCTCACTGAAGAATCAGAGCACTTGCCTGACTCACCTTCCCACGGTATCTCCAAATAGCTGCACATCACATACATGTCAGCAGCCTTAATGGCTTGAGAAATTCCATGACCCACCCAAACGTTGGTCCACTCACCCCTCAACTTCAGCAGGTCAGGTCCATGGGCCCAGTACAAGAGGGTTTTTTTCATTTTTCTAAAGAAAATTCATCCTCCATTCTGAGCTCAGAATAGCAAATGAGCATAGATGGAAGGAAATTATTCCAGCTGAATGTCATGTGAAAGTCATGCCGAGGTGTCATGAATAACACATTAGCGATTGCTTGACTGTTGTTAAGTACCAGCTTGAGAATCAGACCCATGCCTAGACCACCATCACCATCGTAAGGATGGAGTTGGTCATCAGCACTGAACTGTGTCCTCACTCTGCAAGTCGAAGCCTTTCCCACCTGACAGACAAGGAAGCTGAGGTCCAGAGTTGGAGCTGGTGGTACATCAGGAGTCCAGATCCCAGTGGATCCAGCAGGGCACCCCCACTGCAGCTTCCGTGGTACCTACATGATCTCTGTGGACTGAATCCTGCCTTTGACTAATTGCAAGAGAAAAGGTGGAACACAGGTTTGTCTTGTCCGATTTTCTGAACTGTGTGGTCTGTTAAGATAAGATGTATCATAAATGTAAGAGATATTTGCTTTTCTCCCACATAAAGTAGAAAATTGTATTTATCTGGAAAAATAAAGCAAATAGAAAGATGTGGGAACAAGCCTGGTGCTGCGGCTCTGGGTGGGACAGGAGACACGCGGGAAGTGGCCGAGAGTCACCCCACACAGTCCAACAGACAGGTGGGGGCTATGGGAAGCCTTTGTGGGCCCTGCCTGTGGGTGGGGGAGGGGGCCATTCTCGGGGAACGCATGGCAGCTGTCTCTGTGGGTTCTCTAGCCTGGGGCACCGGAGTCTCTGACTCGCTGTAGGGTGCTGCAGACAGGCTAGCCAGAGCGCAGCTGGGGTTCCCGCCGAGATCCAGTTTTTAGGCTTGGGTGAATGGGTACTGTCTGGGAGCGCTGGGAAGCCCTCAGCGAGAGATTAGAAGCGGCTCCTTAATCCAGGGCCGGATCCCTCGATTCCCATGGCGGGTCCAGATGAAGAGACAGTCCATAATTCGTTTATTGTCACAGTGTGGAGAGTGGCGTG
Organism: Uromys caudimaculatus; assembly: GCA_028551405.1. Lineage (NCBI taxonomy): Eukaryota > Metazoa > Chordata > Mammalia > Rodentia > Muridae > Uromys > Uromys caudimaculatus. Next base: position 64,778,754 of record CM052714.1, read on the forward strand.
GATGGAATTGTACCTCATGGCCTCTGGGAGGTGCGAGGCAGATATAGTAACTGGTAAGCGGCGTGGCTAAGCCTCTAGGTGTCTCATTAACATGGGGATGGCTTGGAGCTGTGTGGCCACACCTCTACCTGAGGAGGGGTGGTACATGAGCATGACTGGTGCCAAAAGCCTCCAGGGAGCGTTGCCATAGCGTTTTCCGGTCCCTTGCAGATTGTTCTGCAGGGTTGACTGGATTTTACGCCTGTGCTCAACCGGGTGCCAGATTGCCTGTCACAGATCACGGCCCCACAGAAAGATACAGACAGAAGCTGTGTACACAGGCTGTAGAATGAACTGGGCCAAGAGTTCTAACAGGTCTAACTCAGGAACTCAGCTGCTCACATGAGTGCCTCTAAGGACTTTCTGAGCATCTTTCATGCCCCATGCCTCCATGATCCAGAGATGGCAAGTCTTGGATCTTGGTTGGGAGGAGCTGGTAGTCTAGCCTGGGATGCTGTTCTAGTCTCATTTCTGTTGCTGTGATAAAAAATACTGAGAAAGAGCAATGTGAGAGAAGGAAAGATATTTCATCTTACAATTTCAGGTTACAGTTCATTGCTATGGCAAAGTCAAAGTAGGAACTTCAAGTAGCTAGCCAGTCACATCATCTCCAAAGTCAACTGCAGAGAGGAATGAACACATACACACTTTCTTGCTCATTTGTGTTCAACTTGAATTCTTCATTCTTATACACTTCAGAGTCCTTTGCCTAGGGAATGGTGCCATCCACAGTGGGCTGTGTCTTTCTATATCAATTAACTTAAGACAATCCACCACAGGTATGGCCATTTAGGCTAACACAGTATAAGCAACCTTTTATTTAGGCTCTCTTTCCAGGTGGTTCTAGGTTGTGGCAAGTTGACAGTTAAAGCTAACTATCACAGATTCCATTAACCAAGAACAGAAAACACATCAAGGTAAAATTTTAGCTACCAGAACACATGCGATACAAAATGGGAAGATTAAATACATGCATTCAGTCCAAGGTTAAAGTCACACCAGGTATGATGGGGGAACAAACTTACAAATGAGATGAGCTGGGTAGTGGGCTCCTGTCTAGCCACATAGACAAAGCACCCAAGGCTGGGGCAGTGACATCATTATCAAAGCTACAGAGCCCAAGATTAACTTAGTTTTAAAACCAGGACTTACTCCCCCAGGAAAACCCAACTTTAATAATTGATAATTATCTACCAGCCAAATTGAATAGAAGCAAAGTGATCAGAGAATAACTTCAAGAGAGAAGAGCCATGGACTTACCCATCAAACTGGGAAGTGTAAGTTCAGTGCAGAAGAAAAACAGTGGTGGTATCAGCCAGACAAGGCCTCAGAGTCAAAAGGGGTGCTGGGAAAAGGGTTCCTGGAATCACATCATGGCTGCTAAGGCACCAGCTCAGATGCACTTAAATCCAAATCATTGGAGCCAGCAACCTACATAGATGACTGAAATGGAATCATTTACCTGGGAACTAGATGTTCTCCTTGAAGATAAGGATTCAGTGTGCTTCTTTCAGAGACAGCAGAAGAGAAGAGATGGGAAATGGCCGCACTTCCCTGAGTGTGAGCTGGAGGTTCATAGTGATGTTGATGGCCAGATGTGAGGTGCGTAGGAAGGAGGAGAAGGGAGAAGTGGATGGCTGGCATCTACACAGCAAGACCATGCCTTTGTCCAGGGCAGTATGAGAGCTACCCTACCCTCTGCCGGACAGTAGGGTTCAGTTGCACAGGGGCAAACATAGACCATGGTAAAAATCCTCTACTTCCAAAATGGTGGCTATCTGTACATAGTGACATTAGAAACCTCCTATAAGCAGCTCGTGAATCACTTCTCCCCTCCCCCTCTCTTTTCTAAAAGAGGGACTCGCTATTAGCCCAGACTGGACCAATCCTGCCTCTGATTCCTAAGTACTCGAGTGGGCTACCATGCTCTGCTTCCATTAATGAAAGTCCTCTTGTGATTAATGAGGAAGCTCCTAATGGAGCTGAAAGGATGACAGTCTTCCTGTTCAGAGGGCGGCAGTTGTATCACATATGGTGAGTCCTTGTGGCCTAGCAAAGTGCTCTGTAGTGTAGTGCCCCAGAAGTCACCAAGCTCTTCAGATCCTCAGTGAGTCCCAGGCAATCAACAAATCAGCACTGGCCATAAACAAGGACTTTAGAGTTTACTTTGCTCTTTTTTGGTTTTGCTTTGTTTTTTTGTTTGTTTGTTTGTTTGTTTGTTTTCTTAACTTATATTTATTTATTGTGGGAGAGGGTGGGAGAGGATGTACACATGCCAGTGAATGAATCTGAAAGTCAGAGGACATCTTGGTGGGAGTTGGATCTCTTGCTTTCCAACATGTGGGTACTGGGGATTGAACTCAGCAACCAAGTATTTTTACCCTCTGAATCATCCTGATTGTAACCAGCCTTTGGCCACCTTGTGGCTTCTCTTTTCTTCCACTCTTCTTCACCCCTCTTCCATCCTATGAACTCCTCAACACTAGATAAGAGAGAGAGAAGTATAGAGGAAAAGGGGGAGGAAATGTTACATTAGACGACTTCCTGCTGATTAGGGCATCATGCTCCTTGGGGTCAGTTTCAACTTTGCTCTCAGGATATCTAATTTCTTCTTCTCATTTCTTCTTTGCACATGACTACTTAACAAAGCATGACCAGTAACAACCAACCCACCACACCTCTCAGGGCCCTAGCATTTATGTACCCTATGAAATGTCCCCAGATTTCCAAATGTCACACCACTGCAGAAACCATCTGAAGCAAAATCACACCCCTTACTAGAAAAAGGGCAAATCATAATCAGCTTCTGTGGACAATCTGAAGCAGCCCCATATCCTCACACCTGGGATTAAAATAATGAAAACATATTCTTACAATATTTCTGTGTTTTTCAGAGAAACCAAAATTCCCAAATTATTACTACACCCATCAGTTTTGAGCTAAGGTCTTGCTAGGCAGTCCGGGCTGGCCTCAAGATCAGAATCCTCATGCCTCAGCCTCCAGAGTGGTGGGGTTACGATCCCAACACCTGGATCCAGACTTTATGTTACCGAACGTGGATGTCCGAATACTTGCTGAATTTGTGCTCCAGCCTCAGTTCCCTTGACTCCAGTGCCATCAGCCACAGGGCAGCCCTGAACACCAGAGCTTCACTCTAGTGCTACCTGTAAAACTCAGTGGCTACCGCTCAATATGTAGTAGGAGGAGCCTGGGGATGGAAGGTAATGAGCATCCTTATAACCAGACCCCCAGTTTCTTTCCATTAGTTTCCATGGTCCCAGTGAGGTCAGCTTGGAGATTATTTCTGTCTTCTCTTTAGAGGCAGGTGAACACACCACCAATTTCTTTGACACAACAGTACTGTCTTCAGAACCAACATCCAGAAAGTCCCTTGTGTGTGGTCCTAACATTGTGAGTAGAATTACTTCACAGACAGCAACACTTGTCAAGGAACTAATACACTATAAGAGTCTACATAGAAAATCTAGGAGACAACTGTTTGTTGATAGACAGCACCGTTGCAAGTCCTTCTGTAGCATCCTTCATACAAATCTCTTCAAGGCTTTGTTTGTTTTTCCACCCCTCCCCCAACGTCTCCCAGACTCTACAAGTTTTTAAGTTATAGTTAAAGGGGCCAGAGCAATGCCTCAGCATGTAAGGGCACTTCCCATGCAAGCCCAACAACCTGAGTTTGATCTCTGGAACACACATAAAGGTGGAAGAAGAGAAGTAACTTGACAGAATTGTCCTTTGATTTACACATGTGCACCATGGCATATGTGCCCTCCCGCATGTGCACCATGTGCCCACACGCATAATAATAATAAATAGAAAGAGAATAATTATACTTAGTACATTATTTTTAAAATTCTGGCAAAACCCCTGGCTGAGAACATTTTGCATCCTTTTCGCTTCCAAAATTAGCATAAGTTTTCTTTAGGGACTCAGCCCATTTTGTATGGCTGTAACAGAATTCTGAGTATTTTATCCGAAAAGAGGTTTATTTAGCTCACAGTTTGGAAGGCAGAAAGTCCAAGTTGGGTGGTCTACTTGGGCCTTTGATGAGGGCATCCAGCTGCATGATAAAGGGGTGGATTGCATCTCAGTGGGAGACACCACAGGGCAGGCAGGAAACAAGGAAGAAGTATCATTGTTCTATCATAATCCACAGAAGAATCTAACTTATCCCCATTAGTTCTTGCTCATTCTGAGACCAGTACCATCCCAACGCAAAGGTGGTCATGACCACTCACCTCCCAGTAGGCTTCACCCCTTAAAAGTTTCATGACTTTTCAACACTACCACACTGGGTGCCAAGTCTCCAACACAGGCATCTCTGGTGAACTAGTAGTGGTGGTGACATGTTTACTACCACTTGGTGTCCCATTTCTCAACAGGACTCCATAAGAGCTACTGAGCAGGAAAGCATGACATGGAGCCAGACTTAATCACTAACTAAATGTCTTGTCTTTCCCAAGCTTGGCTCTCACAACTCTGTTCGTTGGGCCTCAGTGATGATGTGTCACAGATGTCAGGGGTTGTTCAGAGGCAGTCAAAGCCTGGACGGATACATCTTCAAATGCATAGACCCACTGTGCTGGCTTCAATGTGGTTATGAGTCCCACCCATAAGGCAGGAGGATACTTGTTTCTGGAAGACTCTACACCACTCATGTGCCCTGCCTGACAGAGAGCACCAGGCCTTATGCTGAAGGTGAGGATCTTGACATTGTTCACTTAGGTTGCATGGACCACACTGGCCTGCCAGCTCCTCTCAGCTGGGTGAGTTGGTAGATCCTTTCAGTCTTGTCTGCCTTGTCTGCCTTAGGAGCAACCAGAGCTTTGCTATCTTGATACTGAACTCCACAGGCTTTGGGTACACAGGAGCATGTGCCTGCCTTGGCACTCAGTCCCACTCTCTTCAGCACTGGTCTCCATACTAAAGAATACCTGACTCCCCCATCCAGCCATTCTTTCCCCCGCCCCCATTCTTTCTCCTTCCAAGGGATTCCGATGTGTGGCAGAGCATGCGTGTTTTGATTTTAGCCCCAAAGTACACTGACTTTTAACAACTTGAGTAGAGTTAAAAATATCATCATAGCTATCATAAGGAAATTCAAGCAGGTGATCATGTCTTCATGCCTTTCCGCCCTCTTACCTCCTACAGCCCTCAGAGCACTCTGACATCAGCTCCCATGTGTCCTTGCCACCTTTAACCAAGTCTCTGCCCAGCTTTTGACAGTAGCTTCCTTTAAAGAGAAATGAAGGCAGAAACTCCGGCATGCCATTAGAATCTTGTTCAGAAGCACATCTATTTTTGAAGGTCCCCTCCCTCTTAGTTCTGTTTAACAATTTTTTAATTATTCCAGACAACTGTCAGATATCATACTGCTGAGCTCCTCAGCACCCCCCACCCCCCAACTCATCATATTGTTACTCCTCTGGAGCTTGAATGGTGGGTGGGGACAAGCCTGCACACCCATGGTCTCAATAAATCAATGGGCCTAACACAAGATTAATGAGCTTGGCTGGGCCGGGCTCCCTGCAGCCATGGGCTCCCTGCAGCCAGGCCCTGGGCTCTGTGTTCCAAGGTGACACTCGCTCCAGGCTAGCCTTTCTAACCTTGGCTTTGGAGCAAGGCTAGAAATGTCTACTGTCTTCTTTTCTCCCCAGCCAGTTTTATCAATAGTATGTTCATTAAAGTAGAAGCCAGCCTTGAGCTGGTAATAAATAGCCCATCCCCCCAGCTTATGGGGACAGCTGTGTCACAAAAGTTTGCATTTATCTCACTGACTCTCAGGCGTTGCCGCCATTGCTTTGAGTATACATTGGGGTGTAAACACATGCTGTGGCCCATACCTGCCCATGGGGAGACCAGGCTCTCACTGAGCCTGGAGCCCCATGCTTCAGCTATGCCAGCTGTCCAGCAGTCCCTGAGGATCCAGGCATCTTTACCTCCCAATGTTGGGGTCACAGGCATGCATGGTCACACCCAGCTTTTATGTGGGCGCTGAGGACTTGATCTCAGGCCCTCATTTATGTGGGTGCTGAGGACTTGATCTCAGGCCCTCATTTATGTAGGTGCTGAGGACTTGATCTCAGGCCCTCATTTATGTTGGCGCTGAGGACTTGATCTCAGGCCCTCATTTATGTGGGTGTTGAAGACTTGTTCTCAGACCCTCTTGCTCTTACCCATATATCCATCTCCACAGCCGTGAAGGCTTTAGCTTTACCGGGATGAATTTCAATAGTTTTGTTTCCTTTGGTGGACAATCTTGTTATGGAGCCCAGGCTGGTGTTAAACTCCCACTCCTCTGGCCTCAGGTTTCCCCAAGAATGAGGACTCTAGGTGTGTATCCCCCTCTCCGATAGTGTTCCGTGTCTGGTGTGAATTCAGACCTTTGGCTGAGTGTGGAAAAGCACTTGGGAGGAGATGAAGAGAGATTGCAGGGGTTCACATTCCCCTCCTCCTAATCACTTCTTCTACCCACTCATCCCCAGGCAGCTGTCTATCAATTCTGAAAATACTTTATCCTAAAAGGTTCCCCAAGTATGCTGCCAGTAAGGAGAATCGTGTTTTAGGCCTTTATAGATTCCGGGGCATTTGGAGGTATTGTTAGCTTTTGACACAAAGGACTCTACAGAATACCATTTATCACCCAGCTCTGCTCTGCAGGTTGAAAAGAGTACATCTCTTCCTAAACTAAAGATGGTAGCACACAGCTAAATAATCCCCAGTGAGACTGAGATACTCTCCCATTTTAGGTGAAAACTAAGCAGGTTATATATGCAGTCTTTTTGACTGTTTTCATAAACAAGAATGATAGCAAAAGTGGCCATTTTAAATGTATTTTAAAGTAATTGTGTCATTGTGTGCTATTCATAACATATATAGCAAAGTTGTATGTGTGTGTATATGTGAGTGTGTATATAAGTGTGTGTATGAGTGTGTGTGTGTGTGTGTGTGTGTGTGTGTGTGAGACTATCTGCACATTTTAAAAACCTCAAAATACAGAAAAGCCTACTGTTCACTAGACGTCTGACATCTGTTATTCTATTCAAAGTGGTAAGTCATCTGCAAGGAGTTCTTCCCACTTAGAATAAATCAGACAACCCAGGCTAAGAGAATAATGATGACCCTTGGCTGTTGTATGCAGCAGCTACCCAGTGGGCTCTAGTTGCTTCCATGTATTTCAGAAGGGGTTTCTTAAAGGGTCTTCCAATATTTCTGTCCCAAGGCAGTCATTAGTAAAAAAGAAGAAGAAGCATCCACACACACGGCACATTTCTCATCCCTGATGTTCTGCTGGGATTTGGCAGATGGAAGCACAGCAGTCATTCTGAAAGTGGCTGCCAAATAGGGCAGCCCAAGCAGGTGGGGAGGAAAGAGGTAGTGTTCTGGATGCTAGAGGACCAGGCTCCTTCCTGAGCTCTGCCTCTTAGCAGGGGTCTTCAATACCACAGCATGGCTCAGGGCCATGGATGGAGACCAGGCTCAGCATGGATGGAAGAAGGCCTCCAGGCCCTTTGTCTTCCTTGTTGTACAGATAGATAACTTCACCAAGGACATGGAAGCTGCCCTGGAATCCCAGCCTCAGTCCAGCCCAGGGCTCAACACCTCACACTCCCCAACTCACTGTATCCATTGTAGAACCTCAAAAGAGTCAATCCCCTGTCACTCAAGGCTTGACAGATTGCCCATGCAGACTGGACATTCAGATCCCTGCGGCAGGCGGCCATGTTTCTCACACACCCCTCCTTGGGATTCAGATCCCTGGGGCTGGCAGCCATGTTTCTCACACACCCTTCCTTGGGATTCAGATCCCTGGGGCTGGCGGCCATGTTTCTCACACACCCCTCCTTGGGATTCAGATCCCTGGGGCTGGCGGCCATGATTCTCACACAACTCTCCTTGGGATAGGAGCTTGTCTTCTTTCTTCCCATGCCATGCCTGAAAACCAAATGGACTTCATCCAGGTTCTGTCTTTGGGTCATTGTATTTCTGGGTTTTATTATGCTTTTAAAAAGAGGATGAAATCAAATCGGGGCCTTTATCTTGCCATCTCCAAAACTATTTCTGAGAGCCTGATGCTAGGCTGACTGTAGAGATTGTTCTGGTAAAGACATGTCTTGGAGCCTGCAGACTGAGAACACTAGCATGTGCTGGAACTTCTAAACATTGCTGCTTCCCGAATTTCTGGTGAGGAGAATGGTTGCCTGGTTTTCTAGTCTAATACTTAATGACCTCTTTGGGAATTTGAAGTGGGATCAACTCTAAAATAGCCTTTTTATTTATAATTTTGTGCCCAGGTTCCTTGAATATTTTCATTAGAACCATTCTCTACCTTCACTAACATTAAGTAAGAAGTTGCTAATATCTAGAAAAAGTTCCAGGCATTAAATTGATTCTTTCCCAATGGGGAGGAGTGAATAACCCCTTTAGCTTCTCTACCCCTATTTTCCTCTCCCACATTCAGAATGAGTTGAGTCAGGAAATTGCATTACTGATAAAATCGTTCTGGAGAATAATGCCAAGTTTCCAGCCATCAGCAGAAAGACATGGAGAATGACATTTAAGCCTACTTTAAAAATGGGCTTCGGGGCAGGTATGGTGGCACATACCTTAATCCCAGCACTTTGGTGGCAGAGGCAGGCAGATCTCTGACGTCAAGGCCAGCCTAGTTTACATAGTGAGTCTCAGGTCAGCTAGAGTTACATAGTGAGACCTGTCTCAGAAAAACAAAAATAAACAAAACAGTGGGCTTATCTGTGGTCTTAGGGTCTTTTCCTGTTGTTGTGATAAGAAAGGTTTATTCAGCCGATCGTCCCAGGTTACAGTCTACTGTGGCAGGGACTCGAAGCAGAGTATGAGAGAGCTCCTCACAAGGCATGCATGGTCAAGAAACAGAAACAAGGAATGCCCATGGATGCCTGGCTCGCTTTCTCTATTTCCATGATCCAGGAATGGCCCTGCCTGCAGCTGAGATAGGTTTCCTAATCATTAAACATAATGAAGATAATCTTCACATACATTCTCAGGGGATAGCTTAATCCAGATGATCCCTCACAGGTATACCTGGAGTCCTCTCTCCTGGGTAATTCTAGATACTGTCAATGTGGCAATTAACACCAACCATCCAACTTCTCAATTAGATAGGCTTTCCTGGCCAACAACAATATGAATGCTCCATAACTTGGGGAACTTGTCAAGAATGTGTGTTGATTCAAAGAGAGGAAGGAGGAGGGGGATGCTGGCTGAGTATGTTCAGCTCTTGGTCTCAGACTTGTCAAAAAGGTGACACTGTTCCCCTTGCAAAAAATACAGGGAGTGGAGAAGAGTCTGGAACATGACTCTGCTTCACTATGCTATTCTTCTTTTCAATATTCAATAATGGTGTTCATTATAATTATTACAGTCATTTATAGTGTTAATATTGGTTTTGTTTGATACTTTATTTACATTTGAAATGTTTTCCCCTTTCCAGGTCTCTGCTTTGGAAACCTCCTATCCCATCCCCCCTCCTCTGCCTCTATGAGGGTATTCCCCCACGGACTCACCCATTCCTGTCTTCCCTCCCTGGCATTCCTATATCTTCAGATCCAAGGGCCTCTCCTCCCACTGATGGCCAACAAGGCCATGCTCTGCCACATATGTGGCCAGCACCATGGGTCCCTCTATGTGTATTCACTGGTTGGTG